>MU227488.1:49729-61509 GCA_018584345.1 Thuja plicata
GGAATGTTGATCTCAAGAGCCGGAGGGATTTCAATTCCCGGTTTAAGCGAGATTAAAGCTCTGGCGTCCATGTGAGGAACCAGTCGAGTAGTGTCATCAAACCTAATGACCTTACCGAGTGGTTCCAGCAGCTGCGTAATAAAATGCCAAAGATATGGGGCCAGGTTTTTAATAATGATCCATCTAGGGGCCGACAGAGCAAGCACTTCTTCATGAATAGCCTCCGGAGTCCAAGCTAAAGCGCGAAAAGAAGTGTTGCCCACATTCCAATATTGTCGTTTGAGAACAGCCTCCTGTGCTTCAGTGGTTTTAAAGAAAATAACAAACAGACCCTTCTGCAACTGCCTACAGAAAGAAATGCTATGTCCTAGCTTGAGATTCCAATAATTATAAAACCAATCGTCAAGAAATTTTCTTGCAGGACATCTTTCAACATCAACAGCAGCAAAGAAAATGGCAAAGTTTTTTAAAGAATGTGATATTTCATTGATAAAATTAATACAAAAAATGTGATATTTCTACACATAATCAAATCATTCAACCATTAACATAATCAAGACCAAAGATATATTATGAAAATTATAGAAAACATTATAAAATTTTGATGTATGTATGTCTCGACAAAATTGTATCACAAAAGATATACTCATCTATAAGCCCTAAGAAAAATCATAAAAAGTTGTCCTATACATACTCCACAACAAAATTGCATCACAAAAGACAAAACACTTATAAACCCTACAAATATTAAAAATGGAATCGACGCCCAACCATTTGATATTTCTCAAGCGGTGTCCTCCATAGCCATCCATTCAGTTCGCTTTCATTTTATCCTTTCAAATGAAGTTGAGGATATAATTTCGATTGCAAGTTGTAGTTCGTCGTTTTTTATCAATTCAATTACAACATGCAATGCATGCTTTATAGTTTAAGGAAAAAAAAAATTCAATTTCTTTTGGCCTACTAGACAAACCATTACCCACGTTGTGTGTTCTGTATTAGTTTATTTTATTTTTAGTTCTATTGTGAAGCTTGCTGTCCATATTTTAATCTTCTGTGTTTTGATATTATTCAGGAGAACTATTTTAATAAATTGGGGTCTCTTAAGCACAAGATGGAAAATAACTTATAGACAGGCTCATTATAATTCTCTATCATTTACTTCACGCAAGGGAAAGACTTCACTGAATTACTAAATAGACTATTAGGTATGTTGCACACAAAAATGAGACTGCTAATACAAGCAAACGCAGTAGACAATAGAGTGAAAAAGCATAAATGAGATGAAATAATATCAATTTATTATTTAATTGTAGATATAGTTAAAATGGACGCGGCTAAGCTCCTTACAAAATGTACCATTGGTTCTAAAGTCCAAGCAAGAAATATAGAAGTTATATCAATGTTAGAATGGTACCTATGCTTCTTCTTCATAAACTCCTTGCCCATAATGAGCTCCGCTATCTGCCAGAAAATAGGCTTGTTTATCTTAAAAACACTCTCCAGGTGCTTCTCCTTGATCTTCCCATAGAAACACTGTTGTTGCTTGAGCAAAACAAGAGTAAATTTGGCTTCCATATTTCCTGCTGTGCCACAACCTATCTCCACTAAACCTATTGACTTTGAAATGTGTCCAAACCCTATAAAATGGGGAATATAACCTGCAGCTTGCACAAGGGTCATACATCACTTTTCATGATAGTGATAATCTTCGCAATCGTCCACCAAATCCAACTCCACACCACTGATACCATGGAAGTCATTGAACATCTCGTCACCCGCATTAACCATTAGTGATATACCCGAATTGGACAGTGTGTCAACAACACAATTCCCACCTCATTTTACATAGGAAATTTTGAAACATGCCAAGAATTGAAGTAATCTTTTTAATATATCTATTTAAATTACAGGCATCAATATTCCCTTTTATGAGTGTATTGACAATTACCAACAAATCCCCTTCCACCCTTCAAGTGTAAAGGGAAACATTTAATTTTTTAGCTATCAATACTACATTGAGAGCGGCTTGAGCTTTCACTTCATTATTTGTCCTATCACACAAACGTTTCGCAGCAATCCTTAATAGGTTCCCATTCCAATCTCTAGTCACAAATCTATCTCTTAAAGGACTCGAGTTCCCTTTAGACGCTCCATCAAAATTCACTTTCATCAACCCTCTTGGATTAGCCCAAATAAGCTCATTAATGGGCCTATCATAATTAATATATTTTAGCTGAAGTTTTCATTTATGATTGCATTATCTTATGATTAGTTTAACTCCAAAAAATATATTTTATGAAAATAAATTTGTAACCTACTTCAATGATATAAAAGAATATTACCTAGTTCTGTGTATTCACTTATTAATTTGGAGTATAATAATTTTAGAAGCATTAAAAATCTTAATATTTATGATCTGCAAAATAAACATATTAAATAAGTAGTAAATGAACATAATAGATCCTTTAATTTGTCAAAATTAACAAACGGGCCATCTTATAATGATCATTAATATGTCTTGGTTAAATTAGTAAACCATCATATCATACTTTTTGTTACTTTGATGTAAAAAATTATGGCCTCTAAAATTCCTTGCATCATTTGGGCACTCCATCGTGCTAAAACATATTGTCAATAGATGAACATTTGACAATATAACTTCACCCACTTTTGTGCTTGCATCAAAATCAATAGCTCCACATGATTTAATCCAAGTCAACTACATATATACCTTATAGGTAGATCATGTCATCTCATGGCTACACACATCTTGGGATTTTATTGGGCTATATTCACCAACTCCTCTAGTACGCCTCTTTGTACTAAGCATGAACATACACATGTCTACACCTCCATCAATTTAAATATGACAAGTTAAGCACCATATATGACTAACACATGGGTATACATGTCATGTAATGATAATAAAGAACTGACACCATATTGGTTTGATGCCAAATGTATTCTTTCTCACCTAGAACTAACACCATATGTGCATGACACTTGTCAACATATTATTGAGAGATAAGCTAAAATCTAGATTTGTACAAATATAGTTTTAAAAAAAGTTATTTAAAGTAGTACTTGTATCAACCTTATAATACTAGAATGCCTAATATTTAGATTATACTAGAGATTCTCCCTAGAAAATTAAGTGGATGCAATCTACTCGTAATTAAATGTATACTTTTGCATGCATCTATACCAACATGGAGAATATTTTAAATATGTGATATGATATACAAAACCTCTAGATTGAGAATCTAGTTCTTCTTATGATCTTCAATAAATTCTAATTAAAATTGAAGGAAAATGAAAAGAAGATACAAAAAAAATGCTCAACTATCAATCAAAATGTTGAATAAGACATTTACTTTCACCATTCAAAAAATTTCAAAGAAACTTCATATCATTTGGCATGAATAGCCTATAGTAAAAGGGAAGGGGTGCAAATATGCATATTTGCAATTTTATTCACAAATTATTGAGTTTTAGATGAGTGAACTTACTCTTCAAATAAAATAATAATTTAATAATGAAAAATGGTAGAGAAAACAATTCATACATGGGCACAGAAAGATGAGATAGATTTTATATATAAGTTTTGTTACACAAATTATGAAAGGATAGACATGTACAATCGCGCTTGGATTAATTAGCTAAATAAAATGAATTTTAATCTATTTCCTTGAATGCCTTAGTATATAGAGAATTATTTATTTCTTCTCTCCAAAAAATGTCCTCTTCAATTAACATTGCTTAGATAATTATACCATTTTTCATGATAAATATTATACTAAGGAAATAAAACTTGGAGACTAAATGATAATAGGAATCTACATGACTGATCTTGAATTATACTTTGAATGGGAGTTTTTATTAAAATATTTAGCATGCATTCTATTCTTCAAGATCTTTTTACTTCAACCATTAGATGAGTATTTTGAACCATATCAAACAAAATTGAGAAATCCATCCACCTTGTAGCATATTTATTCTTTGTTAATAGTGAAAAAAGTATTTGGTAGTCCCAATAATAATTCTAAGGAACCTTTAGGTGTCGTGTCCTTAGCATGGAATTGAATCATTTACAAAAATCCTTTTCAAAATGGGTTGAACTACTAGCTGATGTGTTCATTTTGATCAATAGAATAATATTCTTGAGATTTCATTATAATAACCTAAATATACTATGCATATCGTTGATCTTGTAGATGATCAATGACTTTAAATTAAAACCCTAGGTTATACTTCCCATTATTTTATCAAAATGGGCAAAAAAATTGACCCACCATGTCATCTCTTGTCTATAATGTCATTCACAATTTTCAATACACGTTCAAATTTGTGAGCTGATTCAGAATTGATTGAGTCCTTAAGGTTTTTAGTGTTCATTGCCTAATTTTGTAATCAATTTTTAGAACCTAGAGAAAATGCTTAAGTGTTTTGCAGTCTGTTTTGAAATTAAATCAGTTTTTACCAAAAAGGAATAACAAAGATATGCTTGGAAAATAAAAGAATATTTCTCATTAAACAATGCAGAAATGACTACATGTCTTTACAAATGAAAGCTGATGTACAATTTGTTCTTATGATTCAGATCAAAAGAGGTGATTTACAAAATAAATTAAATATATAGAGTGTTCCACACAAGTTGGGGTAGCTATCAAAACTCATGCTACAATGTAAAAAGAATTGAATATGTAGAATTGAAGAGAGAATGAGAAAGGGGAGCTCCACCGTTTCCTGGTTGGCAGACCGTTGTGTCTTGAGATGAAGGTTGAGGCCACGGTCCCACATCTCCAAAGTGCATCTACAAGAAGAAATAGAAATGGATGGTCAGTCCTGAGACTGAGCAATGGAGAATTGTATGCTTACTCCTAATCTTAACTAATATACATTCAGTAATGTGCAAACGAAAAGATTAGAAAATGGGAAAAGGAAAGCAAGCTCAAGTCACATGTTTTAATTAACTAGTTTGTGTTATGTGAAGAACCAGATTGCAAGTTGTTACCAGAAGATTAAAAAAGGATTAAGACTACATCAGTAGCAACATATAGAATAGTACAAGGATCATTATGATCAGGGTCAAATGCAATGAGCTCTTCACAGAGAGCATTGGAAGTACAAAGCAACATTGTTACATTGAGTATAGAGGATACGAAAAATATATCCTAATAGTGGTAATGAGAGTGGCATGAGCACCATAAATCAAAAGGGCATAACTCATTAAGGATATATTTTCAAATTCAAAATAAGGGCACAGTTGCAATGATGAACTGCTACAGAATCAAAATGGACCATCAGGTAAACGTATTCAAAGGTTATCAATAAGTCGTGAAAGTTAATGCCTAAGAGCATTGCTATATACAGTTTTAAGAGTCACTGAATATCATGAGGGTCAATGTGCTACTTAACATGTATAGTAATAATGCATGTTTATCAACAGTTGAAACTCATTAAATATCAACAGAGCAAACAATGATAAATCAATGTGGAACATTAATGACATAAACAAGATGCTCAAAATATTCAAAGTGCCACAGATAGAGCTATGTTAGTTGCAATTAGTGCAAATAAAAAAGGGGCTTGATCATCAAATGCAATAAATCAATTCATTAAGGAATCATATTTATGAGTATAGTCCACGTAATGGCATCATATTCACCAAGCATGACAGCAACATTGGCCAGTACAAAGATAAAACAATGTACATTGCTAGCTAATTCAAAAGGTATGTTACCAGAGCACATAAGAAATATAGGGAACAATCACTAAAATTCATTCAACTTGGAGCAACCATGGTTCACAAACAGAAGGAACATCATAAATATTTCATTGTACATATGCTATTATAAAATTGAGGTATGTTACAAATTAATGTATCAAGAGTGTTTACTATGGGATAAGAACTATAGAGACATTTTATTTTGGCAAATTCCAAGTGAAGTCTCAGACATGATATTTGTAAGACAGTCAAAGAACATATATTTGCATTCTATTCTTTAAGATCTTTTTACTTCAACCATTAGATGGGTATTTTGAACCATATCAAACAAAATTGAGGAGTCCATCCACCTTGTAGCATATTTATTCTTTGTTAATAGTAAAAAAGGTATTTTTTAGTCCCAATAATATCTCTAAGGGGTATTTAGGTGTCATGTGTCCTTAGTGTGGCATTGAATCATTTACAAAATTCCTTTTTCAAAATGGGTTGAACTACTATCTGTTGTGTTCATTTTGATCAATAGAACAATATTCTTGAGATTTCATTCTAATAACCTAAATATACTATGCATATCATTGATCTTGTAGATGATCAATGACTTTAAATTAAAACCCTAGGTTATACTTCCCATCATTTTATCAAAATGGGGAACCAAATTGACCCACCATGTCATCTCTTGTTTATAATGTCGTTCACAATTTTCACTACACGCACAAATTTGTGAGATGATTCCTAATTGATTGAGTCCTTAAGGTGCTTAGTGTTCATTGCCTAATTTTGTAATCTATTTTTAAAACCTAAAGAAAATGTTTAACTGGTTTGTAGTCTGTTTTGAAATTAAATCATTTTTTACCATAAAGGAAAAACAAAGATATGCTTGGCAAATAAAAGAACATTTCTCATTAAGAAATGCAGAAATGATGACATGTCTTTACAAACGAAAGCTGATGTAAGAGTTGTTCTTATTATTCAGATTAAAAGAGCTTATTTACAAAATAAATTGAATACATGGAGTGTTCCACACAAGCTATGGTAGCCATCAAAACTCTTGCTACAATGCAAAAAGAACTGAATATATGGAAGTCAAGAGAGAATGAGCAAGGGAAGATCCTCCATTTCCTAGTTGGCAGATTGTTGTGTCTTGAGATGAAGGTTGACGCCCAGGTCCCACGTCTCCAAAGCGCATTTACAAGAAGAAATAGAAATGGATGGTCAGTCCTGAGAGTGAGCAATGGAGAATTGCATGCTTACTCCTAGTCTTAACTACTATACATTTAGTAATGAGAAAATGACAAGATTAGAAAATGGGAAAAGGAAAACAAGCTCAGGTCACATGTGTTAATTAACTACTTTGTGTTATGTGTAGAAGCAGGTTTTAAGTTGTTAGGTCGGAAGATTAAAAAGGGATCAAGAATACATCAGTAGAATCATATAGAATAGTACATGGATCATTATGATCAGGATCAAATGCAATGACCTCTTCATAGAGATCATTGGAGTTACAAAGAAACATTGTTACATTGAGTACAGAGAATACAAAATATATATCCTAACAGTGATAATGAGAACTTGGCATGAGCACCATAAATCAAAAGGGAAGAACTCATTAAGGATATCTTTTCAAATTCAAAATAAAGGAAAAGTTGCAGTGTTGAACTGTTACAGAATCAAAATGGACCATCAAGTAAAAGTATTCAAAGGTTATCAATAAGTAATGAGTGTTAATGCCTAAGAGCACTGCTATACAGTTTTAAGAGTCACTGAATATCATAAGGGTCAATGTGCTACTTAATAGTTATAGTAATAATGCATGTTTTTCAACAGTTGAAACTCATAAAATATCAACAGAGCAAACAATGATAAATCAATGTTGAACAATAATGACATAAACAAGATGCTCAAAATATTCAAAGTGCCAAAAATAGAGCTATGTTAGATACAATAAGTGCGAATAAAAAAGGGGCTTGATCATCAAATGCAATAAATCAATGCATTAAGGAATCAGATTTATGAGTATATTCTACGTAATGGCATCATATTCACCAAGCATGACAGCAGCATTGGCTAGTACAAAGATGAAACAATGTACATTGCTAGCTAATTCAAAAGGTATGTTACTAGAGCACATAAGCATTATAGGGAACATCATTAGAATCTCATTGTACATTTGCTATTATAAATTTGAGGTATGTTACAACTTACTGTATCAAGACTATCTGCTATGCGATAAGAACTATAGACACATTTTCTTTTAGAAAATTCCAAGTGAAGTCTCAGCCATGATATTTGTATGGCAATCAAATAACAGATATTTGCATTCTATTCTTCAAAATCTTTTACTTCAACCATTAGATGGGTATTTTGAACCATATCAAACAAAATTGAGGAGTTCATCCACCTTATAGCATATTTATTCTTTGTTAATAGTGAAAAAACAAGTATTTGTTAGTCCCAATAATATATCTAAGGAGCATTTAGGTGTCATGTGTCCTTAGCGTGGCGTTGAATCATTAACAAAATTCCTTTTCAAAATGGGTTAAACTACTAGATGTGTTCATTTTGATCAATAGAACAATATTCTTGAGATTTCATTCTAATAACCTAAATATACTATGTATATCATTGATCTTGTAGATGATCATACGATGTATATCATTGATCTTGTAGATGATCAATGACTTTAAATTAAAACCCTAGGTTATAGTTCCCATTATTTTATCGAAATGGGGAACCAAATTGACCCACCATGTCATCTCTTGTCTATAATGTTGTTCATAATTTTCACTACACGCTCAAATTTGTGAGTTGATTCAGAAATGATTGAGTCATTAGGGTGTTTAGTGTTCATTGCCTGATTATGTAATCAGTTTTTAAAACCTAAAGAAAATGCTTAAGAACTTTGCAGTCTATTTTGAAATAAAATCATTTTTTACCAAAAAGGAATAACAAATATATGCTTGGCAAATAAAAGAATATTTCTCATTAAGAAATGCAAAAATGATTACATGTCTTTAAAAATGAAATTTAATGTAAAAGTTGTTCTTATTATTCAGATCAAAAGAGCTTATTTACAAAATAAATTGAATACATGGAGTGTTCCACAAAAGTTGTGGTAGCTATCGAAACTCATGCTACAATGCAAAAAGAACTGAATATATAGAAGTCAAGAGAGAATGAGCAAGGAGAGATCCTCTAGTGCCTGGTTGGAGGACTGTTGTGTCTTGAGATGAAGGTTGAAGCCCAGGTCCCACATCTCCAAAGTGCATTTACAAGAAGAAATAGAAATGGATGGTTAGTCCTGAGACTAAGCAATGAAGAATTGCATGCTTACTCCTAGTCTTAACTACTATACATTTAGTAATGTGCAAATGACAAGATTAGAAAATGGGAAAACGAAAACAAGCTCAAGTGACATGGTTTAATTAACTAGTTTGTGTTATGTGCAGAAGCAGGTTTTAAATTGTTACAGGAAGATTAAAAAAGATTAAGAATACATCAGTAGTAGCATATAGAATAGTACATGGATCATTATGATCAGGATCAAATGCAATAACCTCTTCATAGATAGCATTAAAGGTACAAATAAACATTGCTTCATTGACTACAAAGGATACAAACAATGTATTGTAACAGTGATAATGAGAGTGGCATGAGCACCATAAATCAAAAGGGCTGAACTCAACAAGGATATCTTTTCAAATTCAAAATAAGGGCACAGTTGCAATGATGAACTATTACATAATCAAAATGGACCATCAGGTAAAAGTATTCAAAGGTTATCAATAAGTCATGAATATTAATGCCTAAGATAACTTCTATATAATTTTAAGAGTCACTGAATATCATGAGGGTTAATGTGCTACTTAACAGCTATAGTAATAATGCATGTTTTTCAATCTAGTTGAAACTCATAAAATATCAACAGAGAAAATAATGATAAATCAATGTGGAACATTAATGACATAAACAAGATGCTCAAAATATTCAAAGTTCCAAAGATAGAGCTATGTCAATTACAATAAGTGCAAATCAAAAAGGGGCATGGTCATCAAATGCAATAAATCAATGCATTAACGAATCATATTTATGAGTATAGTCCACGTAATGGCATCATATTCACCAAGCATGATAGCAACATTGTCTAGTACAAAGATGAAACAATGTACATTGCTAGCTAATTCAAAAGGTATGTTACTAGATAACATAAGCATTATAGGGAACAATCACTCAAATGTATGGCACTTAGAGAAGCCATGGTTCACAAACACAAGGAAAATCATAAGAATCTCATTGTACATCTATTACTATAAAATTGAGGTATGTTAAAACTTATTGTATCAAGAGTATTTTCTATGGGAGGGTCTATGCATGATCATGGTATGCCAAAAAGTGGCGATATGAAAAAAATGAGTTTTTCACTCGTCCAAAAGCGCACCCAAAAGTTTGTTGACTTTTGAGTAGGCTTGGGTGTTAGTCCACTTGGCCAAGCCAAAAGCCAAAGCTAAAGCATTATCAGATGCTTGATAATATCGGATGTCCGATAATATTGGAAATCCAATATCCATCAGTAGCAATATATTGTTTCCTGCAGCTGCGTTCAACATTTTCATTGTGAAAACATTGAAGCAGCGATACCGAGCCAACAAAATCGTATATCAGATAGGTATCTGATATCAGATTTCCTCCAGTACACCAGGTAAGTGAAATATAGTTGTTTCGTTATTTTTTTTGTTTTTGCATTGAAATTTATTGTTTTTTTTTTAAAACTAGGTTTTATATGATATTGTGTATTATTTTGTAAAATTTATTATAAACTAGAGTTCAAATTGATATTGTTTATTCTATATTGTTTTTGAATCAGAGATTCAGACCAATCTGAAAACCCTCCCTCTCAGCCCACGAACAATCCAAAACCACATCAAAACAATTCCCCACCTTCAGAAGACCAACCGTTCTCAAACCCTCGACCAATACAGGATCTCATATGAGATAATCTAAATTAGCTTAGAGGATACCAGAACACATATGCGAATATCCCCACCTTGCGTCCCATGTTTTCCATGCTGACCTCCATTATTGAGAGCATGGAGAAACTCACATAACAACACAATGTTGCACTTCTTTGGCGTGAATAGATTCACGCCCAATTTGATGATGGGCTTGACTACGATCAAGTTTTTGATCTAAACATAACAAAACATGACATATGTAACATTTTTGTTGATCCCAAAACTGGTTTAAAAGTGGACCCCCAAAAAACCAAGTTGTCAATTAAATGGTGTACAAATGAGGCAATACGTAACAACTTTTGGGATCACTGGTGGATGGTTTTTGATAGACCACCCCACAACAATTTGGATGTCCCACTGTATTTCATACAAAAATTTTATGTTGAATTTGTTCTCGGTCACAAAGTCAATAACTGGAGCATGAGACAAAACTAGGGTGTGGGCTTAGGCAATCCCCAGGACAGGCCAGGGGCACATCGGATGAAATCCCGTACATATGTCCCCCCTCCCGAGATTTCACCACCTCCCACAGTGCAGCATCCTGACATTATTGCTGAGGCCAACTCACAGACTATTCAAGCCATTCACCATTTGAGTGATCTACTTGTTAGGAAGAGTGCGGCATTGTTGCCTCCTCATACTGATGCTTCTGGCCCTTCCACATCCTCCATGAGCTCACATGTTTGTGTGCCTCATACTTGCGTTATGTGCAAGAATATGTGCTTGGGTCCCCTAAATGATAGTGATGCATATAACTATGTGTTCGAGGTGGATGATACTACACAGCACACTACAGGCACTGAAACACCCCATGGAGATGTGCATCAGGGGCATACAGAGCCATGGACTCCTATTATTATGGTAAGAGTAAATAGTTAACTTGTTACATTGTACATTTAATTTTAAATGTTCGTATTTTTAATAGAATTTTCTTATAATGATTGCCCACTTATGTTTTTTTATGTGTTTCATTTATGTCTAGTTGATGACAGAGGAGGAGATGACACAGGTGGAGGGGTCCACGCTTTCGGCCATTTCAT
>MU227488.1:79579-129330 GCA_018584345.1 Thuja plicata
CCAGGTCCCACATCTCCAAAGTGCATCTACAAGAAGAAATAGGAATGGATGGTCAGTCTTGAGACTAAGAAATGGATAATTGCATGCTTACTCCTAGTCTTAACTACTATACATTCAGTAATGTGCAAATGACAAGATTAGAAAATGGGAAAAGGAAAACAAGATCAAGTCACATGTTTTAGTTAACTAGTTTGTGTTATGTGCAGAAGCAGGTTGCAAGTTGTTACCAAAAGATTAAAAAAGGTTCAAGAATACATCAATAGCAGCATATAGAATAGTACATGGATCATTGTGATTAGGATCAAATCTAATAATCTCTTTACATAGAGAATTGGAGGTACAAAGAAAAATTGTTACATTGAGTAAAGAGGATACAAACAATATATCCTAACAGTGGTAATGAGAGTGGCATGAGCACCATAAATCAAAAGGGAAGAACTCATTAAGGATATCTTTTCAAATTCAAAATAAGGGCACAGTTGCAGTGATGAACTATTATAGAGTCAAAATGGACCATCGAGTAAAAGTATTCAAAGGTTATTAATAATTCATGAACGTTAATGCCTAAGAGAACTTCTTTACGGTTTAAAGATTCACTGAATTTCATGAGGGTCAATGTGCTTATTAACAGCTATAGTAATAATGCATGTTTTTCAACAGTTGAAACTCAAAAAATATCAACAAAGTAAACAATGATAAATCAATGTGGAACATTAATGACATAAACAAGATGCTCAGAATATTCAAAGTGCCAAAGATAGAGCTATGCTAGTTACAATAAGTGAAAATCAAAAATGGGCCTGATCATCAAATGCAAGAAATCAATGCACTAAGGAATCAAATTTATGTGTATAGTCTAGGTAATGGCATCATATTCACCAAGCATGACAGCAGCATTATCACGTACAAAGATAAAACAATGTACATTGCTAGCTAATTCTGATGTAGGAGCATCCTGGGTTTCCTTTCTATCCTTCTCACCTTTTTTCACTCTTCCAGTAAGTGTCGAGTTGCCGTTCTTGCTGAGTTGTAGTATGTGTCAAGTTGTCCAGTGTTGGTCGAGTTCTTATTTGTGTCGATATGCCCAGTGTTGGCCGAGCGTTCCTTCCTATGCTGAGTGAACCTGATGCTCAGTTCTTCTTGACCAATTTTGTTTGTGTTTGGTTTCTACTGGAGCCGACTTCTATATTTAATTTCTAGTGGTGCATTTAATATTTAGATCTTTTCTTGGGATGTTTGCAGACCACTGGTGGTTGGCCTTCCATCTTTGTAAGCTACTTTTGGAAAGTATAAATAGGGATGTCTTGGAGTAGGTTAGGGATCAGCGAATAGAGAAAGTAGCAGATGATGATATGAGAAGGTAGAAGATAGGTTTAGTCTGGATTTTTTAAATCTTGTTGGTCATCACCCGAAAGGCCTCACAATCGGGAATGTATGTTGTAATTGGATGAATCAATAAAAGATGTTTGGTTTTCCCTCTCTCTTTGGTGTTTTTCTTTGTGCTATTTTCTTTCGTTGTCTGTACTCATAGGGTGGCTGGATAGTTGGGTGTGCCTTTGGCCCTAACCTTTCCTCTTCTCCCTTGCACTAGGTGGTATCAGAGAGAAGTTTGTCCTTGGTGGATTGGATCATGTAGAACCCTAAGTTGGATTTGGTTGTAGGGTGGTAGATCTATGGATTTGACCTATAAATTGCTGAAGGTTACGATCTTGCAGCAATCGTATAGATGGTTCGAGACAAAGGAAATGTTGATAATGCGATAATGGACATGTTGAGATAGATTGCAACCATATTAGATGTTGTAGAGATAGCCCAGAGAAGAGGAGCACATCTTGATGATGTGAGTGATGATGAAGCAGTGGAACAAACTCCAGAGCCTGAGGAAGATCAAGATGAGGAAAGATTGTTGAGAGTATTACCTAGGGCATATTCAAAGCCTGATGTTGAAGTTGTTCCTTATGATGGAAAGTTGGATACCAATGTTGTGTTGGATTGGATCTCTAATATGGAGAATTTCTTTGAGTTTGAAAGAACTCCTAATAATAGGAAGGTGAAAATTGCAGTCACTAGGTTGAAAGGTCATGCCTCACTGTGGTGGGAGCATTTGCAAACTAATAGACAAAGAAGAGGAAAGGAAAAGATGAGAACTTGGTTGAAAATAGTGAAAAGGGTAAAGAAGAAGTTCCTTCCTGTTGATTACCAAGTTAGCTTGTTGAGGAAGGTGCAGAACCTTAGATAAAATGGCATGACTGTGAAGGAATACACTGAGGAATTCTATAGATTGGACATCATATATGGGCATGTCGATGATGACGTTGAGAAAGTTGCAAGGTACCTGAATGGACTGAAATCTGGAATTCAAGATGAAATAAGTTTTGTGAAATTGGATAGTGTGGAAGAAGCATATCAATATGCCTTGAAAGATGAGGAGATATTGACAAAGAAGTATGAACAAAGACAGAGAGGTCAAGGTGGTAGATTCTAGAGAGGCAGAGGTAGATCCTATGGTGAAGGTAGTAGATCTGATAATTCTGCACAAGATAAGGGAAAATATGAGAGAAAAATTGAGCATAAAAGAAAGAACAAGTGGAAAGGTGGTATTTCTTACTGAGGAGGTTGTAGTGATACTCTATTCATTTTGTGGTCATAAATTTTGTCAAATTCATAGCAGCCAAGTCTAGTCGGTAAAGGAAATGGAGAGTGCTACCGAGTATGAGAAGTCAGTCGGTAATGTAAGCGAAGGGAGCAGTCGGTAAAGAAATAAGAATCAAGCACCAAGTGGAAATGCTATTCGGTCATAGTTATCGAGTACCGAGTTTGAAAACTTACATTGAGCACCGAGAGTAGTTAGTTATCGAGCAGTTGAAATATTTACTTACCGAGTAATGGAGGCAAGGCAACCAAGCAGGCAAACTGAGCCAAATCTTGATAAGAACACACTTAATGAATTTTCAGACGATGTCAGAAGAATCTACAATCACTAAAGATAGTTGGTTACAAAATCTACGAACCGGATTAATCAAGAACAAAATCCAAGGCAGAGATTAAGCGGCAAAACAAATGTTGTGAATTCCAAGAAGGGAACAAGTTCCAAGGTAACAGTCAAGCAGTTTACCGAGCAGCAAAGAATCATAAGGATGATCGAGCAACTGAGATTGATTTGAAAAAAACCTAATCAAGGAGATTAAGAGGCAAAAATAGAGGCTATTCAAATGAAAATAATCCTTTTAAGAATAAATAGAATAGAAGACAAGACAAGAGGAGAGGATGAATGTTGTTACTGTTATTGAGGAATAGCAGAGTATTTGAGGAAGCACTGAGTACAGAATTTGTAGAAGAGAGGTTTGATGATCACATCACTGAGCTAATTTAGAGGTAAAGAATTCAGAGCATAAAGAGTCTGATCAAGCATAACAGATTGATGCATTATTTCAGACAAGTTCAAAGCAGTGTTGAATACATTGTTTTTGTTATTTTGTAAATCCCACCACTGGGTAGATCCTTATAGATCTTATTTTGTAAATCCTCTAACAAGTTACAATTCTTAGAGAATAATTTGTGAAATCCTTTAACAAGGTAGACTGCATAAGTCTTTGTACTCTTAATAGGGTAAGCTACCAAAAGTAGCTAAACATTGTAGCTGTAACCGAGCAACCTTTTTACTGCAGTAGTGAAGGATTGTGGATGTCATCCACACCGTAGTTTTTTTCCTCTAACCAAGGATTTATGCGTGACCAAAAAGCATGGTGTTATGGGTTTATTTTTTATGTGTGTACTTGAAGTGATTTACATGTTTTAAATTGCTTTTCATTTATAGGTTTCATTCGGTAAAGCATGCAGAAGTTAGACAGTTCTATTGTAGAAAATTTTAAAGTGAACTGATTCACCCCTCCCCTCTCAGTTCATAATCTTGCATGACATTTCCAACAATTGGTATCAGAGCTTGGACTCTTGAATTAATGGTTTGACCACCTAAGAGTAAAATATCGTAGTCATGGAAAGTTATAGGAAATCTAAGAGGATTGACAGTCTTGAGTATGAGCTGGAAAGTGCACAAGAATTGATTATCGAGTTAAGAAGGAAATTGGAGAAATCACTGAAAATGAGAAGAAAACTATATGATGAATTAAAGGTTACTCAAGAACAAGTTGACACACTTGAAACAGCTTCAGAAGGTAGTCTGAATGATGAAAATGAGACAGCCATCAGAGAACTAATGGAAAAGAATGACTCACTTACCGAACAACTAGATTTAATGAAGAAAGATCTTGAATCAAACAGTATGAGGATGACGGAGTTGATAGAAGGTAAAAGAAGTGTTGAAGATGGAAGAAGGATGATTGAAAATGAAAAAAGACAAGTTGAAGCACAGTTAGCAGAAAAAGACAATGAGATCATAAGAATGACACAGCAACATCATAACATGACTGATCAACTTGTGAATGCCAATACAGAGATTGCTAGAAAGGAATTTGAAAATCAATCATTGAAATCAGAAATGGAAAGGTTGAACACTGAACTGACAAATGAAAAGAACATCAATGAATTACTTAAGAAAAGGGAAGAAGCCTCTCAAGCTTTGGACAAACAACTCAAAAGTCAAAAGCAACCGGGTGACAAAATAGGTATTGGATTCAATGGAACTAGCACTACCGAGCAAGGAGAATCATCTATTTCATCAAAAGATCAAAGTATTGAAGCACCACCAAGACAAAGGAAGAAACCTCATTGCAACTATTGTGGAAAGCCTGTTCATGTAGAAAATGTTTGTAGGAGCAAAAAGGGTAATGTACCTAGTAAACCTAAATTTGATGGATATTGTTTTAGATGCAATAAGCATGGTCATAAAGCTTTTGAGTGTAGATCAAGGATCCCTAACAAGTCAAGGAAAGATAAATTTCATGGTTACTACAACACTTGCAAGAAGTATGCACATAAAGTTGAAGAATGCAGATCAAAGACAAGGAATAGCAAGTGGACACCGAATCAAGAAAGATCACAAACCAACCGAACAGAAGCATCAACACCATGGGACTACAATACCAACATCTCCTGTGCATCATGTGGAAGGTATGGACATATTGCTAAAAAAAATTATTAATGTTTGGAAGGAGCAATAGGAAATCATGGAGAAAATATGGTATGGCATGTTTTCACTGTCACAAGATAGGACACCTAGCTAAAGATTGCAAGTACCGAGTCAATACATCAAACAAGAATGAAATTAATGACAAGAAGATATCTACTATTGATGAGATAAGGGAACAAATGAACAAAACCTGGAAGAGAAAAGAGCAAGATGATGGAACCTCATTTAGAAATGTTGAAAGCACCTCATCTACCGAGATGAGTGCACCGAGCTACACTTAGTCGGTAAAAGGTATATAGGAACTGCTCAACGAATTCAAATCTTTAATCAGTTCCTAAATTAAGAGAGCAGAGATCCATATTAGCATGTTTAGATGTATTTGGATATTTTATGAAAGTTTTTATGTGATTCACATGCAAATCAGAGTATTTGGTTAGTTAGTGAAATTTGAATTTCACAAGTCGGTGAATGCATTTATGACAACCTAACTTATTCGTTGGAAACCCTAATTGAGAAAAAGCTATAAATATGAAGTTTTGCAAGTCATTTTTCACCTTATGCATTCAATTTATCAAGAGCGAGCTGTAGAGTGATCGAGTCTTCATGCATTCAAGTGATTTTCGAAGTAAGTTTCAAAATGAGCCAAATCATCTACAGTTGTATTCATTGTTGTTTGCTTTCAATTGAGTTAAGCTTTCAAAGAGAAAAGGATCATTTCCATCACTATTCTTGATCAAATGGCACCAAAGAAGCAAGTACCAGTCATGGCAAAGAATGTTGATCCTGTAAACCCTAAACACAAGATGCCATCCACCAAGGCTGTAGAAATTGATACGATAAGAGCGTTGTCTTCCATTCCAGCAAGAGTTATATTGATAGATGATGTTCGATCCTTCATCCACTGCAAAATTGAAGATATTTGTGTTAATGAGTTGGACACTTCGTTCAAAAAACTATGTGACAATGGCCAGTTGAGAGATGGGCACACAGATCTGGAGAGAAAGGGTTTGGTGCATACCCTTCATCTGTCGAGAGTCTTCAAACCTGAATGGATCAAATTTGTGCTTAGCCGAGTACACGATCAGTTTATGTGGCTAGACAAACCAGTGAAAATCACCAAGGATGTACTACATATCATTACTGGCCTACCAATCAAAGATAGACCAAAGGCAATCAAGTAGATTGACAGAGAAAAACTGAGTGAGCTGACCAAAGCTCAATGGGACGGTAGAGAAATGAGAATTTTGACGGTAGAAGATGCAGAACTTAAATTTGCATGTAACATCATTGCCTATCAAGTCTTCCAATCATTTAGGGTAGATAGTGTACCCTGTGGAGCAGTTGACCTAGCTTATAAGAATGTGAAGAAAGGAATGAAATTAGATGTTTGTCAGATTTTGTTGAGGAAAATTGAAGACAACATGAACACAATCAGGAAAGCCAACACAAACACTTTGGATTTTGGTCCACTATTGGTATGTATATTTTTCTATTTTGAGAACTTTTTCCCATCAGTCAGTGAAGTAACATGGAGCATAGATAGACCAATCATTTATCAAATCAATGAATATATTTTAGGATTGGGAAACAATTTTAATTTGATCATGAATGATTACTTTGTTAAGTTTCAAGAAAAGATGCATAAAAGATTCAGGATTCCACCCCAACTAGTGGAAAGATATCATGATAATATTTATTTTGAAGTAGATACTGACCTGTGTATCATTAAGGTTGTTGAGCCTAGGACTATTTGGTTTCAACCAATGGGATATGAAGTTGATATTGACATAGCTTCACAGCAAATTGAGACATTGTTGAAAGACCCCATTGACAAGAAATATGACAGATATGGAACCTATGAAGAAGTTAAAGAAAAGATCAAGCAAGGTATAGTGATACCTAAGGCCATAAGGAAAACAAGGAAAATGATTGGGGAGTTGTCAAAAAATCTTGAAGTTGGAGAGGATGAAGAAGAAACAGAGGCATCACCTTCAATTAAGAAGAAGAGGAAACAACCGGAAGCTAATCCCTCATCAAGTGGCAGGAGCACAAGGGCCTTGGTAAAGGAAAAAGAAAAGGAACAAACCAAGACACCCAAACCAAGAGGGAAAACATATATGAGGAGTAAGAAAAATGTTGTAAAGCCAAGAACAAAATTGAAGCTTCAAATTGAAAGTGAAACAGAAGTAGAGGAGACTGAGGCACCCAAAGTACCACAAAAGACATCAAAACCAACTCTTGATGAATCCATTAACTCGTTAATGAAACATGGAGGTTTTTCTGGAGTAAAACAATTGAGATATGAGCAGTTGAGTGAAAATGATCAGATAAGAATCGAAGATGTTGTTATTTTCACACTGAATAAATTTAGAATAACACCAATGGAAGTCTCAATCCAGCTTCCTGATGAGTTATACAATAAGGTAGATGCAAGGTGGAAATATGAATTGACTACTGAAAAAAAAATAAGAGAAAGATCAATAGTTTTGACAATGCCTGCATTATTAGTGCAAGAAATTGATGAATCTCTACAGAACTATTCAAGGAGATTTCTTGTGAAAAATAGAGCACTAAGAATAATGATCGGTAAGATTTTAGAAGTTGAGAAAGAAACAGATGAAATGTGGAGAAAAATATTCAAGCTAGATGCTACCAAGTCTCAAGAAGACAAGCCAACCAAGGGCACTACCGAAGGACAATCATCAAAAGGCAGTAAAGGTCAAATGGATCCCATTGACCTAACCAAAGATACCGATGAAATAACTGTTGAGGATGCATCAAAAGAAGAGGATCCTACACAAGATATAGAAAAGGATGAAAATTCTATGGATATAATAGATCAAAATACCGAGTGCATGGACATAGATGACACTACACCAACCAAAGAATCAGATCCATTAATACAACAAGTTCATGCTTATCCTAAGATGAGTACAGAGACCACTTAGGAAGGAAATGAACAAAGAAAAGGAAATGAATCGGTTCCCCCAACTGACACCAAAGGAGAGAAGCAACAACACTCCAAAGAAGAGTCAGAGAAAATGAAAGAGTCAGAGAAAGATAAGGAGAGTGAGAAAGGGAAGGAGAATAAAGATACACAAGGAGAGGAGAAAGGAAAAGAAAAGCCAGAAGGTATTCTTGAGTTGGAGGGCACAACAGGAACAAACAAGTCTCCCATCGATGCACTTAAGGAATCTATATCACCATCAAGTAGCAAGAAAAAGAAGAAAACTAAGAAGAAGAAGGAGATTGACTTAACAGAAGAAATAATTTTTTCCCCTCCTGATTTTGCAAACATGAATGCTGAGCAATTGGAATCATATGGGAAACTATTGAAGAAAAAGGCAGCCCAACAAAAGCTGATTGATGAAATGAGGAAGCAATATGACATTCTAGAAGATGTCAAAGACATCTTTCAATCATTGCTACCTGATGCTGCAATAAATGAAAAAGATAGTTTGATTCAGCAAGTACGCAAACTTGCTCAACAAATAAAGGTACCGAACATGGATACCACCGAATCATTTTTGAAAATTCATGAGCAAAATTTGACAAAGAGAATAATGGAGAAAATATTGAAGCACATAGTAGAAGACAAGGTAACTCTTTCCGAGCTATGTACAGCTATAGAGAAGGCTCTAACTACAATTTTGTCATTATTTCAAAAAATTTGTCAAATTTCAAAATTTACTGAGGAAATAAGGAATAAAGAACAGTCGGTAGAAACTGAGTTAACCGAACACCTAAAGGATGTATCTATTGAACCCAGTTCAATCCAAGTATATTATCAGAAGATCAAGCATCTCATGGGCCAACAACATGAACTCAGGCAAGAGGAAAATAAAATTCAGATAGAGTTGTTAGAATTGCAAGCCATCTTGATTCCACATATTGAGGCTATGCAAAAACATTTGAAGAAAGGCAAGGACTTAGTCACTATGCCAGAGATGAGTTCACTTGACACAATCACAAGTCTAGCAGTGGACAAAAATGAGCATATTATAGTTATGCAGACACTGAAGGAGACATGGGAGTTAGCATTGTCTGATCTCCAAAATAAATATAAGTACATCTTTGATAAGTAATTGTTATTTTGGCACTTTTGTCAAAAAAGGGGGATAATATGTGAAATAATATATTAAAGGATGATAATGTATGGAATACAATTTTTGAAGTATATATAGTGCATAGGGACTATCATCCAAGGGGGAGTTATAAGTTTTGAGTTTTGATTGATGACTTTGAAATTTTTGTCAAAATGCCAAACTAATGACAAAGGGGGAGATTGTTACTCTATTCATTTTGTTGTCATAAGTTTTTTCAAAGTCATAGCAGCCAAGTCTAGTTGGTAAAGGAAATGGACAGTGCTACCGAGTATGAGAAGTTAGTCAATAATGTAAGTGAAGGGAGCAGTCGGTAAAGAAAGCATAATCAAGCACCGAGTGGAAATGCTATTCGGTCACAGTTATCGAGTACCGAGTTCAAAAACTTACACCGAGCACCGAGAGTAGTCAGTTACCAAGCAGTTGAAATATTTACTTACCGAGTAATGGAGGCAAGGAAACCGAGCAGGAAAATTGAGCCAAATCTTGATAAGAATGCACTTAATGAATTGTCAGATGATGTCAGAAGAATCTACGATCACTAAAGATAGTTGGTTATAGAATCTATGAACTGGATTAATCAAGAACAAGATCCAAGGCAGAGATTAAGTGGACAAACAAATGTTGTGAGTTCCAAGAAGGGAACAAGTTCTAAGGTAACAGTCAGGCAGTTTACCGAGCGGCAAAGAATCATAAGGATGATCGAGCGACTGAGATTGATTTACAGAAAACCTAATCAGGGAGATTAAGAGGCAAAAACATAGGCCATTAAAATGAAAAGAATCCTTTTAAGAATAAATAGAATAGAAGAGAAGACAAGAGGAGAGGATGAATGTTGTTACTGTTATTGAGGAATAGCACAGTATTTGAGGAAGCACCGAGTACAGAATTTTCAGAAGAGAGGTTTGATGATCACATCACTGAGCTGATTTAGAGGTAAAGAATTCAGAGCATAAAGAGTCTAATCAAGCATAACAGATTGATGCATTATTTCAGACAAGTTCAAAGCAGTGTTGAATACATTGTTTTTGTTATTTTGTAAATCCCACCACTGGGTAGATCCTTACAGATCTTATTTTCTAAATCCTCTAACAAGGTACAATTATTAGAGAAGAATTTGTGAAATCCTTTAACAAGGTAGACTGCATAAGTCTTTGTACTCTTAACAGGGTAAGCTACCAGAAGTAGCTAAACATTGTAGCTCTAACCAAGCAACCTTTTTACTGCAGTAGTGAAGGATTGTGGGTGTCATCCCCACCGCAATTTGTTTTCCTCTAACCAAGGATTTTTGCATGACCAAAAAGCATGGTGTTACGGGTTTATTTGTTATGTGTGTACTTGAAGTGATTTACATGTTTTAAATTGCTTTTCATTTATAGGTTTCATTCGGTAAAGCATGCAGAAGTTACACAGTTCTATTGTAGAAAAGTTTTAAGTGAACTAATTCACCCCTTCCCTCTCAGTTCATAATCTTGCATGACATTTCCAACAAATAGTTCCTACCAAGGAAGAGGTAGAGGTGGTTATAGTGGTAATTGTTTCAGATGTGACAAAGAGGTCATAGATCTTTCGAGTGTAGACACTTTGATGGAAGTAGACAAAGTCATAGAAATATTGTGATACAAGAGGATCTTGAGGGTTCCCCAAGTGAACCTGAGGCTGGAGAAAACTTGATGGTAAGGAGAGCTTTTTGTAATAACCGAGTGGATAAAGAACCTATTCTGAGGAGAATGTTTTTCAAGACCAGATGTAAGATGGCAGGAAAATATTGCAAAGAGATTGTTGATAGTGGGATTTCAATGAATTTGGCATCAGAGGAGCTAGTTACAAAGTTGCAATTGCAGAGGTTGAGACACCCTAAACCCTATCATGTTTCATGGATCAAGGATGATCATAAGTTTTTGGTAAGTGAGAAATGTGTTGTAAATTTTAAGATTAGAACTTACTTTGATGAAGTTCTGTGTGATATTATGCCTATGGATTGTTGGCATATTCTATTGGGTAGGGCTTGGCAGTATGATAGACATGTTGTGCATGATGGTAGATTGAATCAATATACTCTTTGGATGAATGGGAAGAAGAAAACATTGTTACGTTTGATTGAGGTTCCAGATGAGATAAACTATACTACTGTGAAAAATTGCATGGTTAATGGAAATCAATTTGAGAAAGAAATGAAGAAGAATCAAGTTTGTTTTTCTATAGTTCCTAAATTCTGAGTGATGGGGTATAGTAATTTCCGAGTGACAAAAAATAGTAAATGTCGAGCGATAGAAGACAGTGAAGACTGAGTGCCAGTAGAAATTTAGAAATTGCTGAATGAATACAATGAGATTGTTGTAGAGGACATTCCTGATGGTTTACCATCGGTGAGAAGTATAAGTCATTGTATGGATCTGATTCCTAGAGCTAGTTTTCCGAATAAAGCACCATATAGATTGACATCTACCGAGAATGAAGAACTTAACAGACAAGTGCAGGAGTTGTTGCAGAAAGGTTTGAGCAGAGAAAGCTTGAGTCCATGTGTTGTGCCTATTGTATTGGCACCTAAGAAGAATGGAGAATGGAGAATGTGTATTGATTCCAAAGCTATCAACAAGATAACAGTGAAGTATAGGTTTTCTATGTCGTGGATGGATGACATAATGGATTGTTTGAGTGGAGCAAAATATTTTACTAAGATTGATTTGAAGAGTGTCTATCATCATATTAAATCAGAGAAGGTGACAAATGGAAGACTGCTTTCAAGACAAAATAAGGATTATATGAGTGGTTGGTTATGCCTTTTGGTTTGACTAATGCACCTAGTACTTTCATGAGGTTGATGAATGAAGTTCTCAAGAGATTTTGGGGTAAGTTTATAATTGTTTATTTGGATGATATTCGGATATTCAGCTAGACTAAGGAAGAACACCTAGAGCATATCAGCCAAGTGTTGCAAATATTGAAGGAGGAGAAGCTACTGACTAATCTAAAGAAGTGTTCCTTTATGCAAGAAGAGATTGTGTATTTAGGATTTGTGATATTAGCTAATGGTTTGAAAATGGACCCTGATAAGGTTAAAGCAATTCTGGACTAGTCTACACCTAAGAATGTGGGTGAGGTAAGATCATTTCATGGTTTGGCTAGTTTCTACAGAAAGTTCATTAAGAATTTCAGTTCAGTTTGTAATGCTATGAACAAGACTATGAGAGGAGACAAAAAAGATTTTAAGTGGACACATAGAGCTGACAAGAGTTTTGAGACTTTGAACAAAAGTTTACTGATTTGTCTGTGTTAGCTTTATCTGATTTCAATAAGGTATTTAAAATTGAGTGTGATGCAAGTGGTAGTGCAATAGGAGTTGTGTTGAGTCAAGAAGGTAAACCTGTTGCTTTCTTTAGTGAGAAGTTGAATGATGCTAAAAGGAAGTATTATGTGTATGATCAAGAGTTTTATGCTATTTTTTAAGCTTTGAAAAAGTGGAGACATTATTTGATTCCTAAGGAGTTTGTGTTGTATACTAATCATAAAGATTTATAGTATTTGGGAAGTCAACATAAGTTGAATCAGAGACATATGAAGTGGGTTTAATACTTACAGAGTTACACATTTGTGATCAAGCATAAGAGTGGAGTTACGAACTGAGTTGCAAATGCACTGAGTAGAAGATGTTCTTTGTTGACCGAGATGAAGATTGTTGTTCTTGGTTTTGATGAGATGAAGGAGTTGTATGATATTGACCCTAATTTTTCTGAGGCATGGAGAGACTGTAGAGCACCAAATCTATTAGAACAACCAAGTAAGTTTGAGGAGTATTTCATTTAGGAAGGTATGTTGTTCAAAGGAATTCAATTGTGTATATCAGGAAGTTCCATGAGATTTAATTTGATTAAGGAAAAGCATAGTGGTGGATTGGCTGGACATTTTGGAATTGATAAGAAATTGAATTTGCTTAAGGGAAAGTATCATTGGCCACATATGTATAAGGATATTCAGAAGTTTGTAAGGAGTTGTGGAATTTATCAAGTTGCAAAAGGAGTAAGTCAAAATACTAGATTGTATACACCTATTTCTATTCCTAAGAAACCCTGGAGGGACATCAGTATGGATTTTTTTCTTGGATTTCCTAAGACAACAAGAAGGTATGATTCCATATTTGTTGTTGTGGATAGATTCTCTAAGATGGCACATTTCATACCATGTACTTGAAGACATCATATGTTGCACATGTTACTAAGATTTTCTTCAAACAGGTTGTTAGATTGCATGGATTACCGAGAAGTATTATCTCTGACCAAGATAGCAAGTTTGTTGGTTATTTTTGGAGGACTTTGTAGACGAAGATGGATACTGAGTTGAGGTTTAGTTCTACATTTCATCCACAGAAAGATGGACAGACAAAGGTTGTGAATAGAAGCTTGGATAATTTGTTGAGATGATTAGTTGGATATAAGCCAAGTAATTGGGAGATGATATTGGCACAAGCTGAGTTTGCATATAATAATTTTGTGAATAGGAGTATAGGAAAAACACCTTTTGAGATTGTTACTAGAATGCGGTCTAGAGGAGTATCATATTTGATGGATATTGTTGGAGAATAAAAGAGAAGTGTTGAAGGGGAAGTGTTTTCTGATTTTGTGAAGTCTTTACATGAGGAAGTTAAGTTGAAGTTGGAACAAAGTAATCAGAAATATAAGGAAAATGCTGACAAATCTAGGAGACATTGTGTTTTTGAAGTTGGTGATGAGGTGATGGTTCATCTGAAGATCTTTCCAAACTATAGGTAATTTAATTATTTATGTTTTTGGGTAATAGAGAAGTAAGGTATCTATAGGAGCAATGAAAACTACAAATTGAAAGTGTAAGCATGATTAGTTTAAATTCGGGGGAAGAAGAAATGGTGGACGGTAGTAAAGGAAAAAATAAGATGACATGTGACAAAAAAAAAAGAAACGCTCTTTCCAAAAATTTTATCAAATCTTAACTAAGAATAAATAGAGTCAAATGAACTGATAAAAGGGTTGGAGAGAAATTAAGTATAAAACTTTCCAATAAGGTGAAGGTTCCTCTATAAGTAGTAAAAATGCAAGCAACTCTATTGCTAACATTTTGAAACTAATATTTCTTCCTTTAGATAAAAAGGTTGTTAATGTGCCTGTAAATTAGCATGAATATTTTTATGAGAAGTAAATTGCTAGATGGAATGTAGAATAGTAGAATTGATATTAGTCTGAAAGGTTCAAGGAGTCCCTACCATTTAGAAAAAAAATAGCAAGGCTTCAAACAATATAGGAAAAGAAGATTATTTGAAAAATAATAGAAATGTTTTAAAGAATAAACTTAATAACTTAAACATGCACCTTTAACGGAAATGATAAGGTTTCAACTTGGGTTTGTTTACAAAAATTGTTGACCTACCTTATTCTCAATCCTATAAAGAAGAAAGCCAATATTGCAATTAGAATTTAGAAGGTATATTCTTTGATTGGTGGTGCCATAGTCTAATTACATAAGGACATGCTCAAGTGTATCTGTTTGAGATATTTATCCAAAGATGATTGATAGAATTGAGTTGTAGAATGAATAAAAATACTTCAAGTGGGTGGATGAAAGAAGTTGAGTCCCACTTTTGGGCAAAAAGTGGAAGTGTTTTCCTTGTTTTTCAAATTTTCTGTCAATTGATGTCAAAATTTGAGGCACTTAGAGATTGAATCTCAAAACAATCCACTACTAAAAGATGTAGTGCCCAGGGTCTAGTTTTCAGATATGTAATTTATTTGAATACCCACATGGTATAAAATATATTTTAGTAGACATGTTTAAAAACCCCTTTTTCAAAATGTTTGTTTCAGGACCATACCCCACATGTGTACGACCACCCTATTTTGAAGTAAATAAATGAATTTTTCTAAATCCTCCTGGGGGAAGGTACCTAACACATCAAAGATTGGTCAAAATATTTTTTCTTTTTTTTAATTGAATATTTTTTTTAATTAATTTTTAATTGACTATAAAGTACATTTTCAAAACCTCTCGTGTACAACCACCATAATTTGATAAAAATTTCACCTTTTTGGAATTTTTATTTTATTTTGAAGAAAATTCTATGTAGATTGGGCTCATATAATTCATTTTTTCAAAAGCCTAAAATCAAAAAGTTATTAAAGTTTTAGTGAACATTACTATTTTAAGTTTAGGTACCACTTTTGATTAATAAATATTGCAAAAATAGTAAAATTTATCATATCACTATAAAATTTATATTTTTGAAATCTAGACAGTAAGAGCTCTAATTGGTTCTCATTTCGTCAAAAAAATTGATTAGGAAGACCCTCAAAAAATTACAGCAAGACAGAAATCTGGTATTCAAATGCCTTGGCCATTATTTTGGAGGTCCAAGCATAGGCTTGGTTCCACCAAACCTGTCTCGAACTAAAATCCAATGCAAAGGGTGGCCTTGTAAATTCAAATTTTAAAAAATGGGCACACATTTAAAATGTTTACCGGTTTCTTAAATATAATAAATCGGCATGTAAAAATGAGTTTCTTAAATATAATTTTAAAAATTAAAATTAAATGGGCACCCATTTTTTGAATTTTGGATCGGGCGTTCGAGCCTAAGATGGGTGCCCATTTCTAGCAGTAGTTTTCAAGTCCAAAAGACTTCCGCCGAATTGGTACCCAACTTCTTGCACTTACCCAAGGATCTCTTCAAGGTTACAAAACAAACCTTAGTAATCACATGTATAATAGAGTTTTAGAGGGTTGCAATGAAATATCATATTTCAGAGAAATGGATTACATATCTCTTACTGGGGGGTCTCTTTGAACATCTCAAAGGATTTTTTAAGGCTTTTCTCCACCCACCTAATAGGAGGTCATGAAAAGAGCTCTAAGTCTAGAGCCATATGTGTTGAAGAATGTTTTCTTATCACTCCAAGACACCAAAGTTTGGGAAACATAAGGGGAGATTTTTTTTTAAAAGTGATCTCATGCACCCTTCCAAAAGATCATGCACAATGATACATCAAACAAGATAGATAAATATTCTAAGAATAAACTGTGGAGGAAAAAAATGATTCTCTTATATAAAATACATAGGAACTCAGACAAAGATTCTTGGACAAGGAAAAGTTTGTTACATTGAGGTAGTTTTTTACGAGGATACAAAACTAGAATAATATCATAATCCACAAATAGTTAAAAGATTTAGAATCTAAAATAATAGAAACTAAATTCAAGTTGTAGCATTATTGTATCTCTTTGAGGAGAACCCAAAAAATCTATTCATAGTTCACAAAATACTATGTAGACAGCACGGGGTCTTCATTGATGGCGCAATACAATACCATGTGCATTCATATTGGGGGGTTCAAAATAGGGCATAATATTGCCTATATAGGGGAGGGGTTTGCGGAGTGGGGAGGTGGAAGATTAAGAGAGTTTATAGAGGAAAATGGGTGTGGGGGGTATTGGAGGGGGCTGACAAAAAAGAAATTTGGACCAATATTTTTTGAAAATAGGAATATTTTTTAGTATGTCATGTATGCACATGCTATAACCCAATTTCACTAAGTGAAGCCCCTGTGATATGTTAGGAATAAGGTGTCTCAACCTTGTATATTTCCTTACATTTGATATTTTCCAAATGTCGACACTTTGGACAATGTGTAAGGTAATCATGACTGAAACAGTTATGACAAATTCCTATGACGGTCATTAATATTTGTAAGAGCTAATTGTGGAAGATTTGATGATGGGTGAAGACATACAAGACATGTGGCAACTAATCATGTTGAGTATTGTACACTCTTCTGCAACCGTGGGGTTCGGGGTTCCTATTTTCTTGGAGATTGGTAAAACCCTAATACGGCTGTCTTTGGAAGTTGCCCTAAAATGGGAAGCACATGATATAAGCATTTTTTAGGGTTGTGAATCTAAGTGAGAAGTTAGTGTATTGTTGGAACATTTTTTATGTTTCCAAATGTGTCTTCAAGTGTTGATTATCTCCTAAAAGAACTTGCATTTTCAAGTGTATTGTAAACAGTAATAGTTTTGATTAATACATTGTGCAGGTTTTGGAGTGTTGGGGTTTTTTAACGAAAGGTTTTCCCCAGGGCAAATGATTGTGTCATTCTCATTTTTCTATGTATGCATATTATTGTATTATCATTCTGTAATTGCTATGGGTTAAATCTGAATTTGCACGATCCTCTTCTCAGGAGTTTAGCGTAGGGAATTGTTTTCCGCACACTTAGTTTCCTTTCATTTGGTATCAAAGCCTAGCCAGTTTTGGTTCTATTTGTTAGGGTACGGGTTTTTTGATCTAATCTCCACTTTAGTGGGAGTATTGTTGCAGAGTATTCATAATCTTATTGCAGGAAGAGATGGAAGGTTCTTCATAGAGTAGAATGGAGGTGGAAAAGTTCAATGGCACAAACTTTGAGTTCTAAAAACTCAAGATGGAAGACATGCTCGTAGATCGTGATGTATGGGAGGTAGTTGATAATGATTTCAAAATTGTAAACATGCCTCAAGAAAATTGGGATCTCAAGGATCAGAAAGCTAAGGGTCTCATTAGACTTTGTCTAGCAGATTCTGTTCTCCTGAATGTTCTCAATGAGAAGACCACAAAAAAATTTTGGACATGGCTGGGTTTGTGTATCAGGCCAAGTCCTTGGTGAACAGATTGTTCCTGAGAAAGAACCTGTATTCTCTAAGAATGGAGGAAGGAGGATCTATTGCAGATCACCTGAAAACATTTAACATGTTGATTGCATAGTTGACATCAACTGGTGTCAAGTTGGAGGAGGAGGATCGATGTATGACACTGCTATGTTCCTTGCCAGATTCATGGGACCATCTTGTGATGGCCCTTGGGATTACTATTGTCAATTTCCAAATGGATGATGTGGTGTCTTCATTTTTATATGAATAGATGCGAAGAAAGACTTCTAATTCAACCAAGGAAGCTCTTGTTGTTCATGGTAGATCCAAAGACAAAGGAAAGAAAAATGACAGTAAGTCTGAAAAAGGTAGATCCAAATCCCATGGGAAATCTAAGACTCCTGGAAATTATAAGGTAACATTTTGGAACTATGGTAAGACTGGGCACTTCTGTAAGGACTGCAAAGAGCCAAAGAAGAAGAAGAAAAGTCTAGATTCTGATTCTGAAAAATCTCAAGAAGATGGCAATGCTTTTTTTGCAGCCTTGGCCACTCATGCATCTGATGATGTATGGCTGATTGAATCGGGTGCTTCTTTTCACATAAACTCTCATCAAAGTTGGTTCTCAAAGTACAAGGAATTTGATGGTGGAAAGGTGTACCTGGGTGATGATTCTCACCTAGAGATATTTGGACGAGGAAGAGTCACTATCAGATTCCCTGATGGACAAGTAAAGGGGATCAACAGGGTAATGCACATCCCAGGTTTGGCATGAAACCTGTTATCTATAAGTATGTTGAATGATGCAGGTGTGCAAGCTATTTTTTCAAAAGAAGTGTTGGTTGTATTCTTGGTTTTGTTGGTTTGCCCCAAAATTTTGTGTCTTTATGCCAGGTTCTTTCCCAAATCAGAAGGGTCTGTCTCATTTTTGAAATGTCCCTATGAAATTTATGTGTTGTAAGGTCAAAATCTGCATGAAAAGTGTAAAAACCCAAAACCCTAAGCCATTTTCTAAGTCAAAATGCAAAAAAGCCCTAAAATGTCAATCGAGTTTCTAATTTTGCATTACCTTTTAGAGAAACTTAATTCATGTGCCCTTTCAATGGTCACCTAGTCGCTTGATCCAAGAAGCATATTCCATTTTGTTATGAGACTTGGCAATTAACGGTTGTCACGATGTCTTAGGAAGAAATAGAATATTCCTTATTTGTTATGAGACTTGGCAAAATCCTTCAGTCGCAATGTCTCCCAATTCAGAAACACATCATCAGCCATTACTTAAGCAAGCAGCCAAGTCGCGGTGTCGCACAAAGTATCATGCAGTTAGTGAATTTTCATGAGACTTAGCGATTGCTTCAGTCGTGGGGTCTCTGAATCATAGCACAGTTAAGTAACATGTTAAATGTTTGTGTCACGTAATCTCCAAGTAAAATGACAGTTAAGTGAAAGATGCCAAGACTTTGCGACAAACCACAAGGTGTTTAGAGTATATGGCCATTGGGTAGTCGCTAGTTTAAAATACTAAGTCAGATTTTGATCAGCAATTCAATGACAAATGGTTAAAGGAGACACATGTTCACAATGAGCAGAATAAAGGCTAGTCGCATGGTCTCCCAAAAGGAAAAATTCATTTTTCGATTAAGAGACTGAAAGGTATAAAGTGATATATTGTTGCGTAGTATCTAAATGATTTAAGGCTTTTAAAATATATTCAGCGACTTAGTGGAACCGTCAGATGCAGAATGGAAAGGATCAACGGTAGTCGCTAAGTCTCCATAAAATGTGCATGAGACTAAAAAGTTCTTGCGACAATGAGATAACCTTTAGTCGCATAGTCTCTGAATTAAAATCAAAGGGTAAAGGTTAGTCATGAGGTCTCGTAAAGAGAAATAAGCACTCAATGACTTAGCGATAACAATTAAGAGTAAAGGTAACCTTTAAGTTGTGGGGTCTCTAAATAAACTTTGGGTTAAGCATTTCATCTAGTGACTTTGATTCATACAGTCGTGTGATCACCGGAAGTCAACCATGGTTAAGCCAAATGAAGAAAATCACACAGTCGCTAGATCTCCAGGAGAATTGTGGGTTAAGAAAGTTGGTTAGCAATAAGGAGATACTGCATAGTCGCGTGGTCCCTGAATATGAAAAATCATAAAAGGTAGCAGTTGTTGATATGACAACGTGGAGATTCAGTGTCCAATGAGAATCCAGAAAATTAATTGTTGAATGAAAAAGGGTAGCTGAGATGTCTGATGAAGAACCAATCATATGAAGACATCTCATCCTATTCAAATTTTATAAGGGTTTTTTTTCTAAAAACACACTCATATGAATTTGATTTCCTATCACACTCATGAACTATGGCTAGAATTTCAATCAATTCCACAGCATGTTAACTTGAAAGCAAAATTTATTGTCTTTCTAATGATGAGCTATGTACTTGGAAGAGTTGCAATAAAGAGTTGATCGCAGGTTCATTTTCACTTATTTTACTTCCAGAATTGCAGAGCGAAGAATTGCTAGCTATTTTATGTTCAGGAGGTAGAAATTGATCATTTGCAGCATAGTTCTCTGATTGTCAAGCTTTTGAATTGCTAGTAGTGTACAAAGAAGAATAGTGAGTTCTGAAGGAGATTTGTTTCAATATCGGTAAAAGAGTAGGAGAAAATAGAGCAAGATGAGTAAAGCAGTCAGTGTGGCTTCTACCAGAAGAAAAAGTGATGAACTCGATAATGATGCTAAAGGGAAGAGGAATTTCTCTGATAAATTCTTGAAGCTTTTTCCAGGGTCCACACAAAACAAGAGGGCAAATGCCAATTTTCTGACAGATGACTACTGTGAGATCAGAGATGCTCGCACTCTAGGATCCACAGGTTTTTCTCTATATAATTACTTTTATAATAACTATGATAAAGCAATCCCAATGTCAAACCCTTGGAATAGTGGTCTTGCTAGGTTAATTATTCCTGATGTTTATATAGATGTAGACTTGTTTCTAGGTCTTTCCAGCCACTATGATGTTCTATCTAGGACAATCAAGAAAAATGATGGTACTGCCCTATTGATGTTAAATAGGAATTCATTCATGCAAGCCTTTGGCCTATACAGTACCATGTCTACCAAGATAAATATTACTAAGCAAGAGGAGAGGTATAGGTTAAAACCTGGTGTTGCTAGGGGTCAATTACAGAAGCATATGCTTAAGGAGGTTAGGAACCATCTTACTCCTATACATGGGACTGCACCCTATTTCTTTAAAGGCTTACATTTCTATATTAAGTATATTGCCTATGCTTTATGTAGAGTGTTAGGAATAGATGGAGGAGAAGAGAAAATAAATGCTAGAATTTTGATGATGGTACTAGACTTGCAAGAGGTGCATTCTAGCACAGTTATGACTACATACAGTATATTATTGACAAAATGCATGAGGGATTTGTAGCTGTGCAAAAGAAGATGAAAGATCCCAAGGAGAAGGAACCTAGGTTCCTCCATTATTCAATATTGATGCATTTGTTGTTGCATTTTAAATATGGGATTATGAATGTGAACAACTTGAATCCTCAGAGGATTTTCCAGGACCGGCCTAATCCTATTCAGTTCTGGGTTAGGATATGGAATTATACATCCAAGGACTGTGATTTTTTTGGATTTGAAAATTGGATTGTATATCCATTAATGCAGAGCATGGGTATCACCAAAACCAGACTCCCAGTAAAGGTGCTGCAATTGTTAAGACCTTGTGAGTATGTAGACAAATGGGAGGGTGATCACAACTAGGGAGACTTCTTTTTAGAAGAAAATTTTACCATGATTAGGGTATATGGATGCACACATCCACCTCATGTCCTACCCTATCATGTGCCATCCAGAGTTGTTTCCATGGAGTTCATTTGGCAGCTATTGTTGACAGATAATGAACATTTTGCACCACATAGGAAGGGGACCTTAACCCCTAGACAGTTTAAAATATTTAACTTTACTATTGGTAAGGGTGTTATTGATTTGGTGATTACATGGCTAGAAGGTTGCAAGATGAGGGAAGCATATACAGGTACATTGACCCAGAGGGATTTATAGCAGGAGCTAGGAAACTCTTGACCCCTACCATCCCCAATATGAATGTTCATGGTCTTTGTGTGGAAGAAGATGCCACAAGAAATCTCCTTGATGAAGATGAGATAAGGATAAGAAGAGAAAGAATTTAGGAGTTACTCAATTTATAGAAACATATAAAGAGAAATGGATTGTCATTTGGAGGGTTTTACCCTAACTTATCTTATTTTGATAAGATCAAAGCCATGCTTGATAATTTTTATGTACTCTGTGACCAGTTGGATAATGTGCTAGATACAAAGAAAGGAGGCAAAGAGCCTGAATATTCAGAGTCAGAATATGAGACTAATAGTGATTGGGATTATGCCCATCCACCTCAGTATGATCAACCTCAACAGAATGTTGCAGAGGTAGCATAGGTATAGGAGGAACAAGGCCACATCATTGACCTAACTAAGGTGTCACAGCCAGATGATGTAGAGGAGCCTGCTAAAAAAAGAAAAAAGGTTGATCATGGTCAGACCTCCTCTGTTAAGAAAGAGAATAAAGGAGATAGAACAAGTGCCCTCATTCCTGGAAATAGGTTGTATGACCATAATCTGAGGAAAATAATCAAACAAGGGAAGAAGAAACAACTTGATGAGGAAGAAAATATAGAATTGCCTCTTAAGGCATGCATTGATGAGAGGATATTGCATCAGCAGCATTTTCTCAGTGATGAAAACTTTTTCATAACTAATGAGTTCAAAGACTTTTTGAGGTGGCATAAGAAAGAACAAATAAGGGCACAATTGAAGTCAGATGGAGAGTAAATAGTTATAAATAAGGCCTTTCTAGCTTTGCAAGCCTATGACCCTGATAGTGAGGATGTCTCTCGAGATGAGGAAAGGAAAATGGTTTTGAACAGTGGAATTTTGCTTGCTGAGGGCTGGGAATTAGCCTCAGCCTTCATTATTTATCAGATTAGGAAGCAGCCAGACCTCAAATTGGCTAGTGAAATTCAGATGGGCGATATGATAAAGGGATTTGGATATAGTCCAAAGTCACAAGCCTTTGCCATGTGGAGCTTATGTCCCAAGGACCAGAAGCCTCAATTAGTAAATATTTAGGAGAGCATGGTAGGGAACCAAATGGTATGGACTGTACAGAACACTAGAGATCTTGAAATTTCTCAGAACATGACTCATTGGGCACACTTGAATGAAGACAAGACAAAACAATTGTCTGAGAAGTGTACCATTTTGATTGAGGAAACCAGTGCCCTAGAAAAGGATAGGGAGTTATGCCACATAAAGATACATCAGAAAGATAAGGTAATTGCTGAGTTGTTGAAGAAACTAGAAGAGAAACCTGAAGTGGTTTACGTGCCTTTAGAACAACCTTTACAGATAGAAGAGAAAGAAAAATCAGAGGAAGTGGTTGAGATAGAATATATGGGCAAAAAGAATAATGAGGTAGCCCTAAATGCATTAAGATGCATTCTATAGCATAGGGTTGATATACTCAAGGATAAGATAGATGTTATCCTAAATGCTTATAATAAATTGCCCACCTTACATACAGAAGTGACAGGGTACATTGATATTTTGAGCCCTTATTTTGTTACTTGGTCTCCTAGGGTCCAAACATTTTAAAATCCTGCCTCTTTGCAGCCACATAGTTCAGATTTACCTAAGATTGTAATAGAGGTGGAGGATGAGATCAAAAAGGTTAATATACCCTTATCTTTCTTTAAAGGTAAGCTAAAACAGATTGAGGCTAAGTTAAGCCTGTTTTCTCTAGAATTTAATAGATTTGTTCCTCCATTGAAAGGAGAAGATAATCAAGTTAAGGCCTTGGAGCCCTAGATAAATGAATTTGATAGCACTATGCCAAGCCATGAGGCATTTATTTCAGGATCTAATTTGGATTTGGAGGGTTTTAATAAGATCTTGGATGAAGCCTTCAAGGCAGAAACTGACATGAACAAGTTCTTAATGGATTTTAAAAGCATCACAGATGTCAAATGGGAAAGACAAAAGGTACAACTATAGAGTACACAGAGCTTTAAATGGCCTATAGAAGATGAAGTGATAGCATGGGACCTGTTGACCAAGCCTAAGAAGAAGAAGTCTGTGGTAGTAGAGGAGGAAATCCTAGATGAAGAATAAAGGGGAACACTTGGCGCCTGATCATTGAGCACAGGGAGGTTAGTTATTATTGAAGATAAGTGTAAGTTAGCCTGTAATGATGGTCACTTAGTCTCATAATGAATATCAGATGCTATCCTGAATACTGTCAGACAAAGGCACCAGATTCCAGAAGAAGACAAAGAATATCAGATTTCATCCCCTATTTTTGTCTTTCCACCGCTTCTTCATTCTCATTCTTTGTCTTTTACGTACTTTTAGGGTTAGGTTCCTTAAACCATCCGAAGCTTGTTGCATCCTAATGTTAAGGATTCCAAGATGGTTAAGGACCTATAAATAGATAAAATTTTGTAATTGTAAAGGAGATGAAAATATATTGAGAATCAGACTTTCTAGAAATGTGTCTGTGTCTTCAAGCGTTTTGGGATTTTTATGTATTAAAGCAGAAACATATGAATAAAAAAATAGTACAAATTTACTCTATCTTATTGTTGTCTCTTTACTTGTTGTGTATACTCTTTTATGTTTAAATCTGTAAGGCATTTTTAAGCATATTGGTTACAAGGTAGCTATTAAATTGCTTGCAAGTTTCTTTCAAGGAAAGAACTAAGTTTTGTGAGTAATTTCAGGGAGCATAACAAATTTAAGGATTTGATACAATATTGTAGAGGTGACAGGATAGTTTGTAAGGCATTTTATGTGAGTTGTATGTAGGTTGTAAGGCAGCTTACAGTATTTTGTTTTGTTTTTCTGTTGATCTTCATTTATTGATCCTATAAGCCCAAGGATAGGCACTGGTCTAGGAATTGTTTTGGTAATCTGTCATCATCCAAATTTTTGATTTCTTAAAGAGTAAAGCAATAGGTTATTCCTCCTAAATTGAAAAGAATTATAAAAGGAAAGAAAGATGAAATTCCCTATTATGTTGCTGTCAGCTATCACTAAGATATTGATTTGGATTGTCAAGCTTTTTCTCAGAATAGTCATAGTTATCTGCATTGTTATATACATGTCCATATAAAAATAGAGCATTCAGCACATAAGTAAAATCCACTCTAAAGATATTGTCAAGTCAGTAATCAGTCATAGGTAAGACCTGCCTGGTTAGTGGATCTCAAAAAAGAAGGAGGTGATAATAGGTATCCCCAATGTTATCAAAATACCTCATCAATTAGTGTTTTCTCTTGCTTGAGTCAGAGTATCAAAAGCATTGGGATTCATAGAGTTGTTTAAAGTATTCAAGCATCTTTAGAGGCCCTGCAAGTAAAAACCCTGACAAATTAGCGACTCTGCTGGGGAATTTAAGTGATTACAGATCATTCCAGTTGTAGTTGTCAAGATTATTCTTTGATAAGTATTCATTCATCCCAAATCATTGGGTGGTGACTCTAAAAGGATATCTCTGAGATTAGTGCAAAGTTGGTAAATATCTTTTAGAATGAATACTAGGTCAAGGATGAGAAGTGATCCTGAGAAGGTTTTATATGGTGGAATCCCATCATCCTCGAGGATGGAAATGTCTTGGAGAAAAAAGAGTAACCAAGTTAGCATGGATGAAACCCCTCCAAGAGGTAAAGAGGGTACTGTTAGGAGAACCATGAACAGTAATCAACATTCTCATGATGGAAATACTTCAGAGTATGAAGAAGTTGCTGAAAGAGTTTTAGAGACACCTACAGTCACTTCTACTTCAAATGAGAGAGAAGAGACAAGTACATATAGTTTAGATTCTAAAGATGCTCCCTCTGATGTGCTAGCAAATGAGGAAAAGTTCATAATGAAATAGCTTGCCCTAGTTCAACAAATGAAAAGGGAGAGAGAAATGAGAAAGAAAAAACTTGAGCATAAGGATGTTGATAAGAGCAAAAGAAGATCTTCAAGATATCAAAATATGAAAGATATAGAGAGGTCTCAAAAGGACCAAGAAATACTACCTACTCATAAGGCTTCTACTTCACAGAAGGACAAAGGTAAACAAAAGATGAGTGAACACAGAGATCAAGAACCTAAGTTTTAGAAGCCTTTGATAGAGAAAATGTCCAAGTTGGATATTGACTTGGAAAAGTTGCGAATTGAAAAAGAAACCATGGAGAAAATGTTGGAAAAAGAACAAATGGAAGCTGCAATAGTTGAAATGAAGAAAAAGATAGATTTCTTGCAGTCTTCAAAGTATTCTCATACTGGACCAGAGAATATTGCTACTTCCAAAGAAAAAACCACCACTTTCAAGGAAGATGATAGTTTTCAAAGAAAGCCATTGCATACTGAAAGGTATAAACAATTTAATTTTGTTGGTATCCTTGGATATCCTAATGCTTTCCCTAAAGATGTGGGTGATATAGGAGAAAAGCTCCCAAAGTTTGCAGGTAACAATGTTATTTTCTGTGAAACACATTTAAGAAAGTTCATTGATTTTGTTGATGATCTAAATATCACTCATGAAGATGTGTTAATGAAATTATTTGTTCAGTCTTTAGTAGAAGATGCAATAGAATGGTTTAGGAGCCTGTCTAATGGATCTGTTGTTTCTATGGATGAGTTGATTGAATTATTTAAGGATCAATATGGAGATAAAACAAATAAAGGCTTTTTGTTGAATGAGTTCAATAATATCAAGAAGAATTACAATGAAGAGATTACAAAGTTTAATACAACTCTGCCTGTAAAGGTTTTCCTGGGGAAATAAATCCTTCGGGCCTTCAAGCACCTGGGTGTTGGGTCACGACGGTGCGGGGCTCGGTTGGGAGAGCTGACTGTTTTTTAGGGGGATAGCTGGTTACTTCAACTTATTCTCCCAGAGATTCAGAATAGTAAGGGTTTCCCGGAGTATTCCACACTTAGCAAATAAAACAAAAAAATGATCCTGCAGGGTTAGAAATGCTTATCTAACTATAGTCATGCTGAAAAGTCTGGAACATCAACAACACTCTGAAAGAATACACTAAATACCGAAGAAATACACAACCATCAGTTAGCATTTTATCAGTAGCAAAAATAAAGAGGTCGTTAATCTACTTTAACATATCAGAGTGAAGGACATACAGAACATCAAAACATGAAATACCATTAACTCAAAAGCAGAGATGTTAACAGCTTCATTGCCAAGAATCCTTCCTTCTTCATTAATGTAGTCCGGCAAGCACTGGTGCGTGATACAATGGTGGCTCCAAGGGAGCATCTAACTATCAAGAACATAACAATGGAGCATTGAGCTTTGCAAATGAAACCAGAAAATTAATTTGCTATTTCTTATGGACAACAAAATTATCAATTTTGCTGACCCTTGGAAATGGGCCGATTTGCCTATTTATACAACTCTTTCTAACCCTAACCCTATTTTACTGTGCTTCAATAAAATACAATATCTGGGGGTTGGTACTACCTGCGCCACCCTACAAAAGACCTGGAGATGGAATAGGTATGCCATGTCAGAAGAAGAAGACAAGAATATACATCAGAAGAATCAGCCTCGAGAAGAGAGCCAAAGAGAAGAAAGAAGAGAGTATGTCCCCCGGGGACCAAGGCTACATGCCTCATAAATGGGAAATGCGGTGCCCTGTCTCCAATGTGCCAGGTGTACCTTTGAATGGCGCCTTGAGAAGATCACCCTGTCAGAAACCAACCACCGAACCAATGCCTCTTGATGTACTCAACTACCCCCTGACAGTCTTTATTAACCGCCTCTGAAAGTGACCGGTCGGCCTCGGGGACCGAGACACAGATCACTTTAAAGAATACAAAATTTTGGATCCGAAACTTCGGGATCTGGGAACTTACGTCCCCAAAAGAATAAAGAATTCTTAAAGCCCAAATTTCCCCGGTTCCCGGAGAACGCTCAAGGCTATTTATTATCATTGAAGGCCTGAAGGATGCGGAAAATGCCATCTTCATCAATCTTCCTTAGGCTGGCCCTTCTGTGTCTAGCCACTTCAACTTGTTCCGCCAAGTTCGGAACATTATTTTGGAACTCATCTGCCATCCTTGCGGCATCATGGCCTTTAAGTACCATTTTGGTTAGTTTTTCCATTCGGGCCCCATCCATCCCCTCCGGGGATTGATACCGAGATGCCATCATTTCATCAAAATTCCTCAAAACTGATTCCTCAGGGGTATAATTATTTGTACCAAGGGGATCAACCCCGGAAGCCTTTGTTACAAAGGACCTATATAAATTGGAAGAATGTTTTAATGTGTTTACCTTTTCCTATAAAGACTCTACCAGTTGCTTGGTTACCTCCAATGTGAAGTCCAGTCTGGAGTGCTGAGCCTTTACGAAATCAAATGATTCCTCACCCAGAATTCTGGATTCGGAAATTATGTCTTCTCCCAGGGTGAGGAGCTCTTCGAACTGTACCTTCCACACCTGGTAATTTTTGACGTCACTCTCCCATTGCTTAATCAATGCTTCCGCCTGCAAAATAATCTGTCGGGCCATATACAAATCTGGGAGAGTGGCCACTAGGAAACACCGGGTGTTTCCTACCTGTAGTGCGGCCCATTCATCTACTGCCTGGGCCTTCTTCTTCATTACTCGCAGGGAGTCTATGTCGCTCTGCGGTAATTCTTCTAATGTGGAGGTCTGCAGAGGGGCAGTGTTGAGGGGTCAGGCCAGCTCTGTAAGCAACCCCATGAGGTTTGCATTCTTCTTCTTTTTTGCCTTGAGCCTTTGGGCCTCCTTTTTGTATCGGGCCTCCACTGCCCTTGCCGCTTCTTTTAGCAGGTCCACTTCACCCTGCTTTCCTCATTTTCCCAAGGGTACCTCTACAATATTGTAATCCGCGGGATCCATGGTTGCTTCATCGGCATCTAGGGGAGGTGTTGCCACCACCACAACTATTTCTCCGCCCGGCCCAGTTCGAAGGGTATGAACCGTCCGGGCCTTCTTTGCTTTCGGCGGGGCCTGGGCCAAGGCCATCATTTCAGCCAAGGAGATAGGGACTGTTGGAGCTGATTGGGTTTTCCTTCTTCTACTCTCGGCCAACCATGGAGGTGGGAGGGGTGGCCTTCCTACCATAGTTTGTTCTTCGGATCCTCTCCCGGTGTCTGGTGGCGGCTGCTCCTTTTCAACAGGTATTTCCTCTGTTTCCCTCCCTGCTGGAACCTCTTTTGTAGCAACATCTTCTTCAATTTCCATCTCCTCAGCCTGGTCCGTGATGTAAATTATTGTGTCTAGACCCTGATCAGGTTCTTCGGGGATCTCCTCTTCATGTTTCTCCTCTTCTTCTTCTGTCGGTAGTAAGGGCGGTACCGGGCCAAGATTCAGAGTTTGGGCTGCTGTGATTACCTGCCGGAAGGTTTCCCCTGGGAGTGGCCCTGAGAGTATAGCGGCTGGGGTTATGGTTGGTCTTAAAGTTTCAGGTCTGGGTTCCCCAGCGGATGCCTTCTGTTCACTTGGTAGTTGTTGGTCCACTCCCGGACCTTCTGTTCCTGATACCCTGGAGATAATCTCTGGTTTTGGCCTCTTTTCTTCAGTTTGCTGCTCTTGTTGTCCCGCAGCTTCTTCTTCTTAGTCTTCCAGGTCCACAGCCTCTTGTTCTTGCTCTGGGACTTCTGTCCCCGCTTGTGTATCGCCCCCTTGCAGATTTCCAAACTCATCGACTGCGAACATGTCAAACTCCTCTTCTGGAGGGGGACTGGCTGGGATGTCTGCCTGTTCTGTTTCCTTCTCCAGTTTTGGGGAACTAGAAGAAAGGATCTCTACTTCTTTTGGGAGGGAAGCCCTGGGCACCGGTTCTGCCTTGGGATATTTTATGTGCTTTCTCTTTCTCTGGGTGATCAAAGGTGGCCCTGCATCTGCTATTGCTACTGCCTCCAGAGGATCCACCCCTGTCACCTTCGCCATTAAGGCTGCGAGCGATGGGGAGGAAGGAGGATGAATTGGTCTGGCCATCAGCGGCGGAGTGGCAAGCCTTGTGATCAATTGCTCCCTCATTTGTTGGGAGGTCGCTACAGATTGCATAATCTATTCTTGGATGGGGACTTGCTGCGTGGAGGGTGTTGTTTCTATCCCCTTTCCTTTATCTGCACCTTGTGCAGAAGTCCCGGCCCCTGGGGTCAACCTTGGTACCGGTGGTGGTGCTTTGGTTACTGGCCGGGAGGCTAGGCACGCACTCCCGGGGCATGCCTTCTTAAAATAGGCATGACTCCTCTCGACCACCTCCTGAGTGAAGTCCTCAATTGTGTGGTACTCCTGGACACTCCAATTCATTTGCGCTAGGGGCGTTTTGTCTATCCCCTTTTCTTTGTACTGGGGATCTATAGTGGGGGCGTCATCTGAAAAGCCCGCCGGGAACCTCCGGAGCCTTAGCTCCTGCATCATTCTGGCCATCATTCTATCGTAATGCCAGCTGCACACATCCATATCATCCTGGCGATCTACCCAAAAGTCTTCTATGTGTGCGTGGTGGGGCTCCGAAGCCCAGGGCAGTGCCGTTGCAATTCTGCCATGCGGATCAAAAATTTTCTGCGCCAGATAAAATTCCTGCAAGTTGTAACATTGAAGCTCATTATCTGCCTCCTTTGCGGTGGCCAGAGTGCAGGTGTATTTCCCATAGGAGATTGGGAATGAAACATTGGGGACCTTCTTAAGGTCCAAGAAGGCATGCAATTCCATCATCTGTCGGCAGTATTCTAGCAGCACGATCTTTTCCCCACAATGTTTGGGCAACAAGTAGGGTTTCCCGGAGAAGCCGGCGACCCTAATGTAAGTGTGTTGCTGGAACTGGATGTAGTAGTGCCCATAACTACTAACCAATTTTATCGCCTCAGTAGACAGGTGGTATCTGGCATCCCGGGTGGGTGTGAGCAAATGATAGTAAACGAAGGAGTCGTTTACCCGGCAGTAACTGGGGAAGCTGGCTTCCCCTTGGATCTGTGGGAAATGGTCCCATGGTGCTTTCTATCCCTGGCCATGTCCGAGAACACCATCTATGAGTAGGCCATTGGAGTGGGGCCTCTGTTGGGCCAAAGCCTAGAAAACATAAGAAGTCATATAGAACTTCTTATTCTCGTTCAGCTGTCGGAACTGGGAGTCGACGTGGTTGGAGATAATGGTCGCCCAATCGAAGAACTCTCCCTTAGTGGAGATGCCCAGGAGGAAATAGTACATCCACTTTGCAAATTCCTGGGCAGAGGGCTGCCCAAATATCCGGGCCAATGCTATCATCCCCATTTGGATGCTTTCCTTGAATTCGGAGCGGGGGATATCTATCTTCATTCTTTTTGGATCCCTCTTTGGGACCTTGAGCAAGTGGATGTTCATGTACACCCAGGCGGCATCCTCCAGTTGGTTGAATTATTTCAAGGCATCGGTCCTGGTGACCACCGAGGCCCTATCAAATTGCGGGATCCCCAGGCCTGCTTGGAAAGTAACTGGGTCGAGGGACACCAGTGGAGTGGGGAACCCCGTAGGTTCTGTTGGTGCTAACATGACGGCCCGGACAGAAGATTTATAGTGGGCCGCCAGAGTAAGAACAAGCTCCGGAGACTGCATGGAGCATGGGAAGCAAGCTGCCCAAAGAATTTCAGAACCTCCGACGTTGGTCTCAATTGTGTCTCCAGCCTGTCGCTGAATATGCATTATTTTTACTAGAGCCTGCATTTCTGCCCAAGTTCTGACACTGGGGTCGGTCATAAATTTCACCTGAGACTCAATCTTTGAGCCCACAATCTCCTCACCCTACATATACTTCATGGTGAGGGGCAGCTTTGCTAGGGCCTTCTCTATCTTAGACTTCGCCGCTGCCCTGGTCTCGGTTGTGGATGGCAACTCCGGACTTCTGGGAGGAGATGAGGCGGATGCTTCAGACATGGTTGTAAAGTGAGGTCCGGACCTGCGAGACAAAGAGACCGTCAGAACATATTTATCAAAATAAAACAATAACTCCAGGGTTTGGAGTTCTTACCACCGCGCCATTTTCTTTTCCTGAAAAATTAGTTTTTTGCATAAGTATCCGAAAAGCAAAACATAAACTTAGCATTTTCTTATTATATCTCCAGGTCTGGGAAATTTTGTCACACTTGACGAAGACATGGGATGAATGACAGAAAGGGACCCGAAGCCCGGAGAAGTGACCATTAGTAAAGAAAAATGTGGAAGCCCGGAGAAGTGACCGTTAGTAAAGAAGTCGACTGTTCGAACCCGCGAAAAGGGAAAGCCACTTGGCCAGAAGTAATTGCGTGCATGGGAAATAAATGAGGCTTTGACAACCTTGATGGAGGAGAGAGAAAATTCCCTATTTGAAACCGGCCGAGAGGCGAGTTTCAAACAGGTGGTTTTCTGCCTCGAAGCAAACTTGAAGTGAAAAACCAACAGCAAGGGTGACTCGACCAGCTCGTTGAGCCACCCGGAAGGATATACAGGGAGCCGAAGGGTATATATATGGAAAGGAGGGATATATACAAAGGTTACTTATAGAAATATACATATATACATGAATTTACACGTGGACGACTCCCGCGTTAAAAACTAGACAAAGCTGAAACAAGAATGTACAACTATTTACATTATATACATGCTATCTACAGGCTATTCACAAAATATTTACAAACTATCTACACCTGCATAGAAGGCGGACAACCTTCTGCCAGAGCCGAGCCACCAGCAAGTGGCAAAATAGGAAGACCGAAGAAACAACAGAGAAACAAAGCAAACGAAAACAGAGACAAGCAAACCCAAAGAAAACCAGGAAATGAAAGCAAAGCGAAGAGGAGGGAAGCAAAGAAACCAACCTGAAAATGCAGAAGGCGGAGGAAGGGAAGATTACCAGGGGAACTCTGTAACAGCTTCGAATCGTCAAGCTGTCAAGATCACCACCATGGAGCACTAGCGTACGTCTAAGAACAGTAGAAGGTGTTAAGCTTTGATTATCACAAATCTCTCTGTAACTGCTCTACTAATCGCTTTGAAAATCGCTCTATTTCACTCTAATTGCTCGAAGATTTTAATCGCGGTAAGTGTGATAATGACAGGCGAGTCTATTTATACCCGCAGTAAAAAGTGATCCTCCTCACTCTAGATATTTCGGGTTAGGCAAAACATTTAGACTCCGGGCCTGGGGATTCCTTACGATGATATTCCTAAAACTTAGGAACATCATCACAAACAATCCCGGGGTCCGGAGTCAAGCTTCCAACCAGAAGGCAACCTTCAGGATCCGGGATCCTGGAGGGGAAAAGCGAACCAAGGGAATGACACACTCTGGGGAAGAAAACCCCGGAGAAAGAAAGCAAGAAGGAAAAGAAAGACAAGGCAAAGCCGCAACAAAAAGCAAAGAAAAAGAAAAAAAAAAGGGGGGACCCAACATTTTTCACACAAAATGTAGCGACGGGGATGCAGGGCATAACAAATGGTGACTATCTGGGACAAATGCCTTAGCGCATTTGAGAACCATAGAATCTCTTGTTAGCACAACTGGAACAAATTGTCCTCCCGAAGCATTTGACAAGCAGAGAGCAGCATATCCGAGAGAACCTGACCACATAGGAGTCAGTCCGTAGCCTTTCATCAGTGGTGTCGTGTGTGCTTTGGAAGGAAATCAAGCCGATGACCTCTGGGGGGAAATAGAGAAACGGTACTAATTACATCGAACCAGTCATCAATTTAATTGCTTTTCCCTCGGAGACCAGAGTTTCATCCTGCTTTTCTTCATTACTACATTTATTTCTAGGTGGGGAAGGCGGTACTTCTTTCACCATTGAGCCCAAGCTTAGCCAAAATTCAAATGGTGGTACTTCTTTCACCTATCCACCTATGTTTAGATATTTGGAGAGGATAAAACTCCAGACCTGGAAGGAATTCCTTTATATTTTCAGATATGGATCAACCAACTAGTACAGCTGATCTACCCCCGGCGTGTCCGATTACTTGTTCCTTATATTATTATTGTTCACTGATTGCCAGACTCCCAGAGACAAAACCCAATGGGGATTGCTCGAAAATGTGTCATAACCTGCAAACAATCCTGGAGACTGGGTTGATTCCACCGTGATAAAGATAGATTCTAGAGTTCACCATGCCGGAGGCATTGCACCAGAAGCCAAAGTTATGCGAAGCATTCCCGTTCCTATAAGATGGAACAGAACACCGGGGGCAAAAGAAAGCCAAAAGTGAAAACAAAGACAACAAAAGCAAAAGGGAGACTGCCCCGGAAGGCAGCCAACAAAACTATTTACAAGGGGATATTTACATATAATACAACTTTGGACAAACTTACCCTTATTCAAACTAATGTTTGAGAAACTGCCCATTAACAGGCAATGCGACAGGTTCTCCAGTCAAGGTGTTAAGGTGGTAAGTATTTGCCCCGCAGATTTCTGAGATTAAGTATGGTCCGAGCCAGAGCCGTTGGAACTTGGTGTGCTTTCCTTTCTTCTCCCAGGCCTTGTCCCACAGCAGGACCAAATTCGAGATCTGAAAAGCCTTGTATTGGGCTCTTCTGTCAAACCATCATTTTACTATGGCTTGATGACGTGCAAAATGTTCAAGGGCTATGTCTCGTTGTTCCTCCATCCCCACCAGATTCAGGAACCGAAACTCCACAATGTTGTCCCTGTTGTTGAATTACTGCATAAATTGTAAAACTAGGATCTGTAAGTTGACTGGGAATACAGGGTTCTGACCATAAACCAAGTGGAATTGGGATGTTCCCAGGGCGGCTTTAATACGAATACAATCTGCCCAGAAGGTGAATTTCAATTTTTGGTGCCAATCCCGGGGATTTTGTTCCAACAGATGTTTGATCACCTCGAGTAGATTCTTGTTCGTTGATTCAGCAACGCCATTTCCCTGGGGGTAATAGTTGTTGGAGAACTTCAACGTGATCTTTCGGTTGTAGGTCCATTCGAGTAATTGTGTGGAAGAAAATGTCGGACCATTGTCACATACTAAAGCAAAGGGCATTCCAAACCTCATGATGATGTTTTCTTCCAAGAATTTGATGACTACGTCCGCCGTGTTGTTTTTACAAGGTATGGCTTCAGACCACCGAGTGCAGTAATCAGTAGCAGTCAGAATGTATCAGTGGTTGGCAGACGAGTTGGGGTTGATCTCCCTGATGAAGTCAAATGCCCACTGGGCAAAGGGTCTAGCCTCACATACTGGTTGCAGAGGCATGGCTGGGTTACGCTCATGATGTGCTACAGTTTGGCAAGTATGGCATTTCCTGACATGAGCGTAAACATCTTTGAAGATATAGGGCCAATAGTATCCAGCCCGAAGGATCTGGTGGGCAGTGGCGTCAGCTGAACCATGCCTGGTTCCAAACTGTCCATGGAATTCATCAATTATTTTCACAGCTTGGTCCCTGTCGATGCACCGGATGTACACTCCCTCGTAGTTCTGATGGTAAAGCGCGGAGTTTTTGATCATGAAATTGGCGCTTTTCATCCGCAGGGCACCGCATTTATGGGGAGGTAATCCCTCCGAGCATTTTTTATTTAGCAACAAATACACCAGATCGCTATACCATGGATCCCGGGTAATGGACTCCAATGTGTAAGTATGGCATTCTACGTGGGGAGTCTCCTCTGCTATCGTTCGACTTAGTCCCTGGCCTTGGACTATTTTCATGGGCTGCATCTCTAAATCATATTCCTAGAGGATGGCCATCCATTTCCCCCGTCTCTCGCCCAATTCACTCTGCATCAGCAGAGATTTGACAGCCTGGTCCAGGATGATAGCATGCACCTTGCTCCAGAGAATATAATGCTGGAATTTCTTCACAGCACGAACTAGAGCAAAGGCCTATTTTTCTAGTGATGAATACCGGACTTCGGCGTTCTTAAAGGGGGAACTCATGAAAGCAATTGGTCGTTCCTCCCCCTTTACCTTTTGGGTTAGTACTGCCGCGGTAGAATGCGGCGAAGCAAAGGAGTAGATGTAAAACGGAAGGGAATAGTCTGGACTAGCCAGGACAAGTGCCTCTATTATGGTCTATTTTATCTGGGCAAACGCCCACTTTGCTTCAGGACTCCACTCAATTTTGGTATCCTTTTTCATCATTTCGTTGAGTGGTTTGACTATCTCTGCGAATCCTGTGATGAATCGACGCACGAAGTTGATTTTTCCAAAGAAGGATCGCATTTCTTTCTTACTACCAGGCATCTGTAATTTTAGCAATGCTTCGAATTTATCAAGATCTATGGATATACCCTTCTCAGAGACGATATGCCCTAGCAATTTTCCCTCGGTGACCCCGAATATACACTTCTTGGGGTTGAGGGATATCCCATACTGGCGACACCTCTCGCAGATCTGAGCGAGGTGGGCGGTGTGATCACACCTGTCCCAGGGGAAGACGGTCAAATCATCCATGTAGATGATTATGCATTGATTTACAAGGCCCTCGAACACAATGTCCATGTCCTTCTGAAAGGTAGCCCCTGCGTTGATCAAACCGAAGGGCATTCTTCTATATGCGAACATTCCCCACTTGGTGGTAAATGTTATTTTCTCTCTATCCTCGTACTTGACCATGACCTGGTTGTATCCCAAATATCCATCTAGGAAAGACATCATCTGGGATCCATTTACTATCTGCAACACCTCATCTAAGGAGGGGAGAGGGTGATTATCTTTTTTAGATGTCTTGTTCAAATTTTGGAAATCCATGCAAAGGCGGATCTCACCGTTCTTCTTCCTGACTGGGACCAGGTTGGCAACCCATGTAGTATGCCGGATTGGAAAGATAATCCAAGCTGAGAGCAATTTTTCTACCTCTTGACGAATCAGAGGCTTTATCAAGGGGTTGACCAGTCTTTGCTTTTGCCGAAAGGGCTTAGCATCTGGTTTCAGGGGGATGGTATGGGTCATAATGGATGTGTCATATGTCTTTAAGTCTTCATACCCCCAGGCAATTACATCAATGTATTCTCAGAGAACCGCGAGAATCTTATCCTTTTCCCTAGGGGAACAGGAGGTGCCTATGTGGATGATTTTCTCTTCACCGGGCTGGCCGATGTTAACCTTTTCAAAATTTCCTCCCTCAGGGGAGGATGATACCTTCTCACGGGCTCAAGGGTCTGAGTCAAAGATTCTCTCTAATGCAACCATACCCTTAGGGATAGTGTTGGTGGGCAAGTCCATGATCCCATCGTCTTCATCACCCAATCCAGTGTCATCGTGGTCTCGTTCCTCCACTATCTGATCCTCAAAAACACCAACATTGGCCATAAAGGCCAGGATATGTTGATCGTCTTCGAAAACCTAAAAGTGAGTAACATTGTCTGATATGGAGGGGGTGGGGACCATCTCAACTGAAAATCTCTGGAGTCGTGAGCCGGCCATTGGCTCAAGTGTGCTGGCAGAAACAGCTAGGGCATCTGGGACATAGTTTCATCGCCGAGGAATGAGGTCGATGCCAAAGGCATCAAAATCTTCAATGAGGCTCCAAGCCCGGTTGCGGTAGGTGGCCAGCCTTTTGTCATGACATGTGTACTGACTCCGGACTTGTTTAACAACCAACTCTGAATCACCCAGGGCCCGGAGGCGGGTGATACCTTTCCTTAGTGCGAATAGGAGTCCAAGGACCAAGGCCTCGTACTCCGTGACATTATTTGTGCAGTTAAACTGCAACCTATAGGATGCGAGGAAGGATCTCCCCCACGGGTTGATTAATTCTACTTCAACCCCACAGCCCTATTTGGATTGAGATCCATCGAATTTAAGGGTCCATAAGTCATTACTCGTAATTTGGGGCTGGGGAGGGGGAGTTTTCTTTGGATTGGTGCTGGGGGACTTTGGGATTTTCTCCCGGACTACCAGCGTGAAAGTGGAATTTATCCCCAGAGGCATTTCAATTTGTGATTCCTGGGCGGATGGCACCAAAGGAGTGCATCATGTAGAAGTAATGGGTCCCGGGGAAGCGATTGCATGTTCACTCCAGAGGATATCAAGCTGTCGAGTAGCGATTGACCGACATGGCTCACACTCATGCTCTAAATGTTTTTGGTAATGCAATCGGCACCAAGTGCCAGATACGAGTGTGGCAAGGGTCGTTGTGGGGCCTTGAGAGTTGGCTTTAACTCTCACCTTTTCTTCAAAGTCCTGTGCTCTTTGCAACACTACGGGATCCTCTCCGGGGATGAAATCAAATGTTAAGATTTCAAGAGTTCGGTACACCCCCAGAGAAGACTCAGAGAAAAGGACTTCATTGACCCTCCCAACCTTGGTAAGGGCCTGTTTCATTTGGGGTTCGCTTTCGACCTGGATCTTATTGGATTCTCCTTCCCAGGGAAGCCACAAGTGGGTGAAGTCGGTCGAAAAGTATCAATTTAAGGACTTAGACCAATTTTGAATTAGTAACATCCCGTAAGTCTCTGGGATGTCCACCACTTGGATGTCGATAATGCTGGCTATCCTAGGGTCCTGGATAAGATGTATCTGGACATTTTTCAATTCCCCCACCATTTTCACAGCAGTCTTATCCAGTTGGATCACTGCGCCATTAGACGGGGTGGGGAGGAGTCCGAGCTTCTTACAAATGGATAAGGGCATGATGTTACCCAAAGCTCCAGAGTCTACTAGGCAGTTGTGTATATTTTTTCCATAAATGTTCAGGCCTAGCAGGAAGGGAGGATCCTCATTATTTCCCTGAAAGACGGCCGCATTAGCATCTTCAAAGAAGACGGTCTTGGGAGGGCGGCTAACTGCTTCTAGGTTCCCTAAGAGCTTCAGAAGGGACTTTTTCTGCTCAAAGAAATTTAACAAAACCTCCATCAAGATCATGGAGGTGGTGGTCTGCTCTAATGCCTTCGTAATATCGAACCTTCCTCCCGAGAATTGGTAATTTTCCTCCATGAGATCTTTCGCTTGGTTAGAGCTAGGACCTTTTGGAGGGACAGGCCGATCAATTGTATTACTCCGGGGAGGAGGAGTATCTTTGGTAGGAGGTATAGGCATGTAAGCTGGTCCTTTACCCACCTAGTTCTGGGTGTTGTATGGAGCCCGTGGGTTGGTAAAGGCGTTGGCCTCAAAGGGCGGAATGGATTCATCAAAGAATCCCTGTAGTTCAGATTTTTCTTCATCTTCCCCGGAAGTACCGAAGAATATGGTATCACAGGTGAAGGCACTGTGGGTCTACTCTTGGATAGGGGGCTCTGGAGGAGTGGTATAGTGCGATTGTTGTCTGTCCAATTGGGAGATCATTATGACTTTCTCCAGAGTGGCACAATTTACTTCATTGTGGGAACCTGTGTCATGTAGTCTACACCAGTTAGTCATGGGCTGGAAATCTGCAACTAGCATAAAATGGGATGTCCCAGCACCATTTTGGTTGGTGTTTTGGTTCGGAGGTGGACCTCCGGTATTAGCGTTGTTCCATTGTTGTTGGTTTGGCCTAGGCCCCTTGTTGAAGTTTCTTCCCCCGGCATTGTTGTTTCGCTGGCCGGAGAAGATATTTCCCCTCTGGGAATTTGAGTTTTGGGGCATGTAAGACCCAGCCTTTAGTTGACCCATGTCCATGGTTAGAGTGGACAGCATTCGCCAGAGGGATTCAACCTCGGTGGTCAACTGAGTGTTAGCGTCACAATGGGACGGCTGTGGCTGTTGTTGGCTTCCCGGGAAAGCAGCAGGATTAACCGGAGTTGAGGGCGGCAATCCTCCAGCTGCGGATGACTGGAAGAAGGGCACTCCGGATGGTTGCATCTGAGTCTGTTGTGTCTGCTATGGTTGATTCCAAGGGAAGACTTCCAGACCCGGTGTCATCTGGGTCTGGGAAGGGTAAACATATCGTGCATGTTGGTCTATCAAAGGTGGCGGGGGATTCACCGCCATTGAGGGGCACCTATTGCCAGATTGGGATTGTAACCCCCGGCATATGCAGTTCCACCGAGGATCATGTTGAAAGGTGTGTTCTATCCAATCCCGCCCGGGGACTTATTGAGACCGCAGGACAACTCTAAGGCCAAGTTGTAGACTTTTGCCCAAGTATCCCGGTCGCCCGGAGCGGTTGTTCTCCAAAGGAGAGTGGCAATGAAAGGGTCCATCGCATTGAGGTATGTCTGTATGGTAACATCTGGCGATGGGAAAAAAGGGCCTGTGCACCTCTTCAAGGCACGCTGGAACCTATGGTTGAATTCTGCAAGAGGCTCATTGGGTTCCTTTTTGATGTAGATGAACTGGCTATGGGACCAGGCTGGGTCCACATGCACGCGGAAGGCAGCCAAGAAGGCATCTTCCATATGCTGCCAAGTGTTGATGGAGTTGGCGGGAAGGTTCAGGTACCAGTTCAACTCGCTTTGTCCCAAGGATAAGGGAAACATACAGGTCACAACATCTTCATGCTGGATCCAGTGTCGATTCATGGCATCTTTGTATGCCTGTAAATGTTCTTCTGCGGTCTGTGAGCCTAAGTGCTCATATCATGGGCAAATCTTCTCCTGGTGAGAAGGTAAGTCATTAATTGCGCCCGGAAAAGTGCCCATTGGGGACCCAGTGTTTCCAAAGTATGTAGCCATTGGGGGAACTATATGCTGGGTGGTTTGAGTACTAGTTCCCAGGGCCATCTGGGGAGTTTGGGTATTCGGAGGTGTGGTAGAACCCCAGACAACAGTGGTTGGTATAAATTTCGATGTTCGCTTCTTTCGAGCAGGAGGCTCGAGTTGGACAAACCCTCCGGGATTCAGAGCAGACCTAAGGAATCTTTCAAATTTAGCAGGGGAAAAGGACCCAATCCCACTAAAGGCTTGTCTACTAGAACTACAACTCGGGGAACCCTCAGGAGGTGCAAAATCAGAATCCTGGGAGGGGGATGAGTTCATGCCCTCCTTCTAGCGCCAGTTTCTGTTGACGGGGTTTTACTGACCGGGTCTGCCAACAGTCATAAGTTGTCACCATGCTCCGAAGTCCGGAGAAATCGGCCAACTCCACCTGTAAAGGTTTTTCAAGGGAAATAAATCCTCTGGGCCTTCAAGCACCTGGGTGTCGGGTCATGACGGTGCGGGGCTCGGTTGGGAGAGGTGACTATTTTCAAGGGGGATAGTTGGTTATTTCAACTCATTCTCCCAGAGATTCAGAATTGTAAGGGTTTCCCAGAGTATTCCACACTTAGAAAATAAAATGAAAAAAAGATCCTGCAGGGTTAGAAACGCTTAGCTAACTATAGTCATGCTGAAAAGTCTGGAACATCAACAACACTCTGAAAGACTACACTAAATACCGAAGAAATACACAACCATCAGTTAGCATTTTATCAGTAGCAAAAATAAAGAGGTCGTTAATCTACTTTAACATATCAGAGTGAAGGACATACAGAACATCAAAACATGAAATACCATTCACTCAAAAGCAGAGACGTTAACAACTTCATTGCCAAGAATCCTTCCTTCTTCATTAATGTAGTCCAGCAAGCACTGGTGCGTGATACAATGGTGGCTCCAAGGGAGCATCTAACTATCAAGAACATAACAATGGAGCATTGAGCTCTGCAACTGAAACCAGAAAATTACTTTGCTATTTCTTATGGACAACAAAATCATCAATTTCGCCGACCCTTGGAAATGGGCCGATTTGCCTATTTATACAACTCTTTCTAAACCTAACCCTATTTTACTGTGCTTCAATAAAATATAATATCTAGGGGCTGGTACTACCTGCGCCACCCTACAAAAGACCTAGAGACGGAATAGGTCTGCCATGTCAAAAGAAGAAGACAAGAATATACATCGGAAGAATCGGCCTCGAGAAGAGAGCCGGAGAGAAGAAAGAAGAGAGTAGGTCCCCTGGGGACCGAGGCTACATGCCTCATAAATGGGAAATGCGGCACCCTGTCTCCAATGTGCCAGGTGTACCTTTGAACGGCGCCTTGAGAAGATCACCCTATCAGAAACCAACCACCGAACCAATGCCTCTTGATGCGCTCAACTACCCCCTGAAAGTCTTTATTAACCGCCTCTGAAAGTGACCGGTCGGCCTCGGGGACCGGGACACGGATCACTTTAAAGAATACAAAATTTTGGATCCGGGAACTTACGTCCCCAAAAGAATAAAGAATGCTTAAAGCCCAAATTTCCTTGGTTCCCGGAGAATGCTCAAGGCTGTTTATTATCGTTGAAGGCCTGAAGGATGCGGAAAATTCCATCTTCATCAATCTTCCTTAGGCTGGCCCTTCTGTGTCTGGCCACTTCAACTTGTTCCGCCAAGTCTGAAACATTATTTCGGAACTCATCTGCCATCCTTGCGGCATCATGGCCTTTAAGCACCATTTTGGTTAGTTTTGCCATTCGGGCCCCATCCATCCCCTCCAGGGATTGATACCGAGATGCCATCATTTCATCAAAATTCCCCAAAACTGATTCCTCAGGGGTATAAGTATTTGTACCAAGGGGATCAACCCCGAAAGCCTTTGTTACAAAGGACCTATATAAATTGGAAGAATGCTTTAATGTGTTTACCTTTTCCTGTAAAGACTCTACCAGTTGCTTGGTTACCTCCAATGTGAGGTCCAGTCTGGAGTGCTGAGCCTTTACGAAATCAAATGATTCCTCACCCAAAATTTTGGATTCATAAATTATGTCTTCTCCCAGGGTGAGGAGCTCTTCGAACTCTACCTTCCACACCTGGTAATTTTTGGCGTCACTCTCCCACTGCTTAATCAGTGCTTCTGCCTGTAAAATAATCTGTCGGGCCATATACAAATCTGGGAGAGTGGCCAGTAGGAAATGCCGGGTGTTTCCTACCTATAGCACGGCCCATTTGTCTACTGGCTGGGCCTTCTTCTTCATTACTCGCAGGGATTCTATGTCTCTCTGCGGTAATTCTTCTGATGTGGAGGTCTGCGGAGGGGTAGCGTTGAGTGATCGGGCCAGCTCTGTAAGCAACCCCATGAGGTTTGCATTCTTCTCCTTTTCTTCCTTGAGCCTTTGGGCCTCCTTTTCATAACGTGCCTCCACTGCCCTTGCCGCTTCTTTTAGCAGGTCCACTTCGCCCTGCTTTCCTCATTTTCCCAAGGGTACCTCTGTGATATTGTAATCCGCGGGATCCGCGGTCGCTTCATCGGCGTCTGGGGGAGGTGTTGCCACCACCGCAACTGTTTCTCCGCCCGGCCCAGTTGGAAGGGTATGAACCGCCCGGGCCTTCTTTGCTTTCGGCAGGGCCTGGGCCAAGGCCATCATTTCGGCCAGGGAGATAGGGACTGTTGGAGCTTATTGGGTTTTCCTTCTTCTACTCTCGGCCAACCATGGAGGTGGGAGGGGTGGCCTTCCTACCAGAGTTTGTTCTTCGGATCCTCTCCCAGTGTCTGGTGGTGGCTGCTCCTTTTCAACAGGTATTTCCTCTATTTCCCTCCCTGCTGGAACCTCTTCTGTAGCAACATATTCTTCAATTTCCATCTCCTCAGCCTGGTCCATGATGTCAATTGTTGTGTCTAGACCTTGATCAGGTTCTTTGGGGATCTCCTCTTCATGTTGCTCCTCTTCTTCTTCTGTCGGTAGTAAGGGTGGTACCGGGCCAAGATTTAGAGTTTGGGCCGCTATGATTACCCACTCGAAGGTTGCCCCCAGGAGTGGCCCTAAGAATACGGCGGCTGGGGTTACGGTTGGTCCTGAAGTTCCAGGTCTGGGTTCCCCAGCGGATGCCTTCTGTTCACTTGGCAGTTGTTGGTCCACTCCCGGACCTTATGTTCCTGAGACCCTGGAGATAATCTCTGGTTCTGGCCTCTTTTCTTCAGTTCGCTACTCTTGTTGTCCCGCAGCTTCTTCTTCCCGGTCTTCCGGGTCCACAGCCTCTTGTTCTTTCTCCGGGACTTCTGTCCCCGCTTAAGTATCGCCCTCTTGCAGATTTCCGAACTCATCGGCTGTGAACATGTCAAACTCCTCTTCTGGAGGGGGACTGGATGGGATGTCTTCCTGTTCTGTTTCCTTCTCCGATTCCGGGGAACTAGAAGAAAGGATCTCTACTTCTTTTGGGAGGGAAGCCCTGGGCACCGGTTCTGCCTTGGGCTATTTTATGTTCTTTCTCTTTCTCCGGGTGATCAAAGGCGGCCCCGCATCTGCTATTGCTGCTACCTCCAGAGGATCCACCCCCGTCGCCTTCACCATTAAGGCTACCAGCGATGGGGAGGAAGGAGGATGAATTGGTCCGGCCATCAGCGGGGGAGTGGTAAGCCTTGTGATCAATTGCTCCCTCATTTGTTGGGAGGCCGCTACAGATTGCCTAATCTGTTCTTGGATGGGGAATTTCTGCGTGGAGGGTGTTTTTTCTATCCCCTTTCCTTTATCTGTGCCTTGTGCAGAAGTCCCGGCCCCCGGGGTCAACCTTGGTACCGGTGGTGGTGCTTTGGTTACCGGCCGGGAGGCTAGGTGCGCACTCCCGAGGCATGCCTTCTTAAAATAGGCATGACTCCTCTTGACCACCTCTTGAGTGAAGTCCTCAATTGTGTGGTCCTCCTGGACACCCCAATTCATTGGCACCAGGGGCATTTTGTCTATCCCCTTTTCTTTGTACTGGGGATCTATAGTGGGGGCGTCATCTGAAAAGCCCATTGGGAACCTCCAGAGCCTTAGCTCCTGCATCATTTCAGTCATCATTTTGTTGTAATGCCGGCTGCGCACATCCATATCATCCTGATGATCTTCCCAGAAGTCTTTTATGTGTGCGTGGTGGGGCTCCGAAGCCTGGGGCAGTGTCGTTGCAATTCTGCCATGCGGATCAAAAATTTTCCGCGCCAGATAAAATTCCTACAAGTTGTAACATTGAAGCTCATTATCTGCCTCCTTTGCGGCAGCCAGAGTGCAGGTGTAGTTCCCACAGGAGATTGGAAATAAAACATTGGGGACCTTCTTGAGGGCCAAGAAGGCATGCAATTTCATCATCTGCCGGTAGTATTTCAGCAGCACGATCTTGTCCCCACAATGTTTGGGCAACAAGTAGGGTTTCCCGGAGAAGTCGGCAACCCTAATGTAAGTGTGCTGCTGGAACTGGATGTAGTAGTGCCCATAACTACTAAAAAATTTCATCGCCTCAGTAGACAGGCGGTATCCGGCATCCCGGGTGGGTGTGAGCAAATGATAGTAAACGAAGGAGTCATTTACCCGGCAGTAACTGGGGAAGCTGGCTTCCCATTGGATCTGTGGGAAATGGTCCCATAGTGCTTTCTATCCATGGCCAAGTCTGAGAACACCATCTGTGAGTAGGCCATTAGAGTGGGGCCTCTGTTGGGCCAAAGCCCAGAAAACATAAGAAGTCATATAGAACTTCTTATTCTCATTCAGCTGTCAGAACTGGGAGTCGACGTGGTTGGAGATAATGGTCGCCCAGTCGAAGAACTCTCCCTTAGTGGAGATGCCCAGGAGGAAATAGTACATCCACTTTGCAAATTCCTAGGCGGAGGGCTGCCCAAATACCTGGGCCAATGCTATCATCCCCATTTGGATGCTTTCCTTAAATTCGGAGCAGGGGATATCTATCTTCATTCTTTTTGGATCCCTCTTTGGGCCCTTTAGCCAGTGGATGTTCATGTACACCCGGACGGCATCCTCCAGTTGGTTGAATTGTTTTAAGTCATCGGTCCTGGTGACCACCGAGGCCCTATCAAATTGTGGGATCCCCAGGCCTGCTTGGAAAGTAACTGGGTCGAGGGACACCAGTGGAGTGGGGAACCCCATAGGTTCTGCTGGTGCTAACATGACGGCCTGGACAGAAGAGTTATAGTGGGCCATCAGAGTAAGAACAAGCTCCGGAGACTGCACGGAGCATGGGAAGCAAGCTGCCTGAAGAATTCTGGAACCTCCGACGTTAGTCACAATTGTGTCTCCAGCCTGTCGCTGAATATGCATTATTTTTACTAGAGCCTACATTTCTGCCCAAGTTCTGACACTGGGGTCGGTCATAAATTTCACCTGAGACTCAATCTTTGAGCCCACAATCTCCTCACCCTACATATACTTCATGGTGAGGGGCAGCTTTGCTAGGACCTTCTCTATCTTAGACTTTGCCGCTGCCCTGGTCTTGGTTATGGATGGCAACTCCGGACTTCCGGGAGGAGATGAGGCGGATGCTTCAGACATGGTTGTAAAGTGAGGTCTGGACCTGCAAGACAAAGCGACCTTCAGAACATATTTATCAAAATAAAACAATAACTTTGGGGTCCGGAGTTCTTACCACCGTGCCGTTTGCTTTTCCTGAAAAGTTAGTTTTTTGCATAAGTATCCGAAAAGCAAAACATAAACTTAGCATTTTCTTATTATATCTCCGCGTCCGAGAAATTTTGTCACACTTGACGAAGACATGGGATGAATGACGGAAAGGGACCCGAAGCCCGGAGAAGTGACCGTTAGTAAAGAAAAATGTGGAAGTAGGTCCACGTCGATGCCACATGCGCTAGCATTGAATGGATGGGATGGCACTGGCGGCGGAGTTGACTGTTCAAACGCACGAAAAGGGAAAGCCACTTGGCCAGAATTAATTGCGCGCATGGGAAATAAATGAGGCTCAGACAGCCTTGATGGAGGAGAGAGAAAACCGCCTGTTTGAAACCGGCCGAGAGGCGAGTTTCAAAAAGGTGGTTTTCTGCCTCGAAGCAAACTTGAAGCGAAAAACCAACAGCAAAGGTGACTCGACCAGCTCGTCGAGCCACTCGAAAGGATATACAGGGAGCTGAAGGGTATATACATGGAAAGGAGGGATATATACAAGGGTTACTTACAGAAATATACATATATACATGAATTTACATGCGGACAACTCCCGCGTTAAAAACCAGACAAAGCTAAAACAAGAATATACAACTATTTACATTATATACATGCTATCTACAGGCTATTCACAAAATATTTACAAACTATCTACACCTACACAGAAGGTGGACAACCTTCTGGCGGAGCCGAGCCACCAGCAAGTGGAAAAATAGGAAGACCAAAGAAACAACAGAGAAACAAAGCAAACGAAAACAAAGCGAACGAAAACAAAGACAAGCAAACCCAAAGAAAACTAGGAAACAAAAGCAAAGCGAAGAGGAGGGAAGTAGAGAAACCAACCTGAAAACGCAGAAGGCGGAGGAAGGGAAGATTACCAGGGTAACTCTGCAACAGCTTTGAATCGTAAAGCTGTCAAGATCACCACCGCGGAGCACTAGCATACGTCTGAGAACAGTAGAAGGTGTTAAGCTTTGATTATCACAAATCTCTCTGTAACTGCTCTGCTAATCACTTTGAAAATCGCTCTATTTCTCTCTAAGTGCTCAAAGATTTTAATCACGGTAAGTGTGATAATGACAGGTGATTCTATTTATACCCGTGGTAAAAAGTAATCCTCCTCACTCTGGAGATTTCGGGTTAGGCAAAACATCCGGGCCCGGGGATTCCTTACGATGATATTCCTAAAACTTAGGAACATCATCACAAACAATCCCAGGGTCCGGAGTCAAGCTTCCAACTAGAAGGCAACCTCTAGGATCCGGGATCCCGGAGGGGAAAAGCAAACCAAGGGAATGACACACTCTGGGGAAGAAAACCCTGGAGAAAGAAAGCAAGAAGGAAAAGAAAGACAAGGCAAACCCGCAACAAAAAGCAAAGCAAAAGAAAAAAAAAAGGGGGGACCCAAAATTTTGCACACAAAATGTAGGGACGGGGATGCAGGGCATAACAGAACTCTTATTGATGCTTATAAGATAGCAGTGAATATTGAAATGAACAAAAGAGTATCGGGTAAGTTAAATAGGAGGGATGACTCAAGGTTTAGTAGGAGCAATCTAAAAGAACCCGAGTATAAGGAATATAGGGCTCCTCAGAACAATATGCCTTCTTATAATACTACATACAATCTTCAAAATAGAATGGAGAACCATCCTTATGGAATTCAGTTCAAAGATGGGAAGCCTGTTATTTTACCTAGAAAAGAAAAGACAGATAATAGAACTCCAGACCCTCTACATAAAAATACTGTCCATTTTTGCAATGATGATCCTTGGTGTGAGGCTTGTGAAGCCCCTCATAACCTTGATTTTTGTATCATTTCCTTAGATTTGAGAGTAAGTGAAGAACAGGGAAATGATGAGGGTGAACAGTGTGATCATAGTATGACAAATACTTACTCATGCCATGATATAGATTCAGACAGTGAAAATGAAAATCATGATTCTTGTATTTCACAAAGAAGGGTGGAGAATCATCATCAACAGATTTTGTCTGATAGTGAAGCTGAGGGAACTGGTGATCATATAAGATGTTATGCTCAAGAAAATCAGGATGATCCACTTGTTAGAAAAGCTTCAAATGAAGAGAAAGCCAGGATAACTGCAGATTTAGTAAACAAGGCTAGAAGAAACTATCATTTGAGAAATAGAGTAGTAGGTGGTACTGGCAGTCAACCATCAGGTGTCTTTATAAAATAAAATAAGATAGGCACTAAGTATGTGCAAAAAAGGGAAGGACCTGGTGAAAATGTAAATAAACATAAGGTCAAAATTATTACAAAAGTCTTTGAACCAAATGTTGTACAAGAGGGAGATTTGAAAAGACAAGAAACAAGTACTCCTGTTCAAAAGATAGAGAATAAAAAATTAAAAGAACAAGCTCTGAATGAACATACTGAGGAAAGTGATATCATTATTGATAAATCAAAGTCTTCATATGTAAAATATACTCCAGTAGATATGGGTCAATGTTTGTCCCAAATGACAGTTAAGGTACCATTTCTAGAGATGATGAGAATTAAATAACATAAGGAAAAGGTAATGTCATTATTAAATAGTGTGCCCATACTAAAGGTCCAAATTCTAGAAAATGTCAGCAAGAAACCAATTAAAAAAGGGAAGGAAGTTGAGGTGTTAACGTCTGAGATTCCTCAAGTTTTCTTATATGCAACTTCTTCCCCAAAGATTGTTGACCCATTTTTTCTCTCATTGATAATTAATGGAAAGATGCTAAAAAATTGTATGATTGATTCAGGAGCATCTAATACTGTTATGCCAGTGGAAATCATGAGGGAAATGGGGTTACAGGTTGATACTCCTCATGGGAGATGTCAAGCCATGGACTCTAGAGAAGTCCCTGTGATTGGTACCATTGAGGCTATGCCTTACAAATTAGCAGCCTGCCCTGATGTAATAATGACTATGAATGTTCTTGTGGTTGACATACCACCACATTATGGCATGTTGTTGTCAAGGAAGTGGAGTGCTTCGATGGGAGGTAGTATACAAAGTGATTTATCATATGCTACTTTTAACATTGCTGGAGAAAATGTTAAGGTCTTAAGAGAGAGTAGAACTCCTCACATGATAGAAAGATTTGAGGATACTAACATAAATTGTTGCATTGACATGGACATGGAGAATTTCAGAGTACAAAAAAATGAACTTTATGAAGAGGTTGACCCTCTGAACAGAGAATTAATTATGCAAGGAGATCGATTATGGAAAATGTACTTCGATGGGGCTTGCTCGAAAGAAGGATCAGGGGCAGGTGTATTGTTGATATCTCCATCAGGTACAACTTTTAAGTATTCATTTTTTTTAGCCTTCCAATGTACAAACAATACTATAGAATATGAGGCTTTGTTTTTAGGACTTGAAATGGCTATCAAACATGGTATAAAGTGTTTAAAGGTTTATGGTGATTCTGAGTTGGTAGTAGCTCAAGTCAAATCCAAATATGTTGTAAATAATGACAGATTGAAAATGTATAAGTATGCTATTTGGGATCAAATTGAAATGTTTGATGCCTTTGACATAAGTTGGTTAGAAAGGTCAAAAAATATAATGGCTGATTTTTTAGCAAATGTTGCTTTAA
>MU227488.1:129929-140376 GCA_018584345.1 Thuja plicata
GGATTTCAGAAATCTAAATATTGCTTCATTAAAAGATAATTATTCCTTACCTAATATGGAAGCAATGTTGCATAAGGTGACTGGTTGTGAGTTATTGTCTATGATGGATGGTTTCTTAGGATACAACCAGGTCCTAGTTAAAGAATCAGAGCAGTACAAAATTACATTTACTACTCCATGGGGGACTTATGTGTATATCAGAATGCCTTTTGGATTGATAAATGTAGGGGCAACTTTTAAAAGGGCCATGGATGCTGCTTTCAAAGAATTCATAGATTTATTCATGGTCATTTATCAAGATGATTTGACTGCATATTCTAAAAGGGCAGTAGATCACTATGATCACTTGGGTAAGATTTTCAATAAGGCATTGGAATATGGTGTCTCACTAAATCCCAAGAAGTGTCATTTTGCAGTAAAAGAGGCAAAGTTGCTTGGACATATAGTGTCTAGGGAAGGGGTAAGAATAGACCCTGAGAGAGTGGATGTAATTAAAAGGGTGAATGCTCCAAAGAACTTAAAAGGTGTACAATCTTTCTTAGGAAAGATTAACTTTGTCAGAAGGTTCATAGAAAATTTTGCATAAATTGTTAAACCCATTGTAAAATTGCTAAAGAAAGATGCCAAATTTGTTTGGAATGAAGAAGCTCAACAAGCATTTGAGAAAATAAAAAAAAGCAGTACAAGAGGCTCTAGTTTTGAAATCTCCAAACTATACTAAGCCTTTCTCTTTATTTTCATTTGCATCATTTCATACAATTGCTACTATTTTGTTACAAAAAGATGAACAAGGATTTGAACATCCAATTGCTTTTTACAGTAAATCCTTGCAAGCTGCAGAGCTTAATTATGAAATAATGGAAAAGTAGGCTTATGCCTTGGTAAAAGATGTGAAATATTTCAGGCCATACTTGGTTTATGCTAAGATACAGGCTTATGTTCCTTATTCAGCAGTGAAAGATATCCTTACACAGTCAGAGGTAACTGGTAAGAGATGTAAATGGATCACCAGAATTCAAGAATTTAACCTTGAGATCCATATTACAAAATTGATAAGAGGACAAGGTTTGGAAAATCTTATAATAGAAGAAACCTTCAATCTAGTATAGATAAATCAAACAGAAGTGCATGATCAAACTATTACAAGCATAGAAAGGCAACCATTCTATACTGATATTATTTTCTTTCTCAAAAATGCTAAATGTCCTAATCATTTGTCACAGAATCAGAAAAGAAGTCTAAGATTGCAAACTCAAAGATATACTTTGATCCAAGGTGACTTGTTTTGGAAAGATAAGAATGGTGTAATTTTGTTATGCCTTGACAAATACCAAGCTGAGAAAGTTCTGAGTGAAATGCATGAAGGAGAATGTGGGGGTCATTTTTCTGCTAAGACTACTGCCCACAAGATTTTAAGGGCTAGGTATTATTGGCCTACTTTATTCAAAGATACTTATGAACATGTCAAGAAATGTGAGCCTTGTTAGAGGTTCTCCAATAAACTAAAGTTTTTAGGTGCTTTGTTCCTAAATCCAGTAAGTACTGAAGCTCCTTTTACTATGTGGGGAATTGATTTTATTTGTGAATTTCAAGAGAAATCTAGTGGAGGACATAGGTGGATATTAGTTGCCACATATTATTTTACTAAGTGGATTGAAGCCATCCCTACAAATAAAGCAACAAGCAGGGTAGTTACTAAATTTCTCATGGAAAATATTATAACCAAATTTGGTGTCCCTACTAACTTGGTAATGGATAATGCTATGAGTTTTAGATCAGAAGAGATGACTGGTTTCTGTGAAAAATATGGGATTACAATATCATATTCATCCCCATATCATCCATAGGATAATGGAAGGGTAAAGGTTAGTCACGAGGTCTCCTAAAGAGAAATAAACACTCAACGACTTAGCGATAACAGTTAAGAGTAAAGGTAACCTTTAAGTCACGAGGTCTCTGAATAAACTTTGGGTTAAGCATTTCATCTAGCGACTTTGATTCATATAGTCACGTGATTGCCAGAAGTCAACCATGGTTAAGCCAAATGAAGAAAATCACACAGTCGCTAGATCTCCAGGAGAATTATGGGTTAAGAAAGTTGGTCAATGGCAAGGAGATACTGCACAGTCGTGTGGTCGCTGAATATGAAAAATCATAAAAGGCGGTAGTTTCTGATATGACAACATGGAGATTCAGTGTCCAATGAGAATCCAAAAAATTAATTGTTGAATGAAAAAGGGTAGCTGAGATGTCTGACGAAGAACCAATCATATGAAGACATCTCATCCTATTCAAATTTTATAAGGGTTTTTTTTCTAAAGACACTTATATGAATTTGATTTCCTGTCACACTCATGAACTACGGCTAGAATTTCAATCAATTCCACAGCATGTTAACTTGAAAGAAAAATTGATTGTCTTTCTAATGATGAGCTATGTACTTGGAAGAGTTTCCATAAAGAGTTGATTGCAGGTTCATTTTCACTTATTTTACTTCCAGAATTGCAGACCGAAGAATTGATAGGTCTTTTATGTTTAGGAGGCAGAAATTGATCATTTGTAGGATAGTTCTCTGATTGTCAAGCTTTTGAATTGCTAGTAGTGCACAGAGAAGAATAGTGAGTTCTGAATGAGATTTGTTTCAATATCGGTAAAAGAGTAGGAGAAAATAGAGAAAGATGAGTAAAGCAGTCAGTGTGGCTTCTACCAGTGGAAAAAGTGATGAAGTCGATGATGATGCTAAAGGGAAGAGGAATTTCTCTGATGAATTCTTGAAGTTGTTGCCAGGGTCCACACAAAACAAGAGGGCAAATGCAAATTTGCTGAAAGATGACTACTGTGAGATCAGAGATGCTCGCACTCTGAGATCCACAGGTTTTTCTCTATACAATTACATTTATAATAATCTGATAAATCAAACCCAGTGTCAAACCATTGGAATAGTGGTCTTGCTAGGTTAATTGTTCCTGATGTTTATATAGATGTAGACTTGTTTCTAGGTCTTTCCAGCCACTATGATGTTCTATCTAGGACAATCAAGAAAAATGATGGTGCTGCCCTATTGATGTTAAATAGGAATTCATTCATGCAATCCTTTGGCCTATACAATACCATGTCTACCAAGATAAATATTACTAAGCAAGAGGAGAGGTATAGGTTAAAACCTGGTGTTGCTAGGGGTCAATTATAGAAGCATATGCTTAAGGAGGTTAGGAACCATCTTACTCATATACCTGGGACTGCACCCTACTGCTTTAAAGACTTACATTTCTATATTAAGTATATTGCCTATGTTTTATGTAGAGTGTTAGGAATAGATGGAGGAGAAGAGAAAATAAATGCTGGAATTTTGATGATGGTACTAAACTTGCAAGAGGTGCATTCTAGCACCAGTTATGACTACATACAGTACATTATTGACAAAATGCATGAGGGATTTGTAGCTGTGCAAAAGAAGATGAAAGATCCCAAGGAGAAGGAACCTAGGTTCCTCCATTATTCAATACTGATGCATTTTTTGTTGCATTTTAACTATGGGATTATGAATGTAAAAAACTTGAATCCTCAAAGGATTTTCCAGGACCGACCTAATCCTATTCAGTTCTAGGTTAGGATATGGAATTATACATCCAAGGACTGTGATTTTTGTGGATTTGAAAATAGGATTGTATATCCATTAATGCAGAGCATGGGTATCAGCAAAACCAGACTCCCAGTAAAGGTGTTACAATTTTTAAGACCTTGTGAGTATGTAGACAAATGGGAGGGTGATCACAACTGAGGAGACTTCTTTTTAGAAGAAAATTTTACCATGATTAGGGTATATGGATGCACACATCCACCTCATGTCCTACCCTATCATGTGCCATCCAGATTTACTACCATGGAGTTCATCTGGCAGCTAATGTTGACAGATAATGAACATTTTGCACCACATAGGAAGGGGACCTTAACCCCTAGATAGTTTAAAATCTTTAACTTTACTATTGGTAAGGGTGCTATTGATTTGGTGAGTACATGGCTAGAAGGATGCAAGATGAGGGCAGCATTATATAGGTACATTGACCCAGAGGGATTTATAGCAGGAGCTAGGAAACTCTTGACCTCTACCATCCCCAATATGAATGTTGATGGTCTTTGTGTGGAGGAAGATGCCACAAGAAATCTCCTTGATGAAGATGAGATAAGGATAAGAAGAGCAAGAATTCAGGAGTTACTCAATTTAGATAAATAGATAAAGAGAAATGGATTTTCATTTGGAGGGTTTTACCCTGACTTATCTTATTTTGATAAGATCAAAGCCATGCTTGACAATTTGTATGTGTTAGAAACATTGAGAGGGGGGGTGAATCAGTTTTTGTCTATTAATTACTTTTCAGCAACTTAAACATAAATAAAACATACATAGAATGAAGCTTAACATAAGAACTCATAACACATGATATGATTATGGGGAAACCTTAATCAGAGGAAAACCCTGGTGGGAATTAGTACCCAGAAATATTGTACTAGGTATAATGAACCTGTTAAAGTTCCTTTTCCCTGTTAGAAGCATTCTTTACAATTTGAGTACAATGACCTGGTTAAAAGTCTGACCCTATTAGGAGTATTTTAAAAAACCCTGTTAAAGGTATATGGCTCACTTTCTAGGCTCACTTCCCAATAGGATGAAGGCTACAACCTTCTGAAAGATGATATGCACTATATCAAAATGAACTGTTGTGATGACACTGTTGTCTGATCAGTTCTGTGTATGCGTGAATGCTCTTACTCTCTTAAAGAGCTATATCATATACTAAATTCATTATACTACCCTTCTATATCTTCCTCTTAGATAATAATCGACTCTTGTAACATATCTTTTCATTACATATATGTTCATATCCGAATAGGCGCGACCCAAAACAAAACTCTATTTGGCCCTAAAACAAAATATACAATGCTTCTAAACAAGTCAGATTAGGTGTTTTTTACATTATTACAAACATATAACCAAAGGCACTTAGCCATTACATTACAAAATAATTCACGCTGATCAAAATAGTAGTCGGCTCCCATGCTCTGTATTCAGGACTACTGGTCTACTTATCTGTCTATAACTTTGTCGTACTATTGTTATGTACTATACATGTCTATATGTAGCATGTACATGTGTCATAAAACATATATCTGAATGTGCATACACTGACTTGATCTCTCGCACGTGTGCTGGTGTGTTGATCGCTAAGTATCTTTGTCTGCCCTGTTTTCCATACTTAGTCATTTTGTCTTTCATGACAGAAACTAAATATGACTTTGTTGCCATGATGACAACACAAAAATGAGGCATGTATCCTCAGGAAGTCAACTTTCCAACAATCTCCCCCTTTTTCATTTATGGCAACAAAGGAATGTGGCCAAGTTACTCAAAATGACTTAACACAAAAAGTGACTATATATCATAACATCTTATTGATATATACATATACTTTTCTGCATATACACATTCTATATTACTCCCCCTTTGACATTAATGACAAAGGTGTACAAAAACTAGTAAGTCTTCTGCATACTTACTCCATGCAAACTTCAAGGTACATAATTTGAAGAGATTGGATCTCTTTCTACCAAAATACTTTCATAGCATCAACTGTCTGAAGATGCGCGCATAGGGCATATGTCATTTTCTCCATTTTTATCAGATCCATGCAAGGACCTTGATCATATGTCACCATGGTGTCATCAATCTATTTTATGTTCTCATTAAGGACTGCTAGAGATGGTGCAAGTGCATTTCTTAACTGGGTTTGTCTTATTCTTATCTTGCTAATTTCCAATTTTGCCTTCTCAATTTTATCCAACTGTCCTTGATAGACATTATTGCATATGTTCATGTCTTGCGTGGAAGTCTTGACTAATTTTCTGATGCTATCGACCATTAGCTTTGCCTCTTCTACCTTTTTAGTGTGCTCAAAGGTGAACTTCACTCTATCCATGCAGTTGGCTATAACTTTCTTCCCTTTAGCTGCCAACTCTTTCAGTATGGATTGCCCAATCTTTAAGGAGTTCAAGTCTAAGGTAAAGTTCTTTACCAAATCATTCAATCTCTCCTTGTATTCATCTTCTACAATCTTAGTAGCAGAGTCTACTAAGCTTATAAAGTTTGATTTGAATTTTGACAAAATGTTGTCCACATCTTCAACTGATTGGACTTTAGCTACTTTTTTATCAGCGGGCACTAAGTCATTCAATATGTTTATTGTTTCCAAAAAGTGAGGATTCCTCATCACTTGTTTCTCTTTTACCTTTTCCATAGGTCTTCTTCTCCCCATGCATCCAAACTTGTTGAATCAGGAGTTAACCTTGACAACAATGAGGTGGATGGTTGAGTGGATGGTGAGAATATAGTGTTCTGACTGGTATCCATGCATTCAACCTTTACTGGTATCTCTTTTATTGGTGTCTTATCACCTTGAGTATCATTTTCTTCATTAGTGTCAATTGGATCAATGATGGGAGCTTCATCCTGTTGTGCAGATGTATCATCAGTGCACATTTCTTTAATGCTTACAAATGCCTTATCAACTTTGTCCATATCTTTTTTAGATGTTGTCATAAATATCTTTACATTGTCAACTATTATAGTGTCTTCTGAATCTTTATCTGTATCAAAATTTATTGTCATTGTGGGCGCTGAAACCTGTGGACCTATCATAGGCGCAATCTGAATCACTGGTTTTGTAACCTTTTTAGGAGGTGTTGGAGTATCTTTTTCTATAGGTGCCATTGGTGGATACATGTGTCTATCCATAAACACTTGTGCAAATGCCTTTTCATTCTCCTTACCTATCTACTCATATTCTTCGTTCATAATCTGTAGGGTCCTTGTCTTAGTTCGGAGATGAGGCTTCACCAGATCTAATAATATAGCATTCTCATCATGTGATCATACAGGGAGAAGAGATCCGATGTTTCTTCTCTAATCTTCATGTCTTCCTCTATTGCATGTCTTTTCATGATCTCCAATATGTTCCATAACTGATCCGGTATCACTGTATTGAGTTCAAGAACTATTTTCTTAAACTTGATCATATGAGATATGATCATAGAATGTATCTCAGTCTTATCAATTTCTTGATATTTGTCATAGACTTTAGAAAGTGTATCTAATCTCCCTTCACTTACAATCTTGTTCCTCAAAACATTTAGAATAGGTCTAAATCCTACCTCAGGAGGAGCTTGAGTATTCTTTACTTTGCTCTGAGTGTTCCTTTAGGATGGGTGATTTGTGGGTGCCTGTTTTCTTCCTCTAGTCTTCTTTCTTGGTGTAGACAGTGGGGATGAGTCTAAATCAATGGTGGTAGAGGGCACAGAGGTGCTCTCTACTTTATTCTTCTTCTGGATCTGTTCATCTTTCTCAAGTTCTTTTTCTATCTTGGCATCTCTTGCTTTGTCAAGATCTTCTTGAGTGACTCCATGAACTTTCAGTATGTTAGATGTAATTTTGAATGCTTTCCTTTTATTATCAGCACTGTGTAGGATAGTATCCACTTCATTGTTCTTTTCTCTATAGGTTCCCCACCTAGGCTCATTAGGATCTTTGGGCGCAGATAATAGAACTTGCGCATATCCTTCTAACACATGTTCTTCCACTTCATAACCAAGAGGATGAATCCCTTTGGTTCTAGGTTCAACTGCCTCCATGCATGTGCAATATGTTTCTACCATGAAACATATGGTATCCTTATATTTGTCAACTATCTTCTCAGATAGTCTAAACTTATTCTGCATTTTGATCCTGAATGTCTTTATATCCATATCCATGGCATCCCTTGCACTGCTCTCTAAAGTGACCTTAAGAGAAATCTAAGACATTGAGGGTTTGCTCCTGTCTAGGTAAAGGTTTGCAACCTTTCCAACTATATGGAAATACAAGTAAATGATCAGAGATCCAAACCTGAATGTCTTTCTCCTGTCATGCTTGATGATTCGAATCTTGTCAATCAATTGACCACGCAAGATCTCTCATAGGTTGTATTGAGTGTTGTCCTTCACCATTCTGATAGCTGCTAGGACTATTGCTGCAGAGACATTGTTCAACCTACTTTCTTGCTGAAACTTATACCCAAGTATCATTGTTAAGAGTTTTATGTCATCTTCTTTGATAGGGTCAACTATCATTCCATGCTCTTCACTTCTAGATAGGTAAACTTGCTCAATTTGTTTCTTGACAACCTTACCAGTAGGAAAAAATTTTCCAGTCTTGGGAAGTCTAGTTAATTCATGGATTAGGTCTGTAGTGATGTTCACAGGGACCTCACCAATCCAATAAATATCATCATGTATTCTTCTTAACAAAATCTTCACCCACTCTGACTCATCAAACTCATGCGCATTCAAGTATTCAAAAATAGGGTTATCTTTCAAGTGCGTGAACTCATCCTTGAATGTGTAATTAGGTTTCATCATTGATCCCATATGAGTGGCTATGCTAACATCTCCTACTATTTTCTTCTTACAGTAAATATACGCGCGGATATCTTCCACGTGAACAACACCTAGTAGGGTTTTGGAGAAACCCCCTTCCACATCATCCAGTATGGATTTGAATGGATGCCTCTTGAATACAAATCTCTTCCTCTCTGCTATATCAAACACAACTGGGGTTGCCATACTTACTTGGAACTTGCTTAAGTAGGGTTTCACAAAATTCCAAAATGGCGCGACTGCTAGGGTTCCGTTCCAAACTTCTTGTTTGTTCACTTAACTGCCAAATCTGTTATGCTTCTATGCCTTGATGTCTAGTGCTCCAATGCTCTCCAAATTTTGTGCTCTCAAATGAAAGTGTGAAGAAGATCAAACACTTACTTTCTTTTATACAATCTACCACATTTAATGTTTGCAACCGTACGCAAATTACTCAAAGATTTTGAAACTTAGATCCCGATGCATTTTAGACAGTGCATGAATGCACATAGCAATATTATGTTCTTGTAACCATGATTTCATAGGTGCATACTCAGATGTGAGTATACCAACCACACAGGGGTCCTGAGCTAGAATAGCTCCCCCTAAGACCAAGAAGGTTTATTCAAGCAGAAGTAGAGGGTGTGTCAACTGTGGATGCATCAACTACTTTGTCAACATCATTTTCCTTCTTTACTTCAACCCAAATTTTGCTTGAATCTTCATTTTCTTGAACAAACTTAACTTCTCATTTCTCTTCAAATAGTGATTTCTTAGGATCCTCTTGCTTTTGAGTTTTGGATCTACAAAACCTTGAGATGTGTCCAACCATTCCACATGTGTGAAAAATGATAGGAGGTCTGATGCTCTGGTTCATCATGTTGCATTTCTTTGTTGTGTGTCCATTGTAGTTACATATCTAACATGTAGTGTTCTGCAGATTCCTTTGAGGTTGATTTCTCATATTTTTTTGATTCATTCTTCTTTGATTCTGCTGTGACTGATTTCTTTGATTTTTTTTGCAATGTATAGCCCTATGACCAAATTTATTACAAGAGAAACAATAACCATTAAAAGGTCTTACCTCTTTGCAATCTCTTGCCAAATGACCATGTTTGTTACATGCATAACAAGTTCTGTTAACTTGCTTGATTTCCCTTTTAGGTAGATTTGCTTTAATCTGTTCAACATTTTCAAATTTCCTTGCTTCTGAAGATGCTTCATGAGGTTTCTCTCTTTCTTATAATGAATTGACTTTAGTTTGTGTTATATTGAATCCAAGACCAGTAGTGTTGCCTTTTTTATTTTGTGCATTGAGCTGAGATTGAAGTGAATCAGAACTTCTATGGATTTTATCAATCTTATCCTTTGCTTCTGTTAATTCAGATTCCAACTTCTTTTTTATGTTTTCCAATTCCAAAACTTTCATGTTTTCTTTTAAAATTTCATCATCTAGTTGTTTGCTTTCTTTGATCTTTTCTTCAATAGAAATTTGGTTGTCCGTGAGTTGTTCATCTAGATTCTCAACTTTACCTTTCAGAGACATATTCTCTTCATTGAGTTTTTTGATCATTTTCCCTAAGTCACTTGTAGAACAATCTTTTAAAGCTTTTCTTAGTTTCTTGATAAGCATTTGTGAGCCATCAACTTTCAGTCTAAGTTCTTCATTTTCTTTTTCAGATCTATCAAGATCTTCAAGAGCTACTTCAAGATTCTTTTTCAAATGATTTGCTTCTACTGAGTCCATGATCTCCTCAAGTGGTTAAACTTATTTTTTGAGGACCAGAGCTTTGATACCAATTGTTAGAAACACTGAGTGGGGGGCTGAATCAGTGTTTGTCTATTAATTACTTTTCAGCAACTTAAACATAAATAAAACATACATAGAATGAATCTTAACATAAGAACTCATAACACATGATATGATTATGGGGAAACCTTGATCAGAGGAAAACCCCGGTGGGAATTAGTACCCACAAATATTGTACTAGGTATAATGAAC
>MU227488.1:152159-163959 GCA_018584345.1 Thuja plicata
TTATTATTATTATTATTATTATTATTATCATTATTAGTATTAGTATTATTATTATTGTTCTCTTTTTTACCCTTGGTAGTCTTTTATTTTTCCTTTATTTTATTCCCCCTTGTTTTCCGTGCCTTCTTTCTCACCCCAGCCCTTCTTTTATCCTTTGAGTGAGGCTGAGTCTGCTTCTTATTATTTTTCCTTATTGCTCTCTCATCCTGATGATGGATCACGAAGTGTGATCCGAAACGTTGATGCTTAAAAACACACAATCAAAAACCAAAAATTCAACTCAAAAAAAAAAGCCTCATGTATGCTATGGTCTGTACTAGACCAGACATTGCCCAAGCAGTGGGAGTCCTGAGTCGGTTTATGGCTAAACCTGGATGGGTACATTGGGATGTAGTTAAGAGAGTGTTCAGATATTTGAAGGGTACATCAAATTATTCCATATGCTATCATGGAAACTCTTTTGGAGCTTCGCATTCAGTTTGTATTTGTGGGTTTGTGGATTCAGATTGGGCAGGTGACCTTGACAGCAAGAGATCCACCAGTGCCTATGTGTTCACTATGTTTAGTGGTGCCATCAGTTGGATGAGTAAGCGACAACTTGTGTTCACTTTGTCCATGACAGAAGTAGAGTACATGGTAGCTACTCATGCTTTTAAGGAAGCCATTTCTCTTAGGAGACTATGTTCAGATGTTGGTGTTGATGCAGGATAGATTACAATTTGTTGTGACAGTTAGAGTGCTATTTTCCTTACGAAGAATCCAACTTTCCATGCTAGAACGAAGCACATTGATGTGCAGTTTCACTTTGTGAGAGATATGGTAGAGGATGGAAAGGTAAGTTTGGAGAAGGTAGATACAGTAAAGAACGTTGTGGATGCATTGACAAAAACTATGGGCACAACGAAGTTCAAATGGTGTTCGGAGTCTATGGGCCTCTCGGCCTATAGCAATTAAATCTTGTTATTTCCTTTGGCTCTTATAAAGTGTTTGACAAGTGGGAGAATGTTAGGAATAAGGTGTCTCAACCTTGTATATTTCCTTACATTTGATATTTTCCAAATGTCGGCACTTTGGAAAATGTGTAAGGTAATCATGACTGAAACAGTTATGACAGATTCCTATGACGGCATTAAGATTTGTAAGAGCTAATTGTGGAAGATTCGATGATGGGTGAAGACATGCAAGACATGTGGCAACTGATCATGTTGAGTACTGTACACTCTTCTGCAACCGTGGGGTTTGGGGTTCCTATTTTCTCGAAGAATGGTAAAACCCTAATACGGTTGTCTTTGGAAGTTGCCCTAAAAAGGGAAGCGCATGATATAAGCATTTTTTAGGGTTGTGAATCTGAGTAAGAGGTTAGTGTATTGTTGGAAAAAATTTTATGCTGCCAAATTTGTCTTCAAATGTTGATTATCTCTTGAAAGAACTTGCATTTGCAAGTGTATTGTAAATAGTAATAGTTTTGATTAATACATTGTGCAGGTTTTGGAGTGCTAGGGTTGTTTACCGAAAGGTTTTCCCCAGGGTAAATCATTGTGTCATTCTCATTTTTCTATGTATGCATGTTATTGTATTATCATTTTGTAATTTCTAAGGGTTAAATTTGAATTTGCGTGATCCTCTTCTCGGGAGTTTAGCGTAGGGAACTATTTTCCACACACTTAGTTTCCTTTCATGATAGACAAGTGCTCATTATTAATAGGCAACCCAAATTTTCATTGATAAAAGATTCATGGTCATAAAAGAATTTATAGCAAAAAAATTTGAAATGTAACTTAATAATAGTAGACATTAAAATAACTATGACACTTAAATCTAAACTTAAGTCAACAGCAATTACAAAGCACATCAAAATATTACAAACAATCTAATAAAATTAACATTAAGAATACAACCTATATATTATAAAAAGAAAAAAGAAAAGGTAAAATGAAGAATAGCAATCTATCCCCACCCAAAAGAAAGCTAGATCTCAACAATGTTATCACATAGCCCAGTTCCTACCATCACAAACCCACAATACCACCTAGCCTTGATTGGCATCCCTGTGTGCTTAAAACAAGGCCATGTCTATGGGGCAGAACAGTTGCACCTGATGTGACTGTTTGTTTGGATTTATTAATTAAATTGAAAATCACAAACACTTTTGTGAATATTTTTAATTTAATTAATAATTCCAAATAGACAGTCAAATAAGATGCAACTGTTCTGCCCCGTATCCATTTCCTTAAAATAATAAGCTGTATCAATAACATCTAACATCCAACAAATCAAACATAAGATGATTTTTTTGGCTCATGCTCGGTCTATGCTCTGCTAGGGTTTTTTCACCTTGCGTCCATCTCTGTGTTTCTGTCCTTCGCACATACCGTAGTTATTGCAGGAAATAGCTTAGTATTTATGGCTCTGGCTACTTCCCACCAAGCAGTTGATGATGGTGTTGTTGTGGTTTCGGATAGCAATGGCGTCACCAAGAAAATGCCCCCGCAAGTTTGTACCCAAAGTATTCCACGAGGTATGGCTCAACCTGACATTGTTTTACCCATTAATGAATTCAATGATGCATGCACTTGGCTTGAATCGCACACCCTGATTGGCTATTTTCTAGGTCACAACCCCCCTGAACATGTTCTCAAGGACTGGGTTGCGAAGAACTGGACTCCTCACAGAATCTGCCTGGAAGGCATTCAGAGCCTTACTAAAGGCTTTTTCCTTTTTCTCTTTTCTAACCCCTCCCATGTGGAGGCTATCTTTGCCAAAGGTCCCTGGAATATCAGGACCTCGCTGTTAATTTTCTAGCGCTAGTCTCGTGACTTCTCTGTCTCTAATGACAAGAAGCTCAAGGTCCCACTATGGGTCGAGTTCCCTAGTCTCCCCTTACCTTGTTGGCCTTTCATCCAAGCCACAGCGCAAAAGCTTGGTAGGGTTATATGTCTCGAGCATGATTGTTTTCTTAATCCGCACCCTCACAAGAGGCTCTGTGTTGAGGTTGACCTTTCTAGGGACCTTAAAGAGTCCATAGAGATTCAGGTTTATGATACCACCTTCACCCAGAAGGTGCTCTATCTTAACCTTCCTAATACTTGCTTCCACTGTCAATCAGTGGAGCATAAGATTAAGGACCTCCCTCTGGTAGTGCCTCGTTCCAAGCCTACTCCCAAGGATACTATTACTCAACTGGTTGAGGTTGGAAAAAAAGAAGCTGGAAAGAAAGAAGATGGAAAAAAAGATGAATGGGTCACTGTCGGTCATCGTAACAAGCTCCCCAAGCAGCCTGTTTCGGCTCCCGCCTCCCATCTGCCACCCGCTGATAACACGGTTTTTTTGGAAACCCCTGTTATCGAAGTTTCAAACCCTACTGAGCAGGGGAAAAATGTTTCCATCTCCCATGTTTCTATTCCTGTAGTCATCTTGCCTTCTATGGCTGCCGAAATTGTTCCCTCCAGTTCCTTCCACCGCTCTTGTAGCCCTTCTAAGTGTGCTGAGACATTACACACTGGCATGCAGAACAAGCGGTGTAATATTTCTCTAGATTTTCCTGGGTCTAATTTTGTCCCAGGGTATTTTTCTAATAGTTTTTCCTCCCTTGCAGACGAGGATGGAATGGATGACACTGTTATTCTATGAAGTACATCTCTTGGAATGTTTGGGGGTTGACAGACCTCCACAAAAAATATTCTGTCAGGGATTTCCGTAAGCGGTTTTGTCACCTGGATGTTTTATGCCTCCAGGAAATTAAGATTTCTGGTTTCATGCTTGATTTTTCTTCTAAAGTTATTTGGCCTAAGAGCCTTGCTCTTTGTTCTCAGCACGAGGCTGGTCGAGGTGGATTTGTTACTCTCCTCTCTCCTCGTTGGCATTCTCTGCTGGTTAGTCATGGTTCGAATCCCATGCAACAAGTGGTTTGGGCCACTTTCATTATTGAGAATCATTCCTTCGGCATAGTTAATGTTTATGCTCCCAATGATGCTATTGAAAGATCTCACCTTTGGTGGTGGCTTGCAGATTCTCTACCACCTGCTACTTGGCTTGTTTGTGGGGATTTCAATATGGTGGAAATGGCGGCTAACAAGGATGGTTTTCTACCATTTTGATGGACATCTGGTGAGAGAGAAGCCTGGTACTACATGCACAATAAATTAGGACTTTTTGATCCCAATGTGGGTTGGCGCCGTTCTGATGGGGTCTGGCACACTTGGTCTAATTATAGGGCTTCTGCTGATAGAATTCATAAAAGGCTTGACCGTGCCATGATCTTGGCTCAATATTTTTTTTCCTTCTCTAATAAGCAAGCCTTACCTGTCCTTCCTCTTGTTGATGTGACCTTGTCAGACCACTATCCCATCCAATTTAATATTGTTTGGCAGACAGCTAAGGCTAGGCCTCCCACCATGCAATTCTACTTTAATACTTCTGTCCTTCAGCATCCTGCCACTGTGGCCCACATTCACCGGGTTTGGAACCTGGAGCCTAGACCCACATGCTTGAAAGGTTGGATTAAATGGTGGAATGATGCCCTCAGGCGTACGGCTCACTTTTTATGCATCTATGGCCGGCAATTGGCCAACTTTCATCGTAGAGCTTATGATGCCAACACCAAATCCTTGCGTATTGCCACTGAAGCCCTTGCTCAGGTACCCTTCAATCAAGAGTTTCAATTCAATCTTTCCAAGTTACATCATCAGAAGCAAGTGGCTGACAACCATCCTGCCAGAGGAGCCCAGATCAAAGCCAAGCTGCACTGGTTAAAGGTTGGAGATCAAGTCTCTAAAGATTTTTTTACTGCCCTTCGTACTCGACATACCAGTACGGGCATAGCCAGAATCTGTGAAGGTTCTCTTTTCACAGAGCTTCCTGATGTTTTGCAAGCCTTTGTTCACCATTATGAACAAGTCTTTGCTACTCAGGGCCGCTCCCTTGCCAGCGAGAAGGCTCTCAAGGATTGCATCACGGTGGTTCCTTAGTGTCTCTCCCCTACTCAGCAAGTCTTTTGTGACCAACTATTGTCCCTGTAGGATCTTCAAGAAGCTGTGTTCGCCATGGCTAATGACAAAGCCCCTGGTTGTGATGGCTTTCCCTGTGAATTCTACAAAACCCTATGGGATGCCATCAGCCTGGATCTTCACCAAGTTTACCTAGAGGCCTTTCATACCCAATCTCTTGGGGATATCATCAACCAGGGGAATATCAAGTTCATTCCCAAGTCTGGGGACCCTGAAAATATTTGCAACTAGCGGCCCATCACTTTTCTCAATGTCTCTTATAAGATCATTGCGAAATCTCTGGCTCTTAAGATCTGACACATGCTTCCGCAAATTGTTCAGCCTAAACAAATAGGGTTTATTAAATCAAGATGTATTCTTGACAACATCATTGTCATTTGGGAAGGAATAGAGTGGGCTCGAAAGTCTAACCAGAGAGCCCTTTTTCTCAAAATCAATTTTGCTAAAGCTTATGATCGTATTGAATGGCATTTTATCCTTGCTATGCTTCACGCTATGGGTTTCAGCCCAAGATTTCTTCAATCTGTGTAGATGCTCTTCAATGATTCCTCCACCTGCATTACCATCAATGGCCAACAGTCTTCCAACTTTGGCCTTTTTCATTCCATTCGCCAGGGCTGCCCTCTAGCTCCTGCCCTTTATGTGTTAGCGACCGAAGGGTTTGGATATTTGCTTGCTCATTCCATTTCTATGGGAACTGTTAGGGGAATCTCCTTGCCAAATTCTTCTCAACAGCTGGTCAATGGCCATTTTGCCGATGATTCCTTCCTCACCTTGGCAGAGGATGAAGAGAATATCAAGGCAGCCTTGTAGTGTTTAGACACTTTCTGCCTGGCCTCTGGCTCTGCCATTCAGTGGAATAAAACCCTTTGTTACAGATAGTCAGCTCTTCCTGAGCCTCCCTGGCTTTCACAGTTTGGTTGGACAAAAATTCAACATGGGGAGATATTCTGATTTTTGGGTATTCCCTTTGCTTTTCAAGGCAATCCTACTGATCTATGGAATGCAGTGCTTTCTAAGATTGAAAAAAATCTTACTTACTGGATCATGAAGCCACTTTCCCTCACAGGAAAATTCCAGATTTGTTCCAAAGTTTTGGCCGCTACGCATGTTTATTACTCTTCTTGTTGGGCCCCTTCCAAAGCCTCTTACAAACGGCTCGAGAAACTTCTCTGGGATTTTCTTTGGGCCTCTGGTATTGATCATCAGGGCTTTCACAGAGTCGCCTGGGACTTTTTTTGCCTTCCTAAGTCCTTTTGTGGGCTTTGTTTAATTGATACCCAGAAATAAGGACATGCTCTTTGTGCCAAGTGGGTTGTGCATTGCCTCTCTGGTGATGAATCCTAGAAAATTATGCTTCGGCACTGCATTTCCTCAGGATTTCCTCTCTACAAGCCTGCCTGGAAGGGGATTAGATTTCAAACCCTTCTGTTTGTGAGGGAGCCTGTTCAGATCCAGGGCACTTGTGTTGCCAAAAGTATCTGGAGAGCCTAGGAGTCTATCAAGCCTTGGCTTTGATGGACTGGAAATGGTTTTCGCGATGGTCTTTCTTTCAACCAGCAGAACATTTGGTGGTCTCCCCTTTTTTCCCAGCAAGGGATTCCTCTTGCTAGAATGCAAGGAATTAGTGCTCTTTGGTTCCACAAGCGTGGAATTCAAACTCCTAAAGATATCTTTTCCAGAAGCACATGAGTCTTCGATCCTGGGATTATCTCCGAGTTCAATTTTGGCTCATCCGCCTAGATTGTCCGACTTTTGACTAGCTGGTTTCTACCATTCCGCCTCACCTCTTACACATGTTGGGAATTCAGTCCATCAAACCATGGTGGAAAGACTAGAAGTGGTATCCTGCCACTCCATTCACCAGTTACAAGCCGAAACTTGGGTATTCTTGGCTTATGCCTCATTTGCCCATGATTGATTCGCTCAATCACCGCTGCCATCTTTCCTCTTCACAGAAGAGTTGGGGGTGGAGATTTCACATCATTTGGGATGCTATTACTGAGCCTAAAATTGTTCATTTTCCCTGGTGTTTGTTATATTGGGGCTTGCCGTTGGGAGCTCAGCTCAGACATATGGGCGTTCCTGACCCCAAATGCCCTTTTTGTGGTCACTCAAAAACTCTCATGCATATTTTCTGGTTTTGTTGTCATGCTCAAAATTATTGGAATTGGATTCGTGACTTTTTTGCTCCCTTCAGGCCAGAACCCTTTTCTTGGCACATGATTCTCCTTGGTGACTCTCCCAAAATGCCTTCCCAGTTCACCCAGATTTGGCATTCCTTTCAGCTGGAAATGTTATTTACTTTGTGGAAAGATAGAAATGCTGTGCTTTTTTCTCACAGTTCTCGAGGTATTCATGTTTCTCTTTTCGATAAAGCATGTATTTGTAATAATGTCATGATGCAGATTCAGGTGCAAGCTGACAAAGTGGCCTTAGAGGTTGCCCACTTATAGGAGTTGCTCTAGCACTGGGGCAATGCCCCTTGCACTATTGCCTGAGTGCCTCCTAATTCTCTCATAGTTGATCAATCGTACGCCACCAAGGGGGTGACGTCATAGCCAAAGTTCCTCTGCTAGACACTCCAGGACCCCACGGCAATGGCATCGCCGCTCCCCCTCCCCACCTCCTCGGAGGGATGCGGGTTCTGGGTGGCCTCCTGTGCTTACTTCTACTGCTGTTGCTCAGCCTTCGGCCTCTGCTCCTGATAATCAGGGAAAATTCTCTTGTCTGGCACTGGCTATCTCGCCCAGGCGCGAGGAAGGAGAAGTTGAAAAAGAAGATCCTGAAAATGGTTGGGCCATCCCTAATCAAGCTCCTGCGCCCACTGTCTAGGGAAAACTGGATGACAGAGATCCTCCTCCTTCTTCTGCTACTTCTCTCACAGCCTAAGAGGTTGGTTTTATATGTTTTTTGATGAATAGTTGTTTGTTTCCAGCCTAGGTGCCGTGTGAACTTGTGGGGTGAATTTTTTCCCCCGACCCTTTTTTTGTGAATTTTGTACTTTAATATTCATATTAATAGTAAAGGCCTCTATTCATCAAAAAAACATAAGATGATAAATAATCAATTATAATTAACCATACTGTATTACATAATTCAAATGGAGTCACTCAATCTTTTCCCCTCGCACTTGAGAGCCACTGGTGCGATCAATGGGAGTCATTTCTCCTCAGTTCATGGTCTCTACCTTAAGGACTTGGTATCGGCTCTACTTCATTTGAGCTCCGAGCTGATGGTGGGGATTTGGTTTTTGTGGCTGGTAATGGAGCCAAGACCCGATGTATTCTATTAGAGTAATTTTGGATTCTCCCGCTCATCATGTTGTTATTGAAACAAAGTTTTCTGCTTCAAGGTCGGGTTGCCACAGATCCTACATGACCATTACATCTTAGGGGTTCTTGTATGACCTTCACTACGTGATAAATTATAGTCGATTCCTTGTGAATGACCCTTACCTGTGGTCGTGTGTAGATAAGTCTTCATCAAAAATTAAGTTGAGTTGTGTCAATGGGTGTTTGGTTTGTTGTAGAAGTTGAAAGGTTCTGAATGAACCCACCCAAGATCAAATTCTCACTAAGATGAGACCATAATTGTGTCTGAGATGAATTTGACAGAATAGATACTCCTCAATTTTTGGTTCTTGGCCAAAGATGTTTAGCCTAAGGCCCGTGCTCTCATATTAAGTAAGGACTAGTGTGCAGATTAGGCAAGTTGTGGCCTTCTCTTGATTTCAATACATATTGGATTTATGTAACCTCACATTGATATCAGATGTTGGATTCATGAAAGCCTCTCATCGACGGAAAGATTAAACAATTTTATTGTGTGAAGGTTGCTTCATAGTTATTTGTCTCTTAAAAAGGTGGAGATTCGGTTCTTATTAATATTTTATGGATATGGGGAGAGCACTCTCTCTCAATTTAGTCTTAGCCTATCTCCATTAACCTTCATTTTATATCTCTCAATGTTACCTTTTTTGGGTTCAACTTTTGAATCTTCTTCTCTAGTTTTGAAAATATTCTTACTATGACATCCTTAGCAATACAATTGGTCATTGAGGGTTGACTCTATGACTTCCTATATAATTCACAAATATTTCCAAGGATTCTCATGGGGATATTGTTTTAATGTTGGGGGTAGCCTTTTCATGGGGATTCTGGTTATGACTTCCTATATAAGTCACGAATGAGATCAAATGAGAGACTCCCCTACATTGCAACAAAGCCAAGATTCGAAGAAGTGAAAAAAATATGGCCAAGAGATTGTGAGTAAGTTGTTATCCTGCAATATGGAACCCAAAGATGTGATAGACAAGCTGCAAATGGTGAGAAAAAATCAAGTGTATGCCAAATTGTGGAGAGAGCATCAAGAAGTGTCTAGAGAGTCAAATAAGGTTCAAAAATGGGCATATAATGGTTGAGAATAAAATCCAAGCATCGATGGGCAGGGGAATCGATCATTACATTGCAGGTTGGCAGTGTGTAACACCTCAACAACACTTTGCACATCTATAGATTTGCACAAGTGCACATCGGACATATGTCTCTACGGCATGCATGCATCTTGGGTCATCCAGACCGAGTGGTTGGGATTCTAAGTGGGCTTTTACGCTATGATTACTGAATAGAAACCTTTTTACTTTGCAATGGATCTTTAAGAGTATCCAACTCCAAGTAGTTTACAATAGAATGAAAAGGACCAATTAACAAGGATGCGGATCCATCCTTCTACGCTTTAGGTTCTACAAAACCAAGGGGGGGCACCCTTTAACACCTTCAATATTATGTTTGGCATCAATCAACAGAGATCTCACAAGGGCTCAACACGACCAGGAGATATTAGATAACCGGCTAATCACCCATTGAACATCGACCTTGAAGTGGAGCATGAGATTAGTACAACATCACAAGCCACATAAAACCTTCAGATATGTCGGAGTTTATTTCTTCAAATGTAGAATATAGCCAGACCCACCATATATGCATCAATATGGAAAGACTAATCCTTGATCCGTGCCTTATCTGTTGGGAAATATTCTAAAACAAACATAATACACGACAATCAACTATTGTCAATGATTCTAAGCCATGAATACAATTAATGCAGACCATTACTTCTTGTACAAAAAATCCTTATGTAGACCCGATGAACTTATGTCATATCTATAGCTTTATTTAATCTGATCCTTGATCAGAACTAAGGACTAATAACATATACACATGAATATGTGCAATGAATCAAAAAAAATTCATAACCCACAAGAACAACATGGATGAGAGATATGAATCTGGAACTCTCATATTAAGTATGAAGAAACACACTGTTGTGTACAACCTACTTTAGATAAAACCACTTCAATAATATGCAAAAGACCAAAGAAAAGTTCTATTCTATGTTAATACAAAACTGGTACAATCAATACTATATCCCTAATAGAACCACAAAACAACTGGAAACTCCTGGAGCCAGTACTTTGCAACTCTCTGTGGAGACTAGGATTTGGAACCTTGTACAAAGGCAATAAATATAAATATGTAGGAGAAGAAAAACATCCAATTCATCCTCCAAGAAACACCTGTTCCCTTTTCCCAAATATCTGAAACTGCCTTTTCTCAACTACATAAAATCTGATTTCATCTACCAAAATATCCCCTCAAAACTACATTTGAAAATCTCTGATATACTCCCGTGAAAAATCTATTCATGTCTGAAGGCAAGTATATTTCAAATGTTTTAGAAAAATTACAATATCTCTTCTGTAGATTAACATTTCACATCTCATATTTCTGTGCAGATTAATATTTAATACCTTTTACTCAATTTTGCACTTTACTTCTGCATTTTACCTTATAAGTCCCGTGCAAATTAATCTTTATTTTATTTTCTGAATAGACTTTATACCTTTTAACTCACCTTGTCTACACATTACCTTTATTTCTGGGCATATTAATCCTTTCTAGGCATATTAAGCTTTTATTTCTTTCAGACTTTAATATCTCCTTTCATTTTTACACAGACAACACCAGATTCTACCATGTGGCACCTCCTGATTGGCCTAGAGGTCTACCTGGGTGACCATGTCAACTGCCTCATCCTGGACCGCCATGTGTCGTGTTGTCACATTCCCTTAATGACTAACTACCCTGCATCTTTGGTTAGTGTCATCACGCCCATCATCTGATCTTACCTCGGGATGTGTGCCAATTTCAGATCCTTCTTCTTCATGGCCACCACCTCATCACCACCTGGACTGTCTCATTGTTGGCCCTGCCATGTGTTGGCCCGACGTGTTCCCTTGATGATATCTATCTTGCATCTTTCAAATCCAAACATCGCACCGACCGTTGATCTCCTACGCCTCGGGATGCATGCCACCTTTTGTTTCCTCTGTGCCACATCACCCTCGTGGGCCCTGCCAAAATATGTTTTTCTTCCTCTGTCATCGCATGCCTGGCATGGTTTTCAAGGCACTCCCTGCATGCGCGTGCAGAGCCTCTGGCTTCTTTTCGAATTACATACTGTGGCTTTTACCTTATAAACACCACAGAATTCCCCCTCTTGGAGAATGTGGGATTAAAATTTTTGATCTTTTTAAAGTTTTCTCATGTTTCACTTCCCAAAATTATGGGTCCCACCGCCTTGTATATTCCTCCAACCAAGGGGCCTGTTGACACCTGAAAATTCAGGCCCAAATTTACATAAATTTTCCAGGGAAGTGTTTATTTCTGTTTCATTTTTATATTTATTTCCTTGTTAAAATATATGAGCAAAATTAATTATTTTATCATAGT
>MU227488.1:164059-185995 GCA_018584345.1 Thuja plicata
TAGTTTTGGCATCCTATTCCTTTAAATTCATTTTGCATATCTATACTTAAACAAGTTTACAATTGACAAAGGCTTTTAGTGGTTGTAGTTTATAATCAATTGCAATTGAATCTCATCAAGCTCACTTGTCATCCAGAGGGATCCATTAAGTTATTTGTTCGAAAATATTTTTGAGCGAGTGGAAATACAAGCCAACCAGCCTTGGCGATTATTAGCCAAAATTGTAGAGGTTCAAATCCACAAGGGATCGAACCTATTCGTTGGCCAGAGCAAGCATTTTTGATCTGTTGTTTTGGGAACTAACAGGGCCCACCAAGGAGCCTCTTGGTTCTTAGTTATCTTACTAAGTGAGCGCTGGAGTAGTTAAACCTTATAAAATTCCCACCCACAAGTAATGTGGGACAAACATCTCGTTGCATATACCTCACAAAGATGACATGCGCATGCTCCATCTCTTCCATGTTGCTCGCGCAGGCTTTTGTTTGTTCTTGCGATTTGCATACATCTTTCAATAACCATGTGTGGTCTCTCATTTACCCTGCGCAACTTTTCATTTCAATATGTATTTGTTTTGGTTTTTAAATGTTCTACACCTCTTCAAAAATACTATGTAGGCTTGTAAAGTCATACACCATGCGCTATCTATCTCTGGCATTTGGCGCAGCCTCTCCTAGCTTCTAGCGAAGATTCCTCTTACTTTACACCTACCAATGGCATTGTTTTTTGAAAACCTTCCTAATTTGCATTGGTTTCCTTCAAAATGCATTGTCTTCCACGTAGGTCTCAGCAAATACATGTCTGCCAATGGCATTGTTTTTTTTTTTTTTTTAAACATGCATACAAAACATTGCATAGCCTTTCTTCCTGCTTGCCTACGCAGCCTCTGGGCTTTGTTTTCCACGTAGGTTGAAGACTTTACACCTGCCAACATGCATTTCTTGAATGTTTTAATGTTTAATGTTTTTGAGACATATTACCTCCTCATGCCCTACGATGGCCTTTCAAACCCAATGCGTTGCCTTCTCTTCAACCTGCACAGGCCATGGATTTTGTATTTGCTGAAAGTTTAAATATTTTACTTATCCTTTAAAACTGTGTTTTCCTTTACCCTCCTTTATATTGTGCAGACATTCCTCATGTCATCATTGTGCTTGCTCTTTTGGTTTTTGTTTTATAAAACATGCGTTGGTTTTTCCCTATGGATTGCGCAATATTTAAAACACCTTCCTTGTGCACTTTGCTTTGATGTTTTAATGTTTTTAAAAACTCTTCCATGTTGCTTGTCAATCCTCCCCAACTCCACGCACATCTAATAGCATTTTCTTGAAAGTTTTTTTTTACTTGGCACAGGCTCTCCATAACTCACCCACACGTGCCATGGCAGGAACATGCTTGCCAAGGTTGTAGGATTTGGTATTACACCTGGCAACTTCATTTACTTAGAAGTCTCTAAAATTGACTCCTCCAATCTATTGCAAAACTACCCTGCCATTTCATTTGCTAAAAGTTTATTACCAATCCATTGTGCAAGCCTCCATTGTTCTGAATGGTTGTAGAATTTAGTTTTATACCTGCCAAAGCAATGCGTTTGGTAATCCTTTTTAAACTTAGCATATGCCTTTGCGCAAGCCTCCATTAATGTCTCTTGTGTTTTTTAAAAATTCTTTCCATGTGCTAGCTTTCATATTGGCATTAGGACTGTCAATTTCATTAGCTTGAAAGTTTCTTTCTCCCTTTTGTTTATTTGTGCAGTCTACACACATGGAGGACATCTGCAATGATTGTGGAGTTTGATTCAGTGCCTCAAATTACTCAAACATGGATTTTAGGGAAGTTAGACCATAAAGTGTCAAATTGACGATCATACCAATCAACCCCCCTATACTTCTGCAAAGTGATCTGATAAACTGCAATTGGCCTCTGGAACTAGCTTCCAAAACTGACTAAATCGCATCAAGAGACCTTGATACTTGGCATAGTGTATCATTCATCCACAATGAATATACATGCAAAAGGGATTCACCGGATTCAACTCCAAGTGCAAGACACAACTAATCAAAAAAGGTGATTCTCACATACTGTGCAAGTGTGGATGTTAAAGCAGCAGAAAATGCATTTGGATTCCTCTTTTGGAAAATAGCAAGTCAACTCCTGAATCCTTGAAACACTCTAAGTTGGTATACCCTCATACATAGAATGCAGATAACCAACTAACTCATTATGACCATCCAATTGCATCACAATATTAAAATGCAAATTCATCCTTCTGGATGAATAATCATTTAACACACAGAAGACTGAATAAAGTCTATTTGGTTTTGATTTCACAAGGACATCAAATGAAACACTTAAGATCTGAACTCCTAGATACATATTCACTTTCACATGGAGAAAACAAATTTTCAATTAGCTTGTTCTGATCATCAACTGGTCAACCAATTTGAATCCCTAAAGTCAGCCTCTTACCAATTGTATGACTTCAAAATCAGTAGAATTGCATAAACTTGATCTAGAATCGGCTGAGCAAACTATCCAAATGGATTGGCACAAGTCTGAAAATCTTCATGATAGCACATTTCCATGACTACAATATAGGGGAAAATTCAATTTGCCATGACATTCAACTAGGTGCAAGTTGTGAAACCTCAAAGTAAGCAACTTCATAATTCTGCACTTTCACATTCTGAGAATCAGAATTAATTGCAAACATAAATGCTTTAGAAAACTTATCATATGAACTAATAGGAATCTGCAAATGGGCATGGAGACTCTCTCTCATGCCTAAAACATGTCATAATAATCCTTAGGTCATGAGAGTTAATCCGGTTAAAACTACAAGCGTGCAAAGTAGCTCATTTGCTATAATTAGGCAATGTGCAAAATACAGATTTGAGGTAAATATCTTCAAATGAACCTCTTCAAAACTTATCAAATCTGAAATATGAAATTTGTGACCCATTACATCTACTCCATGATAGGTTTTGCACATGCTCCTCAATCAGTGTCTCATACAAATCATCAGATCATATTTTACTTGCTCTCCAAATAGGCTTCTTCAAAGAGTTTTTTAGGGGTACTCACCTTGCCTTGAGAAATTTTTTAATTGGTCACTCTAAATTTGTTCCAAATTTGAGAGTCCAACAGTGGCTCTATCTGGGGATGTGTGCCCCTTGCAGGCACGTAGAGAATTCAAAATCTCTTGGTGAAGTAGACCACTCAAAAATCAGACTTCTTCTCTTGACTTTCTGAAATCGGTTCCTTATTGAAAGCACCAAACACCTAACACACAACTAAAGCAAAGCAACTATACAACATGTACATTTTTACAAATGGCCCATAACCATCAAACTGAACTCACTGCTTACCCCTATCAAATACTTGATTCTCATTTCCATGGATCAGAGGTAAGCTGCAATTACCACTCTCGTATATCTGATTAATCATGCTGCAATTTCTTATCAGCATATTATAGGAAATATAATCAGCACAATCATTATCCCTGAATACTTCAAACTCAACAAAATACTGCAAATGTTGATTATTTTGTGACATAAAAACATCACACCATTGACCACCACTGACAAGCTGAAAAGGAAAACATTCCAGCTCCTTTACATGGCTGGAATCAAACTCAACATGATCATTAGTTTGCACTAAAACATGATCTTCATTTAAAACAGTGATTTGCAAACTAGGATTAAACTCTTTCAAACAAAAATTTGATTGCATAAGACCGTAGATAGCTTGCTGACCATGATTTCTATCAGCATCTTCCAAATCTGAAAATGTATCATCAAATAACTATTCATTTACCATTTGCCAATCTGAAAATACACATGTAGATTTGTCACTCTTTTCGGCACAATGATCAATGCAAGAACCATTCACACTAATCTCATCCAAATCTGAATCCATACCAGCATATGAGTCATCATACTCATCATATTTGACATAATCCAATTTCTCACAATCATATGCATTTCCATCTTACACATTGTTTGCCTCAAAAGTAGGAAAAAGAAAATCAGCATATTTTTCACACTTCGCACCCATTAGCATGTCATCATTGTCAAAGAAGATATCAACCAGGCATTGCAAAGTATAATTTATATCAGGTGCATACCTGTGAAAATCAGCAGGTAGTAGTTCTGATATTCTTTCACTACTTAGTGGGCATTGAACTTCATTTTCATTTCTTTTAACCTATCCCTTACTGCTACAAATATCTTTCTCATTTAACACAAGGACTGCAATCTCTTGGCTCATGCCTTTTTGTGCAAAGGAATCATCATAGTCACTCTCATCTGCATAATAACCATTCTCTTGCTGATCACAAGACTCTTCCCTAAACTGAGAATAGAAGTCTGCCCTGTCGTGATGATAATAAAACAAATCTTCAAATCCAACGGAAACATCCGCAACTACAAATTCATCTTCCACACATTGATATTCACTTACTTCACTATCAGCATCATAGTCAGCATTGTCCGCACAACTAGATTCAGCATCACCAGCACTTTCAAATTCAGATTCTTCAAACTCATCTATCCATTTTTTAACAAGTTCAGTGCCTTCTTTACATGATGCAAACCAAAATACTAAGTTAGGCATACAAAACTCTAAGAACAAATGTCGATAAGTATACTCTTGAAGTTCAATCCCTTCAGGCAACTTATCATATGCATTGGAAAAATTTTCATAAAACACATGTATTGCTTCTTCATTCTTTTCTACTACATGTATTTTCAAAAACAAAATGGCTTCGTCTTGGATTCTTTGACTAAATAGTGCAATATTTTTTGGATTTCTTCAAGATTTGACGGATAAGTGTTAGATCTAGGCAGCATATCTTGATCTACTAAATCTTGAATCTCCATTACACTATGTACTAACAATATATTTTCTCTTTCACAAAGATTTCATCTGACTATGCAATCATTTGTTTCACAACACAACATAACATACTCCTGATTTTGATGATTGAAATTTGTAAAACAAGAAGTACGGGAAACTTTTAAATTCACTTTCCTTTTCTCTAGTGACTTCCTCACCTAGTAAGGAACCAAAATTATCTCATTAAAAATTTGAGGAATACCTGGGCAAATTATTTTGTTCTTCTTCTTTATTTCCTTCTAATGTGGTCAATCCACCACTGAATCTTTGAGCATCTGCTAAAATCCTTGCTGCAAGTAACTCCAACTAATCATCACATTTCTTTCATTTAAATGTACACTAGTGCAGAGATCTTTCAAAGTCGTCACTCACTATTGTGAGAATGTCAAGAACATAAATAGAACACAAACAAGTTGGAATAACAAAGATAGCAGAGTTTCAGCAAGTCAATAGAATTTGACACATTTCATTACAAAGAAGACATTCATAATTTCTTTCAACAACAACAACAACCAGGCTAGTAAATATGATCTGAAGGACTTTCAGATTTACAAACTTTTATAACTCTATCCTCAAATGGATATGGCAGAAAATAACTGGATCTATAAACAAACAAGCCAAGAGTCTAGCTCAACTTGATAAACCTGAATTATTTATTGCAAATTACTTCAGTTCCCAAATAGAGTCGCCATTTTGTTGGTTCTTTTTTATGCTATGATTACTGAGCAGCAACATTTTCACTTTGCAACAGATCTTTAAGAGTAGCCAACTCCAAGTAGTTTACAATAGAATGAAAAGGACCAATTAACAAGGATGTGGATCCATCCTTCTACGCTTGAGGTTCTACAAAACCAAGGGGGGGACACCCTTTAACGCCTTCAATATTATGTTTGGTATCAATCAGCAGAGATCTCACAAAGGCTCAACACGACTGGGAGATACTAGGCAACTGGCTAATCACCCATTGAACATCGACCTTGAAGTGGAGCATGAGATTAGTAAAACATCACAAGCCACATAAAACCTTCAGATATGTCAGAGTTTTTTTCTTTAAATGCAGAATATAGCCAGACCCACCAGATATGCATCAATATGGAAAGACTAATCCATGATCAGTGCCTTAACCATTGGGTAATATTCCAAAGAAAGAAAAAAATGTCTCCCGCGCCTCCCGCAACGCCTCACGCAAAGCTCCCTGCTTCTGTGTTTGCGTCTGCTCCTGCACTGGTTTGCCTCTCTTCGTCCCCCACTGCTGCAGAGCCTTTCGTGGAGGGTGTGGGAGATGGTGCAGCTTCTCCTGTGGTGGTCGTTGCTAGGGCTTCTGCTTCTGCGGTTGTGGCTGTTAGGGCTTTTGCGGCTGCGGCCAAGTCTATCTCTGCAGTTAGGGAAACTATTGTTGATGATGGATCTTCTTCTAAGGAAGCCACTCTTTCTACTGGGGCTTCTATTTCCAAAGGGGCTGCTCAGAGGTCTTTTATGGGGCCTGCTCCTTTTCCTGTGGCTACCCCCATCACTCTTTCTTTGGGGGAGGATACGGTTGTGGAAATAGAAAACTCTTTGTCTACCTTCTCCAACCAGGCGATTATATGCAGATTTAGAGGCTTTTGGCAAAGCCTCCTAGAACTTCATGCATGGATCTCCAAATGCTGGGAACCCATTATTTCTGGTATGGTTCATATCTTCCCTCTAGCTAAGGCCTTTTTCATTGCAAAATTTGACGATATGGAGGATGAGAATTGCATTCTTCGAAGCCATTTTTTTAGCTGGGATAATCGATTTGTGCTTATGGTTAAGCCCTGGCATGAGGATTTCAAACCTTCTTCTGATACCTTTAACAAGATGCCTATTTGGGTTAGGCTTCCAAACCTCCCTCTCCATCTCTGGGTGGACTCTCGTTTGGAGGAAGTGGGTGAGGCTTTGGGAGATTTCCTGATGGTGGATGCTGAATCTATAGACCTTCTACCTATGCTCGTATTTTGGTGGATATTAATGCTTCTAAGGGCTTACCTGCAGAGATCAAGCTTGTCTCTCCTAAGGGAAGCTGGATTCAGTCATTGGATTATGAAGGAATCCCCTTTAGATGCCGAAGATGTTTCCAAACTGGTCATATTGCTGCCAAATGTGGTTTGTGTAAAACCAAGCGCCATGTTTCGTGGAGGAAAGGTGCCTCCTCTCAGCACTACACGGTTGAGAAGAACGCCTCTCAGTGGATTTTTTCTCAGGTTGTTGCTCTAGATTCTTCTGTTGTTCCCCCTATGTCTATTGTGGGAAAGGATTCTGCCTCTGGCAATGTGCGGATTTCTGATTGTACTGGCTCTGATTCGGGTGTTGTTGAAGATTCTACAAATGCAGCCCTGGTTCATACTAGTGATGTCCTTTTGGATGATGTTGTTGTCTCTGGATCAGCTATCCTTTTTGCTGATGTTGTGGGTTTTGTTGTCCCTATTTCTCGAAGGGGGAATATAGGGTATGGTGGTAATGATGTGTATATCCCAACTATGTATGTTGGTGAGGATAGCCATGTCTCTCAAGCTTTTGCAGGCTCTTCCTCTTTGGCTTGGCAGAATGCAGATGAGAAGGTGGAGGATGGATGGACAACAGTTAAAGGAAAGAAATTAAAATCTTCCATGCCTTCTTTTGATATGAACTTACGTTCTCATAAGAGTGGGCATAAATGTAAATCTTGAATGCCCTTTGTTGTAGTTTGTTGGTCAGAACTCTGTCTCTTTTTGGGGAATTGTTTGTTCCATTTGGATTGAAAGGTGGTGATCCACAATAGTATTTTTATCCTCTTAACGCTCTATCTTTCGTTGATCTTGTAAAAGGTTTCGGGTCCTTTCAAAACTTGTTTTTACTTAATCAAAACAATCAACTATTGTCAATGATTCTAAGCCATGAATACAATTAATCCAAACCATTACTTCTTACAACAAATCCTTATGCAGACTCGATGAATTTATGTCATATCCATAGCTTCATTTAATCTGATCCTAGATCAGAACTAAGGACTAATAACATATACATAGATGAATCAAAAAATTCATAACCCATAAGAACAGCACGGAGGAGATATATGAATCTGGAACTCTCATATTAAGTATGAAGAAACACACTGATGTGTACAATTTGCTTCAGATAAAACTACTTCAATAATATGGAAAAGACCAAAGAAAACTTATATTCTATGTCAATACAAAATTGGTACAATCAATACTATATCCCTAATGGAACCACAAAATAACTGGAAACTCCTGGAGCCAATACTCTGCAACTCTCTGTGGAGACCAGGATTTGGAACCTTGTACAAAGGCAAGAAATCTGAATATGTGGGAGAAGAAAAACATCCAATTCATCCGCCAAGAAAAACCTATCCCCTTTTCCCAAATATCTGAAACTGCCTTTTCTCAACTGCTTAAAATCTGATTTCATCTGCCAAAATATCCCCTCAAAACTGCCTTTGAAAATCTTTGATATCCTCCGGTGAAAAATCTATTCATGTCTAAAGGCAAGTATATTTGAAATGTTTTAGAAACATTAGAATATCTCTTATGTAGATTAACATTTCACATCTCATATTTCTATGCAGATTAATATTTAATACCTTTTACTCAATTTTGCACTTTACTTCTGCATTTTACCTTATAAGTCTCATGCATATTAATCTTTATTTTATTTTCTAGAAAGACTTTATACCTTTTAACTCACCTTGTTTGCACATTACCTTTATTTCTAGGCATATTAATCTTTTATTTCTTGCAGACTTTAATATCTCCTTTCATTTTTACACAGACTGCACCAGATTCTGCCACGTGGCACCTCCTGATTGGCCTGCGGGTCCACCTGGGCGACCATGTCAACTGCCTCATCCTGGCCCGCCACATGTCCAAGTGCCATGTGTCGTGTTGTCACGTTCTCCTAATGACTAACTACCCTGCATCTTTGGTTAGTGCCATCACGCTCGCCGTCCAATCTTACCTCGAGATGTGTGCCACCTTTTGTTGCCTCTACACCACGTCGCCTGCCACATCACCCTCGCAGGCCCTGCCGAAATATGGTTTTCTTCCTTCGTCATCGCATGCCTGGCACGGTTTTTGAGGCACTCCCTACACGCGCGTGTAGAGCCTCTGGCTTCTTCTTCGAATTACATACTGTGGCTTTTACCTTATAAACACCACAAAATTCCCCCTCCTAGCAAATCTGGGATTAAACTTTTTGGGTTTTTAAAAGTTTTCTCATGTTTCACTTCCCAAAATTATGGGTCCCACCGCCTTGTTTATTCCTCCAACCAAGGGGTCCACCAAGGAGCCTCTTGTTTCTTTGTTATCTTACTAAGTGAGCGCTGGAGTAGTTAAACCTGATAAAATTCCCACCCACGACTAATGTGGGACAAACATCTCTTTGCATATACCTCACAAAGATGACCTGCACGCGCTTCATCTCTTCCATGTTGCTTGCACAGGCTTTTGTTTGTTCTTGCAATTTGCATAGATCTTTCAATAACCATGTGTGGTCTCTCATTTACCCTGCGCAGCTTTTCATTTCAATATGTATTTGTTTTGGTTTTTAAATGTTTTACACCTCTTGAAAAATGTTGCGCAGGCTTGCAAAACCATACACCATGCACTATCTATCTCTGGCATTTGACGCGGCCTCTCCTAGCTTCTAGCGCAGATTCCTCTTACTTTACACCTACCAATGGAATTGTTTTTTGAAAACCTTCCTAACTTGCGCTGGTTTCCTTCAAAATACATTGTCTTCCACGCAGGTCTCAGAAAATACATGTCTGCCAATGGCATTGTTTTTTTTTTTTTTTTAAAACATGCATACAAAACACTGTGCAGTCTTTCTTCTTGTTGGCCTGCGTAGCCTCTGGGATTTGTTTTCCACGTAGGCTGAAGACTTTACACCTGCCAGCATGCATTTGTTGAATGTGTTAATGTTTAATGTTTAATGTTTTTGAGATATATTACCTCCTCATGCCCTACACTGGCCTTTCAAACCCAATGTGTTGCCTTCTCTTCAACCTGCGCAGGCTATAGATTTTGTATTTGCTGAAAGTTTAAAGATTTTACTTATCCTTTAAAACTGCGCTGGCCTTTTCCCTCCTTTGTATTGCGCAAACATTCCTCATGTCAACATTGCGCAGGCTCTTTTGGTTTTTGTTTTATAAAACATTCGTTGGGTTTTCCCTATGGATTGCGCAATATTTAAAACACCTTCCTTGTGCACTTTGCTTTGATGTTTTAATGTTTTTCAAAACTCTTCCATGCTGCTTGGCAATCCTACCTAACTCCACGCACAGCCAATAGCATTTTCTTGAAAGTTTTTTGTTACTTGGCACAGGCTCTCCATAACTCACCCACACGTGCCATGGCAGGAACATGCTTGCCAAGGTTGTAGGATTTGGTATTACACCTGGCAACTTCATTTACTTAGAAGTCTCTAAAACTGACTCCTCCAATCTGTTGCAAAACTACCCTGCCATTTCATTTGCTAAAAGTTTATTACCAATCCATTGTGCAAGCCTCCATTATTCTGAATGGTTGTGAATTTAGTTTTATACCTACCAAAGCAATATGTTTGGTAATCCTTTTTAAACTTAGCATATGCCTGTGCGCAAGCCTCCATTAATGTCTCCTGTGTTTTTTAAAAATGCTTTCCATCCATGTGCTAGCTTTCATATTGGCGTTAGGACAGCCAATTTCATTAGTTTGAAAGTTTCTTTCTCCCTTTTGTTTATCTGTGCAATCTACACACATGGAGGACATCTGCAATGATTGTGGAGTTCAATTCAATGCCTCAAATTACTCAAACGTGGCTTTTAGGGAAGTTAGACCATAAAGTGTCGAATTGATGATCATACCAATCAACCCCCTATACTTCTGCAAAGTGGTATGATAAACCGCAATTGGCCTCTAGAACTAGCTTCAAAAACTGATTGAATCGCATCAAGAGACCTTGACGCTTGGCATAGTGATTCATTCATCCACAATGAATATACATGCAAAAGGGCTTCGTCAGATTCAACTCCAAGTGCAAGACAAAACTGATCAAAAAAGGTGATTCTCACATACTGTGCAAGTGTGGATGTTAAAGCAGCAGAAAATGCATTTGGATTCCTCGTGGAAAATAGCAAATCAACTCCTGAATCCTTGAAACATTCCAAGTTGGTATACCCTCATACATAGAATGCAGATAACCAACTAACTCATTATGACCATCCAATTGCACACAATATTAAAATGCAAAGTCAGCCTTCTGGATGAATAATCATTTCACACAGAAGAGTGAATAAAGTCTATTTGGTTTTGATTTCACAAGGACATCAAATGAAACACTTAAGATCTGAACTCCTAGATACGGATTCACTTCACATGGAGAAAACAAATTTTCAATTAGCTTGTTCTGATCATCAATTGGTCAACCAATGTGAATCCCTAAAGTTAGCCTCTTACCAATTGTATGACTTCAAAATCAGTAGAATTGCATAAACTTGATCTGAAATCGACTGAGAAAACTATCCAAATGGATTGGCACAAGTCTGAAAATCTTCATGATAGAACATTTACATTACTACAATATAGGGGAACATTCAATTTTCCGTGACATTCAACCGGGTGCAAGTTGTGAAACCTCAAAGTAAGCAACTTCGTAATTTTGCACTTTCACAGTCTGAGAATCAAAATTAATTGCAAACAGAAATGCTTTAGAAAACTCTTCATTTGAACTGATAGGAATCTGCAAATGGACATGGAGACTCTCTCATGCCTACAACATGTCAGAATAATCCTTAGGTCGTGAGAGTTCATCCGGTTAAAACCACAAGTGTGCAAAGTAGGTAATTTGCTATAATCAGGCAATGTGCAAAATACAGATTTGAGGTAAATACCTTCAAATGACCCTCTTCAAAACTCATCAAATCTAATATCTGAAAGTTGTGACCCATTACATCTACTCCATGATAGGTTTTGCACATGCTCCTCAATCAGCATCTCATACAAATCATCAGGTCATATTTTACTTGCACTCCAAATAGGCGTCTTCAAAGAGTTTTTTAGGGGTACTCACCTTGGCTTAGAGAAATTTTTAAATTGGTCACTACAAAATTGTGCCAAATTTGAGTACCAACACGGGCAATGACTGTTAGGATGAATGGACGCAGAGGGATTATGTAGATTGCATGTTTTAGGCTAAGGTAGAGGCATGGCGTAATGGTAAATGACATGAGGGTGCAAATTCACAACATTACAATTTTGTTATTGATCACTTAACTTTTGATTGTCCACTCTCATGACATAAAGACCCAGCTTCACGGTGGAGGGATACCCATGAAGATCGCTTAAGTAATAATGCTACTGGATCTTTGGTTGATGGTTCCTCTCAATATGAGTCTTCTTAAGAGATGGGTTTTCTCTTCTCATTCCCCCTATATTGAGTGATGTTCTTGAGGGGTTTCTCATATGGTTGGCATGACTCTAGAGATTCTCCCTCCCTTAGTTTTGGCAGCTTCTATTACTCACCCACTTTTTGTTTTGATTCAATCTAGTATTCCTTCAACTTTGATACCACATTTGTCTACTCACAAGCTTGTTATTAGATGCTAACATCAATTGGACACTCCTTTGATTGTATTACATCCATGGATGGGCCCTTTGAAGGGGAGTTCCCTTCCTTCTCTTTGGTGTAAGGACTTGGGTATTGTTATTTCTTAGACAATTATTGAAAGGCATAAGAAAAGTCTCTTTAAATTTGTCTATCAATCACTTACAGAAGTGAAGGTCGTGAGATTGATTAGGGTTTTCTATCAATTTTTTAGGCTAGACCTTTAGCACTCTATTATATCTTGCAACTTAAATACAATTGTGTAAGTTCTCTTGCAGTTGTCATTCATCCCACTGAAGAAACTATTGTATCTATTTGAACTGTTCCATCTAATGTGCAAAGTTTTTTATGTACTCAAAACAAATTTACTTAAATAAAAACAAAATTAAATCATACATGTATAGCACAATAATATCTTAAATCAAGTTCAACCATCAATTAAAAATAGATTTTATCTTAACTGAGAGAATGTCCCTCCAAATTTAAACCAAAGACCATATATCTCCTGCAAAGCATTTGCATAAAGTGTTCTATTAAGGATCTCTTAAAATTTGATTTGAATTGTTCTATTTAACATACAAAGTTTGGTTTGAGTTGTTCTATCTAATGTACAAAGTTTTGGACACCCATAAAACTAATTTACTTTAATAAAAACATAATTACATCACACATAAATATCACATTAATATCTTAAATCAAGTTCACGCATAAAGTGAAGATAGACTATCTAAGAGAGGTTATGACATAAGTATTATAATAGAATGGTCTCTCTAAATGTGTATCTCTTACAATTTAGATCAATATATCTCGTGCAAAACCATTCCTCGAAAGTAGCACTAGGACTAGGACTAAGACTAGCACTAGACTAAGTGGGTCTCTTCATATTTAGACCAATGCACTACGACTAAGACTATATATTTGATGCGAAACCTTTTCTTGTACGTCGCATTGCCTAAAGAATTTTGTGGTATCCATTTTGTCACATTATTTGTACAAGGAGAGATGAAAATAGAGTTATTTCTAGTGGTAACCCAGATGTTTCTACTGTTATTTATTTTTCTGTCGTGAAAAAAATTTGATGATTTCTAATGTCATCTTATAGATTTAAGTGCAAAAAAAAATACGCGATATAGGGTGCCTCCAAAATTTCATTAGACAGAAAAATACATCCTTTTTGTTTATTTACCCACATGCCCCTACAAAATTTCATTAGACAGAAAAATACATCCTTTTTTATATTTACCCACATGCCTCTTGACTCCATGCTAGCGGCTCTAGTTTGTGGTCATAGATTTGGTGACATGATGCAAATGAATTTAGGAGCCAGTTTGTGTCTTCTCCACTCTAAATTGTCATTGGCCCTTTTACCATTTTTCGCAGATGAAACAGAGATTTTTCTAAATAACCATATAAACTTTTTGTGAGCTGATTAATTTTGAAAACTGATTAAAAAGACATATCTAAACACTAACAATCCAACAGACATTAAGTTTCTACAATCTATGTGACTGTAATCTAATTACTTCTAGATTCGATTGTGTGAGTATTTTTGTACTAACATTTCAGATCACACTCCATGATCCATCAGAATGTTAGAGAGATGGATCACAGATCACTCCATAATCCATCATTTTTTATTTTGTTTTATCTCCAACATTCTAATCATAGATCACTAAGTGTGATAAAAAATATCGATGCAAAAAATCACACACAATCAGATTCAGAAGCAATTAGATTGCACTAACAATCCATTTAGAAAATTGATCCAAAAAGTACATCAAATGCGTCACCTTCATCTGTCTTAGTGTAGAACTTTTTATTCCCTAAAATGTACTTATATTTGCATGTCTGTTTTGTTTACAATGGAATACGATCTTCAGGCTTGAAGACTTTTAAGGGTTCACTATGTTTAATTTGTGACTATGGTTAATCAAGTTTTCTCTATGCTTGATTTCGCTCTTCAGGCTTGAAGACTTTTAAGGGTTCACTATTGTTTAATTTGTGACTCTGGTTAATCAAGTTTTCTCTATGCTTGATTTAAACTCTTAGGATGTGATATTATTCCATTTGTTTTTGGTATTATTAACATAGCATCGCATCAATTTTAAGTACAAACTTTCGGCTGCAGATAAAGAATTTTATAATACTAAAGTTACAGTAAGAGTAGAGTAAGGATATAATGAAAATAATGATGCTGGCTGAAACGCGTGCAGTTTAGTGATGTGTTTGAAACGAAAGGCAAGCTTTGAGAAAAGAGAACTTTCAACTATTCTTGTAGAAAGAATGAGGGGGGCTGGAAATCCCTCGTCCTTCGAGAGAGGAGAGTTTCTTGACTGTATTTTAAGTTCCCAATAATATTCTTCTTTGCCACGTCAAACTATGGAACTAGGTCAAAAGGATTCAAAATGATTATATCGTACTAAAGTATGATTGATTATAGCCTTGATAACAAACCCCACTCACATGAACAATAAAGAAATCAACCTTTCCAGATGTGACAGACAGTCTTTCTAAAAGCTATTTCATTGATAGTATATTCTAATTACATTAGCACAAACCCCATCTGGAGTATGGCCCAACAAAGACTGTTTCTAATATCTTTGAGCTGAAGGTCTATACAATTGGCAGCCAACCCCTCGTTGGGTTCTTCGAAATGGAGAATAATAAATGCTCTTGTAACGTGGCTCTACTCTTGGTCCAGATATTTGACCGCTTCAATGCAAGCTTTTTACACTACCTAGTCTTTCAACTATCATTTCCACATTGTTCCTAGTCTACACCTAAATTAGCATTCCCAGTTTCACAAAGATCTTTCATGTTTTTTATTTTTTATTTGTTTTCAGTTTTTACTATTTTGTATTATTTTTAAGATTATGGGTATCTTTCATGGGACCTCAACCCAAATATTATAGAGAGAATATAGCTACATGTATACCAAAAGACCTGCATTACCAACCGAAATACGAGCATTGCAGGTGAAGATCGACTGAATCATACAAGATATAATAACTGAATTAGAGAATTCCTTCTTCCAACATTTTTGTTAAGACTAGTGTCCAGATGACCTGATCCAAATCAGTCCCAACAAAGGCATCAAAAGAGGAACCCAGTACTCATGGATGCAGCAAAGTATGCAAAAGAACCCACAAAGGAATGTTCGTTAGGGAGACAATGCTGTGCAAGTAGGCACTGCAAAGGTCGCCAAAGGAGGTTGAACTGCAAGGTGCAAAAGCTATATTAATAACCTCCAAACCCACTTTGGGACAAGAAACCTTGTCAGGGATCACATCCAACTACCGAGAAGACTGAAGGGATGAAGAAATGAAAGGAGATATCGAGGGTACCTTGTACTGGTTTAAAGGACCTAGAGATAACATGAGAGAAGCCTTGGTACCCATGTCGCCACACCCGGCAAATCAATGAACTGGATGGCTTGATATCCTTCCACCAGATACCCTATGAGATTTCCACTTTGCAAAGGAGTAGCAATCCACCATATGGCCCCAAAAAAGACATTTACAATACCAAAATACTAACATAAACTAACTACTGTTTCAAATGCAATTGTCCACTTGAAACCAAATTTTAGCTGTTATAGGCTTATTCATCCAACGCAACTCAAGGCACACAATGGCATGATATGAAAAAGCATTAGTTTTTGGAGACGGCGGAAAATAACTGAGCAAGTTGCCTAAATTCTAAACAAGAATCAACCCAAAACTGAAGTGGGTGATAAGGTGGTCTTGCACGCTGAACATAGAGAACCTTTCTTAAAAGGTGATCGAAAGTCAGCTGCCACAGCTTCAACAATAAGACAACCTTCCCCAAACACCATGGCTCTAAGATACACATTAATCCCAATCAAGCACGTATTAACAAAAATGACAATCCCTAGAAACAAGGGTGGATAACACTAATTTTCAGAAGATGGGGTAAACAGTTCTCAGAAACCCATGAATGAAGCTCCAAAAAACTTGCTCCATAACGGTACGACTTGCGTATTTAAGAATTCCAAATCTTGTGTGTTTCATCATCCAATACATCAAATCCCAAAACCACCACGAGGGCCTCAAAGATGTAGGGAATCACACCAAAAATATTTAAGCACACAATATCATCCTTTAAACCATCCTCAACTAATGCTTTTGTGCCCTTCTATCCTCTTACCAGCCTACAAAAATCAACATGCCTAGTTCATTAATCACATCTTACATCCTTTGAGAACCTAAAAAGGGAACATCATCCATGCTAGCAAATTAGAGGGTTTGCGAGGGGGGTGGAAGCAGAAATTGCTGGCACCTTTTTCCCATTGATAAACATATTTGTTAATCAATTGATTAAATAAATTAAACATATTATTATTTATATCATTAGAAAGCCTACTGTTTTGTATTGTTAATTGTACTATAAATGTATTTTACAGTTTTACTATATTGCTAGTTATGCTGCTTATGAAATGTTCAACAAACCAACCTCTTCTATAAGGCAAATTTTGCCAAACGATTTTCTCATAATATCAGTTATGAAGTCTATTTTAACATTAAGGCACAAACTAACATTAAAGCAATAACAAATCACAAAGGAGGTATGTCAATCTTAAAGAGACTAGCAGCATACCTATTCTAACAATTCAAGGAAATCGCACTAAAATTAGACAAACAACGAGACGAAAAGAAGCCTCCAAACCCCATAGATAAAGCAGAAGCGCTTGTTTCCCTTAAGGTTGCACGTGCTCTAAGTATTGGAAGTTCAAGTTATGTTTGCCAGTTTGCACATCCAAGGAAACCTGGAAGCTTATCCCAAAATCCTTCCAAGACACTAAAATATGAACAAATAGAAAGAGGGAATTGTTGACCTAGCTAAATATATTTAGGTTTCCATTTTCAAGTCCTCACACCATCCTACATTACATAAAAAATAAAAGAAATAACTCCAACAAACTTCCACATTTAATTTAATGTCTGAGGGCCTCCACACAGGACTGAGTTGGCCCAGCAAATTATCCCAGAAAAGAATAAGATCACCCTCCGCCACAAGTGAGAATTCTGCCAACTTTAATCAGACTGCCACCCAACTGCATTGTTTTCCAATTTTGAGAAAACTTTCCAAAGGTTGGTAACCTAAAAATAAAGGAATAATTCTCCAATTTAAGGTACTTGAGCTTAAGAATTCATCCCCCCTAAAGCAAATTCATCCACATAACATCTCTAATATCATTTGACAGCAAGAGCTACATTGTGAGAAAGGGGAAATCTCATGCCTAAACTAGCTCCTCTCAAGATTGATAAATTTTATCATACTTAATCAAATGTGATTCCTTTTTCTGTAAGATACCTTCCCAAAAACACTTTTTAATCTACTATTCAACCCATAGTTGGAGAGCTTCCCCACAACCAAAAACCTACATTGTGAGAAAGGGGAAAGCTCATGCCTAAACTAGCTCCTCTTAAGATCGATAAATTTTATCATACTTAATCAAATGTGATTCTTTTTTCTGTAAGATACCTTCCCAAAAACACTTTTTAATCTACTATTCAAACCATAGTTGGAGAACTTCCCCAAAACCAAAAACTCGCCAAGGCCTGAAAAAAAATTTGGTAAAAACTCGGCCAATTTTCGGCAAAAAACTCTAGAACTTAAAAAATTGTTTAAATTTCAATGAGAAGATGCATCCAATGAGTCAATAAATGATAAGTGAACACAAAAGAAACAAGCTGAGTCTAGATATATTTAAACACAAAGTGGGTACAAAATCGCATTCTCATGAGGAATGTTGATGGCTTGAAGCAAAATAGTAAATGCTTTCTCTAAAACTAAAAGTAAATACATCATTACAATTACATCTTCCTCTTCCATATTGTTATATTGAGCCTAATCAGACTCGAAAGTTAATTTTACCCCACTTTTATCGGCACAGTTTCCCCCAAATCTTTTTCACAGGGAATTGGGGGCAGCGCCCCCAAGATGGGGTCAAGGGGCAGCGCCCCTTGCGCTCCCTATCGCGATACAGGGCGGGGTTGAGGGGCAGTGCCCCACGAAGCCAAATACGATTTTTATTATTGAACAAAGGAATCGGGAGTGGAGGGTCTGATTTTTCTTCAAAAACCACCTCAAATCTGCTTCAAATAGAAGTGAACAAATGAGAAATAAAATTGATTGAGGGCTGTTTTTTTGCCTTTAAACGCTGGAATGAGATTACGGCCGAGTTTTTAAGTCGGACTTGCCGAGTTTCTGGCAAAAACTCAGCAAGTAATCAGCGAGCTTTTGGGGCGAGTAAAAGTCAGAAAAACTCGCAGAGCCCAAGAACTTGGCGAGTTTTTGCAACTCTCCGAGTACTCTGTGAGTGTTCCATCTATGATTTAAACCATGAAGGATATCTTCTAGAGCTAAAAGAGTCAAATTTATAAACAAGCAGAAGTTGAATCGCAAATAGGAAACTATGGTTTGTTCAATGGCTGATATAATACTGCTGAACAAAATCCAACATAACATTCTGGTCTTTTTTCCTAAGGCAAATGATTAATCAAACTTTGGGTAAACCTTTAACAACATTGCATGCATTAAAACTATGCAAAAGGATTGGTTGCACTCCCATATTTACAATTAGAGTTATAAGAGACATTATTTTTAAGTTACAGCCAATCAAATGCCAATTTAACAGACACCCCTTCATTGAACCCTACAGGAGGATATCGTTTTCATTTACTTTGTACTATATACATTGTGACAATTCCTTTGAAGTTTGACACAAAGGAAAGACAACACTTAAAGAAATACAAGGAAAAGGAGCAAAAATGGAAAGATAAGTTGTAAAGAAAACACATCAAAGTTGAATGACCATTTTAAGCTATCAGTTCCTCTTACACAATATGAGAGCAGAAAAACCCAAAGGAAGTTTAGGCACTTCACAAAGTGTTGGGAAGCAAAGTAGTAAAAGCACATAAAAAAAATATGGGATATCGGATGGTATCACGAGGTCGTTCACTCACATATGCAAAACTGGGACATTGGAGGGGTATTGCCAAGTTGTTCAAGCCACTGTTAGAAAATATGAAAGATTGCCAATACTGGAATTAAATGTGGCTAACGCACAAATGGCAGTAGAATATAATAAATTACACAATATAAAGAGCAAAATAACAAACTGCAAAAGTAATACAATCCGGTTAGACTAGTCAAGCCACCTACTTAAGGCTTCTACATTGTAAATTTTAAAAAACTTGAGTGGTTTTACATGTTTGGATGAGAAATCAATGATAAGCAATACCATAAATTTTAATTAACTGGTCTGAAGGGATTTTTAGAGCTCAAAGGTGGAACTAACATAAAAGAAAGTCCTTTCAATAATTGCTCAAGAGGTTACAATTCAACTTAACAATATGAATCCAATGCAATATTTTGCTTGTCATTTATACGTTGAACCAAGTATAAAATTTTGATCTGACCAATAGAATTTGTAGGCATATCAAAAAACTTTAGGCACTTAAATGAGAGGCTAAGAACTGTGCAAGGTCAACAATTGAGTAACCAGATTGATTGTGCAGCATGTTTGAAGAGAAAAGTTATTTAAGTAAGATTCAGAAAACAGATAAGATTATTTTATGCATGCCTGTTTGATTATCCACATGTGATTGCATTTATTTCAAAACAGGGCAAGGGATTTGTTTCCAGAGCAGAAGTTATCCCTAGATAAGTCCCTACATGCAAAGCTGAAATAGATGTGATATGTTCATGCCTGTAACTTCTTGAAATGTATTTAATTATTTTCCAAATGAAATGTCTAACTCTAGTGTCAAATTGACATATGTAATCAATGATGCAGTCTTAGCATATGCTTGGACAATGCAATTGACAACATTTGGTTGGAATAAGAACTAAGAAGAAAGATAATCGACTGCAATTCATCATATATCTTGATCCAAGAATTTTCCAATCTGGCATGTATCCATATCCTCCAAGACATGGAAGCTATACAATCCTTAAAATATCCATGATCTATGTCTAAAAAATCTTGAGTACACGGTAATTTGGCTATGTACAGATCACAATGGACATTACAACTTAGATATATTATAAAGGTCAGAAATAGCAGTACAATTTACAATGCCTGATCTATCTTCAGATATAGACTAAAAATCAATACATTTGCATATTTCTTAAGGGAGATAATAGCAACCGGCAGAAATTTTCACATAAGTAAATCTTGAGTGAATCATGAAGACCTCCCCTCTTGTTACGGCCACCTTTTTTAGTACACAATAGTTTGACACCTTTTGAGTACACAGTAATTTAGCTATATACAAATCACAATGGACATAACAAGTTATATAAATTGTAAAGTCAAAAGCAGCAGTAAGATTTACACTGCCTGATTCATCTACAGATATGTAATAGAAATCAATAGTCTGTATATTTCTTAAAGGAGATAACTGCAACCAGCAGAAAATTTCAAATAATTAAAATTTTGTATAAATTGTGAGAGCCTTCCCTCTTGTTACAGCCATGTACCTTGGGGATAGAAGCAGAACTTAGCTAGAAAAGGCAAGACAGAGACAATATTTCCCAGTTTCCCAAGATTGTCAAAGACAGTAGAAATTAAAATTAATAAATGTGATCGAGACCATTTTAACAAGTGAAGATCCAACTGTTGGCGAGATTTGCCTGCATAGCATTCATGATTGTAAGGGACAGAAAAACACAAATGCAAACAACACATAAAACAGTATAATTCAAAAGCATCTGACAGAATACATGCAAAATCAAACATAAAGCATGCATCTACACATTTACAGATTCATTTATTGAGTCAGCTACAAAGTCAGGGCATTAAAATGGCACATGTCAATCAAGTACCTGACAATTTTTTGTACGCCCCCACTTAGTTGAACCGATTTGTGACAGAAGTACAGGCTACTCGGGTTACACACCTACACCTCTGTTTCTGCTCGATAGGTAAGGTTTGACAAAAGTTCAGCAAGTGCACTACTATACTTCTCTCAAATAAGGCAAAAATCTCAGTACCTACAGACCTTCAAAATTGTATGGGCAGCATTTGCTCTGCCTTATAGAATTTTAAGCATTTGGTCAAATTGCTTCCTCCATCATATGCCTCTGAAGGAATGGATAGATGACCTCCGGATTCTTTAGTATCCTTTACTATCATACAGGCAATATAAGAGATTACAGAAACATTATATATGACTGGTGTATCCTACTGGACAAAATCTTTAGAGAAGTGTCATTGCCCTTGTTTAGGTGTCCATCCAGAAATAGCCTCCAGTAGTTGTTCTTTAGTCAGTGTCTGGGATGCCCCGAGTTTAATCACAAATGTATGAAGAATACTTTCATTAGCTGCAGAAATGTTTGCATGATTGACATCCAATTGCATTCTTTGCAATGCAAGCATTACCCTACCAACCGGATGACTTTCCTTTGGGCAGC
>MU227488.1:222174-239153 GCA_018584345.1 Thuja plicata
GCTTCCTGAATTCAGTCATGCTTGATTCAATTATTTATAACCCGTCTTTCGAATAACCCATCTTTATAATCCATCTTTTGAATAACCCATCTTTTGAATAGTAGTCATTTTTAGATTAAGTTTTGGTTGAATTTCAAAAATGTCATTTTTAGAATATATTATAGAATATATTATATTAAGCATAATATTTTAATGAATTGCATGATGGTATTTGATATTGAAGAAGGTAGTCCATACGACTACTGTTCTCCCTCCCCTTAACAGTTTATAACTTTATATATTATTTGTTATTTGATGTTTTGAGTACTCCAAGCAATAACAATGTCATGAGCACCCATTCACCATAACCCTTCTCTTCTGAGCTCTTCTGCTTTGACACATCTCTAATCCACAGTCTTCATTACATGGATTGTTTATTGGGGACCTTAATAAAGTTTGCAATGTACGCAGGATAATGAGATGGATAATGGATGAAGAGGAGCGTCTTGCCAAGTTGAAGGAAGACACTTTGCAGTATGTTATTATAGATATGGGCCATAAGTTCTGAAAGCTTACATATTTGATGCATCATTTATTTTCTGTAAAAGGATTTCCCTTCGCTTGTAATCGGTTTTCCAGTAACAAAACTATGGAGCAGAATAAAATGAAATAAATGCACCCTAATTTTATCATATATAGCCATTCCTGTTTCCTTTATTCTGGGATTTAGATATACAGCTGTATATGGTCAAACTCCACCAGGTTTGGTTTGTATTATACTTTGGTGCTGCTTTTCATTCTCTTTTTTCGCTTATGCAGCTGTAACCACCGTTGACACCAGTGGAATCAAAATGCTCGAAGAGCTCAAGAGAACAATTGAACTGAAAGGCCTTCAGGCAACTATTATCATAATTTTGGTTTGAACAAAATATTATTTAAAAAAAAAAAAATTTAGCATTGGTCTCAATTTCGACCAATGCTATGGTCTCAATTTCTACCAATGTATGGTCTCAATTTCGACCAATGCTATGGTTTCAGTTTCTACCAATGCATGGTCTCAATTTCGACCAATGCTATGGTCTCAATTTCTACCAATGCATGGTCTCAATTTTGACCAATGCTATGGTCTCAATTTCTACCAATGTATGGTCTCAATTTCTACCAACAAAAAAATGTAGAAAATTTGACGAAAAAAGAACGACGAAAGTTTTGGTAGTGGATTCAACCAATTATTGTAAAAAATTTGACCAATTCTCGTCGAAATTTGAGGTAACATTTACTAGTGTTAAGACCCCTTCAACCGAACACGTATGGCAGAAACTATTTTGCAACAGCTGACAGAAAATTTCTAACTGCCCAGGTTCACCTGAACTAGGGTCAATCAGATTTTTTTGGTCATGATTGATCAATAGAGTATAAATAAAATTTATTTTTTGCATTTTTTTTCTAAACGCATAATCAAATATAATTCACATTATTTTATAAAGAAGATCATTTTGGTTCATTTTGATTTTCAAGGGAATTGTTTTGAAGAAAGGAAATGGGGTATAAAAGGAAAAGGATAAATAAAGTTGCATGAAAGTGGTCACCTAGTAGAGAACAAAGAAATTGTGACATTGCATTGGCACATTATTATAGAACTAAAGGAGGTCTCTCTCTCTCTCTCTCTCTCTCTCTCTCTCTCTTTGTGTGTGTGTGTATGTATATATATGTATGTATGTATGTGTATATGTATGTGTGTATATATATATATATGTATGTATGTATATATATGTGTGTGTGTGTGTGTACATACATACATATATAGACATACAGACACACACACACATATATGTGTGTGTGTGTGTATATATGTGTATACATGTATATGTATATATACATATATCTATATATATATGTATATATATGTATATATATATATGTGTATATATGTATATATATGTGTGTGTATATGTATATGTGTATATATGTATATGTATATATATGTATGTATATATATGTATATATATATGTGTGTGTGTGTATGTGTGTGTGTACACACACACACACACACACATATTGTTCTCATTTGTTTATTTTTTTATGTGTAGCTCAAAATCAACAAGTAGAGCTTGAAGGAAATCGCAAGCAATGGATGTTGAAGAAGGTTCAACCCAAGCTCAAGCAATGGATGTTGAAGAAGGCTCAACCCAAGCTCAAGCAATGGATGTTGGAGAAGTCTCAACCCAAGTTCAAGAAATGGATGTTGGAGAAGGGTCAAGACCACTTCATTCTATTGGTATAGATGAGAATATAAATCTAGCTCAACATGTAAGAAAAAAAATTAATTATAGAAAGTTAGATCATTTACTTGAAATGGATGTTGAGAAATTGAGAATTTATGTTAAACAACCTTCGCATACTAACAAGAGGTCAATGAATAGGAAGTTAAAGGACATAATTGCTCAATTTGATAATCTTGAAACAATTGAACTAGCCCAATTGTTATCAAAGCTCCTTATGCATAATAAGATACAAGATCCATTAAAATTGTTGGGTATAGATTCATCATTGAAAAAGAGGAAATATTCTCACATCCAACAAGATATTGTTCAAATTGTCAAGAAAGGTTTGGTTTCTATTGGAAAATGAACTTGATCTACATATAAGGTCATTTTAAGAAGAGTGATGTTGACATCTACTATAAGTAAAAATATACCGCAAAGAAGACAACTCTCTACAGTTTCAGCTGAGATTGGTTTTAGTAGAAGGACAATATCATGATATGTTAAAAGGAGAATGAATTTGGATGATAGTACCTTGGAGGGCAATTGGGAAATTATGTGTAGAGTTCCTCTTTCTGATAGGATTGAAGATGAAATAAGGAATTTGATCAAATCATTTTGGAATGATAATAACCGACTTTCACCAAATAGTAGAGATTTTATCAGACATAGGATTGGACCTAATGAATATGATGAACATACAAAACATTGGTTAGACACAACACAACATGAATTATAAGTGTCATTTTGTAATTCAAATCCTAACATAAAGATTGGACAAACAATGTTTGAAAGCTTGAAGCCCTATTATATGAGGAAAAAACAATTTTTTTGAAGTTTTTTTTATTGTCGTTATTATATTGAATTTGATCTCACCTATCAGGTTTTTCAAAAGATTATAGAAGATAGTATTGGTTTTGAAAATGCACCTCCTAGTATATGAATTATGTTCATATCATCCATTTTACACTAATACATTTGAGGTCATTTTTAGACCTTTTCGACCACAGACCATTTTGGCTTGTGATGTTCTCTTTTGTTTTGTTTATGTCCCAATTTGGTCTAAATTTTGACTCTAGTTAAATTTATTGTGCAAATTGTGACCAAATCGGGATATAAACAAAAAAAAACAAAAAACAAATGAACTCACTTCATTTTTTTTTAGGCACGGGTGGGAGGAAGGGTTTAACAAAGTCATTTTACAGTAGATGGCTGTGTTGTGAAAATTGAAACTAATTGTTCACCGAAGCATTTGTGGGTGGGAGGAGGGATCAACTGTGCATCTAATATTTTTATTGTAAGTCATTATTTGCTTGAAATTATTTTCTACATTGTGTATTTCAAGTTCTTTATATGGTATTTTAGATAGATTTTTTTATTCTTTGTAGATCGATTAGGGTTATTTTTTTAGTCGTTGCCCTGGCATTATCCATCCCATTCGACACCTTCCTCCATGTGTATTCTTCAATTCTATCTCCTTCCTATGATCTTCTTTGTCACCTCCCCCAATTATTGTAGCCCTAGATTTGATGGGATATGTTGATATAATGGGGGAAATCAGGAGAATGGACTATGAGTGTCGACTAACTAACATCACCCATCAAACACAACTCCCATTAGAAATTACTCCCATTGACTGGTTTATGCGTGTGAAAGCCTTAATACTCAAAATGTTTGTACATTGGTAACAACAAAGAGTCAAGCTACCAATCAAAGATGAGAGGATTATGATAGGCAAAAGGGAGGAGACCCTTCGATAGATATAGACTGAAGTCAAGAGCCAAATGCACTAATAATTGGAAGTATAGTCACGTCAAATCCATAATAGATTTTGGCACTCAACGAAGATAGAAAGAGATTTCATAATGGAGAGAGGGAAGGTTCGAGGTCTATGTGTATCCACCTAGTGCAAACATAGCCGTCATCTGATGACTTCCCTTCTATGTATAATTTTAGTATTTATAAGATATTACAATATCTCCTTATCAAGATAGATGGAAAGAGTTGCCGATCTTCTAGAATATAGATGCACAATATTGATGTCTCATGAAGTCCTCTTAGCAATAAGACCCTATTCTTCCTTTATTTTTGCAAGCTTTCTGACCAATCAAACACTTTCTATTTCAACATAAATCTTCTCAATAGAGACATTATTTAGTGTTTTGATGAGCTCAATTTGTGTATCCTAGTCATGTGCTTCATCAAAATACTAAATTTCTCTCTGGACCATGATAATAGCTGCCTACTTTTTCTCACTGCTAGCATAGAGCTTCATGACCAAATGCACATGTGCCTCCTCAAAGATAGCCTTGAGTGCTATGGTAATGCCTAGAGAGGCTAGTCATGATCTCAATCTATAATTTGACACTCTTAGCATCCTCCATAGTCACCGATATATTTTTGCAATAGATTTACAAGCCATAAACTTCCCTGTCCCCTTATCTATGCAATACCTAATTTTACCACACTGCATTTTGTGCTTCTCTCACATATCTTGTAAGAAATTTGTTAGTACTACAATGATTTTATTTATTCACAAACAACATCATCTTAATTTGAGAATAAACCAATGATAAAATGATGAATTGTGACCATCTACAACTTCAAACACTTTGAGGTATCAATAAACTCTCAGTTTCTATCACAAACCTCCCTTTTAGATATTGTGTAATACTCACAGTGATTGCAAATATTTTTTCGTAGGGTTTGTTATGTCTAGTGATAAAAATGTAAATCCAAATAAATCAAAATGTTCTTAAGTATTAGATGAGCCAATTGATGTCTACTTATCTCCAATCCTCACTCATACACCTCAACATATGATATTTTCCAATGCATTTTTGGTACCTTAAAATTGATGGAATGTATCACACCTAGGAAGAGGTCTCAAGGATTGCAATGGATGAAAGATATGTGCCACGTCAATTTTTGAAAAAACTTCAGAAAACTTTGAAGATAATTGAATTAGCAGATGTAAAGCCATATTCAACAACCCCTGCCAGCATCTTCTTCCAATGGCGCTCCTCTAAAATTGAATGCCTCCCCTGTCACACTGGTATGTGCATCACAAGAATCTAGATATCTTCAAAAAATTACAAATAGAAAAATAAATCACATTTATTCCTTCTCAAATTGCAGATTCATATGCGTAAAAATGGATCTTCATAAAGTATACTGATAAATGCATCACACAATTTCCTCACCGCACAACACTATCACGGGGATAGAGAGATTAAGTGCTCTAATACCATATTAAAATGGTGAGAAGATCAAACTATTGTTACAATGTAATAGTAAAATAATAAAAATGAAATGTTGATTTATTTGCATTGTTGTTACATTATTGTAAATTGGCTTATAATTCCATTGATTTTCCTATATAAACTACCTTACGATTAACAATTTTTGTCAACTTATTGTAACTAAGTAAACAATTATTATATTTATATCTAGTCTAACATAAAAATTAACTATGATTAATGTAAAACACTAACATATATATCTCTCAATCTGTAATGAAGGTTATATCTTTTACATGGTCACAACCCTCCTAAAAGTGTCATCTCTCTATAACTATCCATTGCCCCTTCACTAATAAATTATTGTTGTTTAACTTATTGAAATCGCTCCCCATTAATGATTAATAACACATGTATTAGTATAGCAACAAATTGATACTCTTTTAATACATAGATCTTTAACATGTGCCCAAACTTATCATTGTATTTGTTGTCTTGTATATGTATTTCTATATATACACAAGTTTATGCATCGATGTTGACTTTAGATTGTAGTCCTTCAATGTGATAAAATTGTTGTCTTCTCATCTCTATTTTACACATTAATCCTTTAATCTAAATCACATAAAATTGTGAAGTCTTACAAATGAGACAATTTTTTGAGCATTGCCATTTTTATTTTCTTTCTAAGGATGGCGTGAGAATGTTTCATGGAAGAGGCGTGACAGACTACTCTTCTCGAGATTGCTTTTCCTCAAGCAATGACAGTTTTAACCAAATATTTTCAATTTGTGGATCCCTAGACTAACTAGAGATTTGTAATCCTTAAATCCTCCTTGTGATATAATTAGCTTTTGTAACCGCGATATCACATGAAGTTGCAAATTTGAAGTAAAACTTGCGACAACATAATCTACATTTGGAAATTGGGAAAGTTTATAATTTTATATCACCCTTATTTTGCATCACTCTGTAAATGTAATAATTGACTAGGTTCTCCCAATGTTGGTACAATATCATATATATCTCTTAATCTTAAAGTAAGAACTTATATATTAAGATGAGGATTAGACGTATGACACCAGACACATATCTATGCAATGTTCTTCATCAAGAAGGTTTTGGGAATTGTCTTTAGGTTTTACAATTGTGTCCCTTTGGGTGACTAAACTGGATTGACAAGGGTGTAATAGACCTTGTATTAGATTAGTTATGTTACTATGGTAAAATAATCTTGACTGAAACTTCTTTTTCATTTGAAAAATCAAAAGTTCGTATATGGGACAAGTATGACTTATTGATTTGGTGTCTAAATTTTAGATTTCCAGGGAGTTAGCATACAACGCTTGGTTTTTCTATATGATGGCCTTCCCTATTTGTGTCCAAGTCTCAAGAGAACATTGAAAATTTTCAAAACTTGTTCTTCAATATGTCAAAGGAACACTAACCTTCAGCAGATTTTATTAATGCTTTCCAAATTCCATACTATTATATTTTATTAATATGTTGAAAGTATTACATTTCGAGCACTCTTTATCTAGAGAGTGAAATAGGCACATAATATGCAGATTACAAAAGCCATGTTTTACCCGATGATGGCCATGAAGTCTCAACATCTAAACTTATATTATATGCATATGTGAAAAGGAAGCTAAGCACATAACTAAAACTGATATATGTGTACGAAAACTATTAACACAGGATACAAAAACCTAGGCCGAGCTACTTCATTGAGCAAAACTGGAATTTACAACAAGCAGAGAGATTGTGGGCGGATTTAGGAATATATTATCCTTTACATTGTAAGAGAAATAAAAACACAGGAGAGAAAAAACCCTTTAGAGTGGTTTTTCTTCAACACCACCAGTCTTTCGCGTTTGTTGCTGGCCTCTCCTCAGTCTTGGCACATCCACAAACACTGTGTGAATTCTTTCTTCTTTGCGGGCTCTAGCATCTTCTACTAGGGCTTTGATTTGCCCCCATTTTTCATGCACATTCCTCTAGTAGGAAGCTTCGTCCACTTTTCCCCACCACCAAAGGAAAGGGAATCTACCATATTGTATTCCATCATTTTGATTTTCAAAGCATTCACTGTAATCGTGACCCACTCCCGGATTCACCCACTCTAGAAGGGAGTCCAATCCTAGCAGTAATTCCTTGTCAAAAAGGAACTCGAATATCCTCTTAACCTCCCTTTCTGCTTCTCCAAGTTGGAGGGCCCAAGCTATAACCAGTGAAATTATATCCACATTTGAACGCCTTTTTGCATGGAACTATTGAAACTGGGTTGCTAACACCTCCAATACAGTGTCTGCTATCATATCATCTTTCACATTCAATAGACCCAATATCCTGGCCTTGCTTGCTAGCCCCTCAAAATATTTCTGTTGTTTATGGGTCTGCACAACAACTATTGCCTCCATGATTTTAACCTTCACTAGAGAGTTCTTTCTCTTTTTAAATAAACAATGATGAAGGATTCCAAAACAGAGCTTTTTAAAACATCAAAAATAGCAAGTGTAAGGGTGAAAGTACCATCATGTCATCTCTTGCATGTTTCAATTGCATCATTTATTAAGAGGGAGCCATAATATCGATCATTTCAAAAAGTTGCATAACTTTACTTCATTCTGTAACATCCTAAGCACGTTCCTACTCATAAATCGAGCATTGCTGACACCATCTCACTTATGTCACTTCATCATAAGTGTCTACTTGATTAATAATTATATAAATTTTGCTTGCATATCCATCATTTAAGAAAATCGCGGGCTGCATTGATCACTTTATATTAGCATTACACCTGTAGTCATAAAATGGATACATATCTCATAGTTCCACATGCATATACAATTAGAGAGTGGTAAAATCATTAGTGAAAATTTCAAAGCATGCTAGATTTATATGATTTAAGGTTATGACCCATTTTGAGACCAGATCAGCCTGCATATTCCTTTCTCTAAACACATGACTTATTTGGAAGTCTGGGAGAGAATGGATAATAGTAGATATTTCCTTCAATATATTTTGGATGTGCCAAGCTTTCATTTCACCATTTTTAATGGCATTAACTACAACTTGTGAATCACCTTCCAAATGAACTCATTGCAGAATTAAATTCTTAGCCATCTGACGAGACAAGAGAGCTACTGAAGCCTTTGCAATATTATTAGTTCCATTTTAATCTTTGTGCCGCTAAGGCCACAATATCTCCCTTCCTTTGGTAAGCAACGCTTGTCCCAAAAAAATTCCATACTATTATATTAATTCTAGTTGGATTGGATTAATTGGTAGACGTCTATAATGAGATATATCTTTGATTCTTTACTCTCAACCAAGAGCAATTTCATGGAAAACTAAGTATAACCTGCAATCATCATAGTCCATGACACTGAGTTTGGATTGTATATTTTTTCAAACAGTTTGCATGCCTCCTTTATGCTTCCACATTTTGCATACATGTCTATTAGGTTAGTCATAAGTACAACATATGATAAACATCTGCTTTTGATTATTCTTTGATGGATTTCCATACCCTATCCCAAAGCACCAAGCTTACCAAAAACTGGGAGGATGTTGGCTAAATTTAATCTTGACCATTCATGGCCATAGTTGCATTGGTGCATGTGCACCATACCCCCCTAAGAAAGAACTCATGTACCATGAGTACCATGCTCCATAGTTGTGAAAACCTTGATGATCCGCAACAAAAGAATGGACCATGTACACCATACCCCCCAAGAAAGAACTCATGTAGCATGAGTATCATGCTTCATAGTTGTTGTGAAAACCTTTATGATCTGCAACAAAAGAATGGACACCTGCAGACAGATTAATATTATATGGAAAAGGAGAGGAAAACAGGGTAAAGTTGTCGACTTAAGTTACATATCTTTTTGCATCTTAACATTTAGATATCATTCCCATTACATCAAATGGTCACTTATGGACCTTACATAAAACAAAAGCAAATCCCCATTTCTACCCTTTACATTAGTCCGTTAGGCCTTTGCCCATTATAGAAACTTTGCTCACAAAAGTTCAATATGACTCAATGAGTCCCAAATGGCTTTAATAGCCCAATTACATTATGAAATGGCCCTATAGGCCTCACTTGACCACATGCTTTCATGGATCTTTCATATGATCCTATAGGTGTTTCTTTGATTCTCAGGTGTTCCTGCAACAAGAAGGAACATGGATTTTTTCTCCAAAGGTGCTTGTTCTGCCGCGTATTTTATAAAATTGAACTGATTATGCAATGTATTTCAAATAATTTTTTAATAAGCCATGTCTTTGTGTTAACATAACAAATAGGGGAAGACACAACATGATTATGGAAAAGGTTCTTTATGATGGATACAAAATTGGATATGGAAGGTACAGCCATAGGCTACATTATCATCAGTTGGTCAACTATGATCGACAACACATACAATTTAGAGATGCAAGTACAATACTTGCTGACAAATGGGTCATGTTATGTCACCCTCCACAACCAACTGATGCAAAAATTAAAACTTATTTGGTCAACATGTATGGAGGAAGTCGACCACATCTAGTCAAAGCTGCTCTCTCACAAGAATTAAGGGTAGCTATACAGGGAACCACTACTATCCGGAATCAAGAGGAATGGTTGAATAATCATGTAGCAACAATTCACTATTTCTTTATGGGACCATTTCTAGTTGGTAATTATGAATTCCCAGATGATTTCAATTTTTACTCACATTTGTTTAAAGTTAGCATTTTGTCCACTCAAACTAATCTGATAAATCGATGGTTTGTGAGACATTTTAGTCCATACAACCCAGATCAATTTTCTGAACTTGAACAGTTGTATTCTTGGACAAGGAAATGTTAGTCAGTATGGATGTTTGCAAGGTTTCAAGCATCTCAAGGACAAATTTCACCCAACTCACCTCCTCAACCAATGCTACATGTTTGACATGCTCTCTATTGGAAAGAAGAGACACCTGAACCGTCACTTGATGATGTATTGTGTGAAATATATATTCAAGAATGAGAGAACACATCTGACATAGAGGAAGGAGAATATGATCTTGAATGTGAATCTCCCTGATGCTTCTATATTTGTTGGAGACTTTGATGAACGCTATGCAAGGACTATAATGGAACCTATATTTTCATGCTACGATTATAATTGATGATGATGCAAGGATTGTAATTGATGACTATGATGATTGATAATGAATTTAGACTCATTGTTTTAATGGATGATTGTTGTCACAATGTTGGCTTTCATAATGATGCCTATCAAACTATTGATCTCTTGATAATCACTAATACATTTGATAGCTCAATGGAGGTAGGGCATGACCCGAACCTTGTTAGGGAATAGACAATGATCTTGATGGCAGATAAAAGTTTTGAAGCTGAGATAATTGGTTTGTGTGAGCATTTTATATTTGAGACAATATTTTTGAAGAATTATGAAATGTTGTGAAGGAGATTTATGTGCAGATCATATGAGATTCAGAGGAGGTGCAAGATTTGATTGTTATAGGTGTCTTCTTTCCTTGAATTGTTTCTCAAGATTTCTCTTATCTTTCATTTCAAGAGTTGTTTGTGTAATCCATCTCTATTGATTATCTTGTTAAGGGTTTCATTTGCGAGTCTAAGAAAATAGTTATCTTTTCTATGGTTTTTAAGAAATCCTTCTCAACCATATTAGATTTTTTAATTTAAGCTTTTGTTAAATCTATATAATAATCTTGCATACATGTGTCTTTTTTTTTCTTGTATATGGGTCTTTGTGCTTGCAGTCCTATACCCATATTAACTATGGTTAAGTTTGTGATAAAGTTTAATAAATCCTAAGTAGGATTTATTGTCTCTTAAGGGTTATAAATTGTTTCATTTTATGGTATACCCTAGGTAGGGCTTCTTGTAATCCATATTAGTATGGAAAAATTCCTATGTTATTTCCTGCCTTGGGTTCATTCTGGAATTATATTTTCTTTTGTCAAACCCCAGTTTGAAGATGAGTCAATCTCCTGTATATGGGGTCTTTTATGGTTATGAACTTTTTTGTCTAACCCTAGTTTGAAAAGGAGTCATTTGTCCTTTTTTTTATATACTCAGGTTTTGCATTGATACCATGAGTAAGGATTCTTTGTTTAAACTCTAGTTAAATCCATGCTGAATTTTTCTTATACTCGGGTTCTTACAAAAAACATTCATTATGGATACTTGTTTAGTTTGAAAAGACAGTTATGAATATGAAGTTGCAGAACACTTACATGACAGTTTTTGATCAGGAACATTATATATATTTCATTTGGAATCATTTTAAATATGTAAAGAGAAATAGATTGGTTTTCATGAAACATTATTTATTTATACAATTTATTATGCATGGTGGTTTCAAGGCAGGTGAGATAATAAAGTTGAAATAGGCTCTATCCAAAGAGTAATCCATGATTGATAGGCTAATGTGACATAAATAATGTTTCCTCCTCATCACTCGATGACACATACTATTAACACTTTTAATGCATACAATTGTACTTTGTCATTGGAATAGTACAATTATCACTTTTTATGTCATATGCATTCAATTTGAGATGTCAAAACCATTTGTTGAACATGACCAACATTTCAATATTGTGCAGTCCTGAGAAGAGAGCTCAAGGTAATGGGTTTTAGCCATGTTGATCTATAAATAACTAGTTCACTCATGGCTTCCCAAATTCATTTACAAATTTGAGATTGGCCATGGAGTATCAGATTGAGGGATGTGGGTTCATAGTTGAAATTGATGGCAAGCCACTCATCAAACTAGCCAACATAGTCATGATCAAAGGGATCAAACTATGATTCCTACTATACAGATGAGGTGAAAATTCTACTACCAAGTGTTTTGAAAATTGCTAGGCTCTAATAGTGGGTGGATGTGTATCATCTGAGCATACAAAGGCTTATTTCAAGACAATATTAAAAGAACTAAGGCCCTATCATTTTGAGAAAAAATGCATATTCAAATGTAGTCTCCTTACAATGCCTATAACGACCACTCTCTCCAAAATGACCAGTGTTCATGTTTGTCTTCAAAAGAATAGGTTGAGAATAATCTATCTCAGTTAATTCACGCACCCTAGCAACCCACTTGGCAGCTTCCCAAAAACCAACCCTGAATATCGAGCATCAAATATCAACCTTACATTAGAATATTTCCTGCAAAAACCTCAAAGTTAAAAAAAAGGTTTTCTTGAAAAAATAAAATACACAAGTAGATGTTGTCGCAACAGTATGAGATTTGCCAAAATCCATATTGATACTTTGTTAAAAACTGAAAATTGTAGACATATGGGTTATATAAATGTAGAAATATAGAGATGGGTTAGATTCACAGCACCAAGATGTCTCGGCTTGTGCATGCTCTAGCCATTTCATATCCCTTGGAGTCCCACAGCTCTGCCATGGCTGATCTCTATATCAAGCTAGCTTCTAGAGGAATCACCATCACCTTTGTCTACACTGAGGGTTTATGTCTCTGTAAACAATATGTTACTGATATTTCTCAAAAGATTGGCCTTGACATTCGTTTAGCAGAGGTTTCAGATGGGTTTCCATCTGATTTTGATAGATCTCTATACAATGAGAGTTTTCTATAGTCTGTACTCAACTCTATGATTGAACCAGTAGAGCAAATAATACTTGGTGTGAATGCAGAGGATCATCCAGTCTCTTGCATTATAGTTGATTCTTTTCTTCCTTGGGTTCCTCTTATTGCAAAGAAGCTCACTGTCCCTCTTGTTACTTTGTGGATACAATCTACTATTATGTATTCCATTTACTATCATTCTGATATGCTCATCAACAATGGTCATTTTCCTTCTAAAGGTAGAGGTATGATTTAGAGAAACAGGTCTCACTTTAAACCACATCAAATTCAATAGGTCAATTATTTACAAATTTTTATCTATAAAGTATAGATGAGATGAAAACTTGGTTGCTTAGAACTAGTATTATTGCATTGCTATATATAATCATTTATGTTCTTAAAAACCTGTTAGATGAGAGCACAAGGTCTAGTATGGGAGCTTATGTTTCAAGATAACATTTTTTATTTAAGATTATAAAAGATTGTATTTTTGGACCTTTAGTTTATATGTTATTAATCGATATTTTGGATAATATTTAATGATTTGTTATTAAAAAGAAGATAGTGATTGTGGAATGTGATCTAAAATGTGCAGTTGATTCAAGATCAATATTATACAGAATCCATGTGTTTTGACAGTTGTATGTTTTCTTGTATGCTTGGAAAGGGTATCTAAGCTTCTGCTCAAGGTTGAAGAAGCTGTGAACAAGACCTGGGATTAATACAAAACCTACAGATCTGCATATTTATTCAGAGATAAGAGTGTCGCCCAGCATTGGGAATGTGAAGACGTGAGTTTGGGGTTAGCTGTAGCAATTTTCAAATCATATTATCAACTGGAGTAGACATTGGTACACACCAAAACATTGTATTACTATTAAGATTCAAGAATGAATGAATATATTTTCCATTTCTATTGCTCAGATTTTGTGACCATTGTTTAAAGGTTTATACAGAAATATCAATCTATTGTGTATTATCATTCCAAACAACATATTATCATTAGTCTCATACATTCAATCTTCTACAGTATTTTTTTTATGCATTATTCAGATGTTGTTTTCTGGGTGCATTGCACTTTATAATTCATCACCATTCTCAATCACACGAGGATAAAGTTGTCCTCAAACATAAAATTCTAGATCACTAGGATAAATCTAAAGTGTTGATGAATTACTTAGTATAAAAGAATATTTTCTTCTTAAAAAGGGATGAACTATGAAGTGTAGTTTTAAAGGAATGCGATATGAAAAGAAAATTCCATCCTGTAATAAATCACAAGTGCAATCTAAAATGCCAATTTAATCAGGAGTATAAGAAGTAGGGCAACTGAAGAGGGGCCCCGGTTTTCCATTAATAGTGTGTGCATTAGAAGTGTTGACTGATACTCCTCTGCTCTGAGCTTGACTGACAATACTCTCCACATCTACATTCCACCATTCCCCTGCACATTTTAAACCATTACATATGAGATAAACATAGAAAATTTATTCTCCTTAAACCAAATTGAAAGTTTAAAGGATTTTTTGTACATAATAATCATTTCCCACCTAGAATTATTGTGAATTCTTTGTGAGGCTTGGGAAATGGGTAAGGAACTGTTCTCTTTGGCAAAATAACAATGACACCATGAACAGTTACTCTTAGCCAAAGTATATGTGCGTGCCACCACAATGTACCCCTTTTCCCACTGATTGTATAGTTGTATACATAGCTCTGACCAGTTTGTATTGGGCATTGTGTAATATATGAAGGCCCGTCTACCCATCCAATGCAGAACTATAATGTTATTGTACATGATGTGGCATTGTCAGGTAAAGAAAAATGCATGTTATTTTCTATTGGTTAATGAAATACATGTAACAGTAAAAAAACGTATGTGTTAACCCATTTACTTGTTATTGCAGCAGACCCCCCTTTAGTGCATCAACCTCATGCTCCTCAAAACATGAGGAAGTGTCATAATTTGAGATCACAACCACAAGAGGAGGAAGATATTGATGCTCCTGGAAGACTTTTCCAGCTTAAGAATGCTACTTGAAAAACCCAAAAAAGAAATGATTTCTTAAACATGCTCTTTGATAAAACTTGTTTGATTAACTTTGTTGGATAATGAAAGAACATTGTTTTAAGTAATTATCTATGAATGTTGCGTATTAATATTGAATTTTATGTCATGTCAATGAATATTGTTATGTGTTAATGAATTCTTGATTAGTGTTGCGTATTAATGAATGTTATGTGATTGTATTGATTGAATGTTATAGTTCATAAATGGATGAATGAAGTGTGTAATTAGATGTTAATGGGGAATTTAGATTGATGTTAGGGGGAGGGGGGTGAGGCCAGATGAGATTCCACCTTCACGTGGTTGGCCTTGTTAAGTATAGAATATTAAAGTATTCTCAAAACCAAGTGAAGCTCAAACTAACATACCTTCATTATTTAATCAATTTCATTTATTCTAGGTCTTTGCTCATACATTGTTTGAATGTGTCATTGTCAGGCAAGTATCAAATAACAAACTAGAAGGGCCAATAGTCAACTTGCTTGGCATAATTCATCTTTATTTTGTGTAATTAATCTCTTCTTGAATGCATCAACCTCTCTTGGCCTAATCTGGATTATTTCATTGGTGCAATTTAAGAAAATTACATGTCAACTGTGATATATTACTTTTCTTTTGGTACTGACATAGATAAAGTGTTTGAAATGCCAATACATATTTGAGTGGTATGATCGCATGATGGATCTGAATGTGGAGATAGAAGGAAATATAGAATCTCTTTAAGATGCGCTTGCACGATTCACAACTCCTGAAATATTGGACGGCGAACATAAGTATAAATGTGACAGGTTGATCTATATTAAGTTCAGATCAAGATGTTTACCAGTTTTACTACAGTCATCCTTTTAGTCCCATATGGTTCAGTCCCATATGGTAAGTATAATCTATTCCTTTTGGTCTTTTATTTAAATAAATGAAATAGATCTCTGTTTTACTAGCAAAGCAAAGTAATAAGTGCCCTTCAACCTTTCCATCACCCTGCAACCCTCATTCTAGGCCTAATTAGCCCTCCATTTACAAATAAACTCATACAACCACTCTCTCCCAGGCTTCAAGGCCCTAAAAAAGTCTTATAACATGGTTCAAAACAATTGATTTTCAACTTTGTTTGATTAAAAATGCTCATTTATGCTCCCATTCATCAAACCCTCCTTTTTAGGTACTCTAACCTAGGGCTTTACCAACTAGACTCCTCCAATCACTTCTAGACCCTTCCAATGGATCCAAAAACATAAATTAAGCATATTATGACATTCTATTCCATAAAAAGTATCCCTCATGTGGATGAAACTCTCAGACCTTGACTGGTCCAACCACCATACACCCCGAATTAGCACTTTGTCTCCATCAGAGCCTACTCGACACAATGAAGACTTAAACATCTCAATGTCTAAGGCTGAAATGAAGATGTACATGACTCCTTCAAATTACTTCATATCGAGTCTACTACAACTTAAGATATTCTAGTGCATATGCTCTCCATTTCAGGTTGCCAAAACTTGAGAAATTGACTATCTTACAGATATCAGTTTTTTCCCATGTTTGAACTTTAGAAACATATTCTTTATATGCATGGCTCCAACAGTCAGAGTCAATTTGTTTTTTTTTTTTGACATTCTGATTATTGTGGAAACCTTGAATATCATTGGAATTACAAAAGGTTCTTTCAAAAAACATTCTCTTTGAGAATGAAGTTACTGATGTATTGTCAAGTACTTGTCATTCCAGATAGTAACTAGAAGAGATTCAGGTTGACCATGACATTTGGAAGAAATTCAGGATGATCTAAAAGAGCATTTATT
>MU227488.1:287986-300613 GCA_018584345.1 Thuja plicata
CAAACATCTTCATTTTTAGGTCTTTTGTTGTTGGCATTGAAAGGAGCCTCGGGTAAATAAAGATCACCATCATTATACACTGTTTCTTGAGCATTGTTCACTACCTTCACATATTTTGTTGACTTTTCAAAGTGATATGTATCTCTCTCCAAACAATCTATATCGTTCCATATCTACATTTTTTTAAGGAAGCTTTTCTATCATATCTGCATTTTTTTAAGGAAGCTTTTCTATCATACCAAACTCAATGAGAAAATTCTAAAACCAAATAGCCTCAGTTTTGGTACTCAGCTTCAATAGAAGATGGACCAATAACAAATTTCTTGTTAGAGAGCAAGAAGCAAGTTATTAATGGTCCATCTTCTATTGAAGCCAAGTACCAAAAATGAGGCTATTTGGTTTCAGAATTTGTTTTTTTTTTAAAATCCAGTATTGGTTGAAATTTTGACATACCTTGGTCGAAACATTTTGACCAATTTGTGTCGAAAGTTTGCATCGTGGGTTTGGCATCCTGGTCAGATGGGCCAAACATTTTGGCCACATTTGGTCAAAACATTATGACAAATGTTTGTCAAAGTTTCAAAAAATAATATAGATGTTTGTTGATGATAATTTTGACCAAGTTTGCATAGAAATTTTGGCATTAACAACAATATGTCGATCGTTCGACAACAAAAATATCGACAAAGCAATTTGTGGGTCTTTCGACTAAACTGGGTAGATAATTTGACTAATTTTTGTTAAAAATAGGGCCCAATTCTAGTAGTGGGTGATGCCTCCTCCTCCTCCATTTGTACCACCTCCTCCTCCTCCTCCTCTAGATCAGGGAGAGGGGGATAGCCAAAGCTGATTCTATATTTTGTTACACATGCATATTGTATATCTAGATCCTTCTGAGATCTTTCTTTTGTATATGACACACACACACACACACACACACACACACACACACACACACACACACACACACACACACACACACACACACACACACACACCTGATTCTTTCCATTTCTCTGATACGCTGATACTCTTTAAGTAGACTTGTGCCATATTTTGATCTATACCATGTTCAAGATATATATCTGATGCAGGTGTTTCTGATTCTAACATGTTTCATGAGTTCTCTCTTCTTTGATAGATTTATTTGCACATGTGATTATATATTGGTCATATGATGAGTCAGATTTAGATGATGACATCATTTATGTGTTTTTGATTTATCACTGATATAAATATGTTTCAAATGATACTATGTGAATATGCAAATGTATGTTTTTGAGTTTTTCTTATGCAACTTAAAAATGTATGGATGCACTTTAGGATGTAAAAATGAAATGCAATGCGTAAATGCTTTATTTTTGTATTTTCTTTCTGTTTCAATTTATGAATGCAAAATGTATTCTATGGATGTGCAATGATATAGATATCAGTAATATTGTTAAATGGATGTAATTAACTTGGATGTGGAAGAAAATAGAAATCATTTTTGAGCCCATATTCCTTATGTTTTTACTTCTTTCACAAATGTACCATGCAATCTTTAAATGCAGCTATATGCATACTTTTAGGACTTGTCACTAACTTGTAGATATTGTAGCCTTTTTATCATCATGGGGCATTTTTTTGAACAGATACCACCTGATAGTATAACCATCACTAATACCCACTAATATTATGAAAGTATGAATACTATGTTTTATTGAAATGTTAGAAATAGACTTAGGTATCAAGGCATAGAAGCCAGGATAACAAAATAGTCACCTTCCTTTTAATATATCAGATTCTGTGTAAGGCAAGATATTGGACCTACAATGACCTTGAAAATTCATATCCTTGAGTACATTGTGCTTCATATACCTTAGTTAGAATTTGAGATTAGAAAACAGACAAGGAAATTGTCGCAACCTAACCGTAGTTTACACATAACAAAGATCAAGATATATGCAGCTATCCACCCATAGTGGCAGCTCTTACCATAAACATCCAAGTTAGGTAAAGTTTATAGGATCATTTGGAACAATCACCATACACAGAAAACCAAGAAAACATTATGTCCCCTGTCCTTGTGACTCTTTGTCTTTGCGCAGACATCATGGAGTAACTCGAAAGACATAACAACTATCAAATGAGAATCAATCATAATAAAATTCATAACTGCTTAGATGCCCATAGATAAATCATCATCAGAACATAAAAGAGTCATAATCAAACCAAGATCAAACTGTGTTTAAGTAGTATTGAGAAATACTATTGATTCATTTTTCAAGCGCAATAGAGTTTCATCAATCAAAATTCAAAAAACATGGTCCCATGTCTATGTTTAATGTCATTCCTATTTGCAATCCAATGTAGGTCTCAGGAATATTGTTAAGTGCAATGCTTGTTTCATCTTTGTGTCGTGAAAGTAACAGTTTGGTGAAAGTATCAAGAAGCCTTGTATCACAAGACAAACCATCCTATGATGACCTAGCAGATGCAACCTATCATACTCACAAAGATGCCCCCATTGCAGAATGACCTGATCCTAAGATAGAAATGTAGACAAATCCCCAACAAGGATAAGATAGTTGTTTAGCAAACAAAGTCAACGTTTAGCATGGGTGAAATTGTGAAGGCTCGGTATCAGTAATGCATTGATAGATAGAGCGCAGAATACAAGTGACACCTGATTGTCAGGTTTTCACCACTTGGCAAGATCTTTTCTTTCTTTTTTCTACCAAGATGCCTATTTTACCGGGTTGTCATCAAGGCACTTTTCTCTTTTTCAATTTTTTTTTGCTATTTTTGCTTTTTTTAAAAATATTTTTGTAGTACCAAGGCGCTTGTTTGCCAGGTTTTCATCAAGGATACCTTTTCTTTAGGATTTTTTTCCACTGTTTTTGGATTTCTTCAGGATCAATTTTCTGAATGTTTTTGGTATTTTTCTGAGAACTATGTCATTGTACAGGCTTTGCTAGCCAAACATCAAGCGTAGAACCACTTCAAATGTAGAGTATTGATAGGATTTGGAAGAACGTCTCCCTCAAGTGTAGCCAGTTGATAAGCTCTAGTCCCAAAAGTAGCAGTGATAACATAAGGCCCCAACCAGTTAGGTTCAAACTTTCCTTTCTGCTCCCTGTTAGACTAGTTCTTAGGATTTTCCTTTAGGACGAGATCCCCCACTTCAAATTTTCATGGTTTGACCTTCTTGTTGTACCCTTTGGACATATGTGCTTGGTACACCTTCAGATGATCGAATGCTTGTTGTTTGCGCTCATCTAGTAGGTCTAAAGAATTCACTCGATCAATGCAGTATTGTTCATCAACAACAAGACCTTGTAAAGATATCCATAAAGATGAGATTTCAACCTCAATAGGTAGTACTACTTCAGGGCCATAGACTAGGGAAAATGGTGTGGCTCCAGTTAGTGTTCTAATGCTTGTTCGGTAGGCCCATAATGCCAGATTTAGTTGTAGATGCCAGTCTTTGCTAGACTTACTTACAGTTCAGTGTAGGATTTTGAGAATATTATTATTAGATGCCTCATCCTATCCATTACCTTGAGGGTAATAGATTGAGGAGCAGTGTTGAGTGATGTGGAACTATTCACAAAGGTCATCAATGTCTTAATTTTTAAATTGGCCCCCATTGTCTATTACAATAGATGAGGGTATCTCATATCTACATATAATGTAGTTCACAATGAACATAGCCATCTATTTTCCAGTGGCTTTGATTAGTGGCATGGCCTCGACCCACTTTGTAAAATACTCAGTGGCCTTAATGATGAACTTGTGTCCATTTGAAGAATTGGGATATATTTGTCCAACCAAGTCAAAGGCCCATTGCTGAAATGGCCAATGTGTTATAAAAGGTATAAGTTCTCTGGCAGGAGCATGGATGAGATTTCCATGCGTTTGGCATTTAAGACATGTTTTTGAAAAGTGAATTGCATCCTTTTCCATGGTAGGCCAGTAATAGCCTACTCTGAGCAGTTTCTTTGCTAGTGAAAAGTCGTTTGAATGTGATCCACATACACCTTTATGGACTTATTTTAACGCAAGATCACACTCTTCTAATTCTAAACATCTAAGAAGTGTACCATTGAGACCTCATCAATATAAGTTATTAGTTATGAGGACATAACACAATGTTGTCCTAATCAAGGCTCTTTTCTCATTTTGGGATAGATCATTGGGAATAGTTTGGTCAGTTAGGTAAGCAATGATCTTGGCATAGCAAGATTGGTCTGGGGTGTTTATAGCACAAATTACTTGGTATTTAGGGGTATCAAAGGTAGGATAGGATAATTCTTCAACCAAGAAGTCATAGCGGAATTGATGTTCCTCCAGTTGTAACATGGACGCCAATGTAGCCACATCATTTGCAACTTTTTTCTCTATTCTGGGTACTTGCTGGAATGTGATGAAGACAAAGTATTTCTTCAATTCATCAGCCAGTTTCCTATAGGGAATCAACTTCTCATCTTTCATATGATAATCTCCATTGACTTGATTTATAATGAGCTGGGAGTCACCATACACATGTAATTCTACAATCTTCCATTCCATGGCAAGCTTAAGACCGTTTACCAATGCTTCATATTCAGAAATATTGTTTGTGCATGGAAACATCAATTCATAAGACTTGGGTATCTTGTAGCCTTGAGGAGTTATGAACAGAACCCTTGCCCCAGAGCCTTGTTGTATGAAAGAACCATCAAAGTACATCTTCCATGGATATTTAGTTAGATGCATAATTGTTTCATCAGGGAATTCAATCCTTAGAGGCTCATCATCTTGAAGTGGTGAATCAACTAGTTGATTAGCAAGGACTTGCCCTTTGATAGCTCTCCTGTCCACATACTCAATGTCAAATTCACTTAAAATGAGGACCCATTTTTCTAGACATCCTATTAATGTTGTTTTTATTTAAAGGTACTTCAGAGGATCGATCTTGGCGATGAGCTTTACTGTATGTGAGAGCATGTAGTGTCTCAATTTCTATGATGCGAAGATGATTGCTACGCATACTTTTTCAATAATGCTATAATTGAGCTCATAGGAGACTAGTGTTATACTAATGTAGTAGATAGATCTTTCTTTCTTAGTTTCATCCTCTTGTGCGAGCAATACTCCTAGTGATGTAGCTATAGCTGAAATATAGAGGAGTAATGGCTTTCCATGAATAGGCACCATAAGAATAGGAGGAGTAGCTAGGTACTCTTTTAATTCTCTGAAGTTGGCTTCACAGTGTTCATCCCATGTGAAAGTGACCCCTTTATGTAGTAATTTGGTAAAGGGTTGTGCTCTATTTGCAAGTTGTGACATGAACCTCTTGATTGATTGAAGTCTCCCTTGTAATGTCCTCATTTGACTGATGTTGTGTGGAGGAGTCATCTCTAGTATAGCTTTGACTTTTGCTGGGTCTACTTCAATTCCCTTTGCAGAAACAATGAATCCTAGAAACTTCCCTGATTGGACTCCAAAGGCACATTTCTTTGGATTGAGCATGAGTTGAAATTGCTCCATATGATCCAATATCTTTCGTAGATCAGTAATATGAATACTCCTCTCCTTGGATTTAGCTAAGGTGTCATCCATGTAATCCTCCATGTTTTTATGCACCATATCATGGAATATAGTAGTCATTGCTCTTTGATATGTGGTGCCAAAATTCTTTAACCCAAATGGCATGACGTTCCAGTAAAAGGTGCCCCATGTGCATCTAAATGTAGTCTTCTCTTGATCCTTAGGGGCAATTTTTATCGATTTTAGCCTAAGAATCCATCCATTAGTGAATACATTTGGTAGCCTATTGTGAGATTGATGATCACGTCAATATTAGGTAGCGGGAAGTCATCCTTCGAACATGCTTTGTTTAAGTCTCTGAATTCCATACATATCCTAATAGATTTATCAGATTTAGACACTGGGACCACATTGGAGATCCATCCTACGTAGGCAATGACTCTGATAAATCCTGCTTTCAACAATTTCTCTAGTTCCACCTTTACAAGCAATGCAACATGAGGATGCATCTTTCTAATTTTTTGTTTCACAGGCTTGATCCCAGGAGCTATAGGTAAGTGGTGCATGATTAGATTAGGATGTAGTCCAGGCATATCTATATAAGACCATGCAAAGTTGATCTTCTTCTCTTTCTGGAACTCTGTGAACTGTGTCTTCTCTTCTTCTGACAAAGATTGTGCTAGGTGTACTATTTGAGGATCTTCAATTGTGCCCAAATTAACTGGCTGTGTTGGTTCTATCAGAACTGAAGACCTTTCCTGAAAGTGCTTGGGGAGGATATCAAGAATCTTGTCCTTTGGCACCTCTGTGAGGTTTTCACCATTAGATGCATCTTTTATTTTTACTATTTTAGGATCTGACACTGCCACAATGTGGTTTTCATCGTCAGTTCCCTTTTTCTTTTTATTCTTCAAATTTTGACTGAGAAACTTGATATCCTCCTGTGACATGTTCACTCTCCTTGCATTGGTGGAAGACAGATAGGGTTCACAAGCATTTAGATAACAAGCTAGGGTGTAGTCATTGGGAAAGTCAAGGATAGGAGCAGGATTTGTACTAGTCTAATCAATTAGGTCTGAATTTATCAAAGACAAGGAGTCAAACTCTAGGAAGGACAACATCATGTTAGTTTCAAGACTATTAACTGACATGACATGCCTCGTTAAGTTAAATTATTTGATGTTTAGATCAATAAGAGATAGATCATTATTAAAAGGGTCATTGTTAGTTATATGCGGACAAAACTCTAGTGACTCATCAGTAGAACTTTCATCATCCTCTCTTCATAAAAGGAGGCTTCTTTCTTGTCACCTCTAAAATTCTTCTAGACTTATGAGAATACCAGTCTCTCCATCAATTATTGGGGGAAGGAAATCTTCCTCTGCTTCAGGAATATTGATGTTTTTGGGAGTAGTGTTAGAATGTTCAAGAGGTGCTGAGGGAGACACAAACATGTGAATTGTATCTATTTCAATGTCTTCTATGGGGACAAATAGCTCATCCCATTCATAATCATGAGAGTCAGTGATTTTGTCATCAGATCGGTTTAAGTATTCAACAATAGTTATCTGGTGTACTCAGTTAGCTATTTGTGGATCAAAGTGTGGTAAATCAAGGACATGTGTGATTGTGACTAACTGCCCCTAGTTAGGATGTAAATCCTATTATCAAGGTGTGTCTTCAGTAACTGTTGCTATCAATGGTATCTTTAGATCAGCTGCTGTTATGTCTCCTACCTCTTGAATATGACATTGTGTTAACAAAGGGGTGTGAAGTCTTGTAGTACCTCAAAGCTTGGTACATAGAACTCCCCTTGATAGTTGGGATTCTCTATTCCAATATGTAATAATATTTCATAAGGCCATGGTTCTTGCACTATCTCATCTATTTCACCACTCCCTTTGTCAGAGATCAAACTATCTTTTGAAGCAGGTTTGTCAGATTCGGTATTAAAACCTAGTCCTGTTTTGTCTCTGGTATTCCTGAACTCCATGTGTACAGGTTCAATAAGTCCTCTTCCTATATCACTTAGAGGTCCTTTTCCTTTGTATCCCATTTTCTTGAGGAGATCATATCCTTTTCCATAATGTTCTGGGGATATCTCTACATGTTTGACCTCAGTTCCTATCGGTTCTCCTTTGTAAAGCCAGTCCAAGACTGCTTGTTCTTCTATGTTATCTAAAGAAGATGTGGATGCCTTTACCATGCCATTTTCTTTGTGGATTTTAGGCTCCTTGGATGCAGTAGGTGTAAATGTCAAGGAAGTTTTTCCATAGGATCTTGGTGATACTAGAAGTTCTATCAGTGACGAAGTTAGGTCCAGTTTGTATTCTCCCTTACCTATTTCTTTAAGTTTTAAGGTTTTGCCAAAACTCTTCATAACCATGTCCTTGGTAGTCTCAGGAGAAATTTCATCCATAGCCTCTTTGTTATGTGAATCATACTACCCGCTTTGATATTTTTACTAGTATAATTAGCATCTACAAGAATCACCACTTCCACCCCATTATGTGGGAACTTGATACACTGGTGGTAAGTAGATGACACAACTTACATTTCATGAATCCATGGTCTCCCCAATAGGATATTGTTGGCCAAGGGCAGATCCAGAACTTGACATACGACATTCCTTTCAATTGGTCCTACTCTGATGGGTAGAACAATAAGACCTTTAGAGGATCTTTCTTCCTCATCATAAGCTTTGATAGTTATTTTTCTTCTAGAGTCAATGGTCTGTTCTGAGAGACCCAAATTTTTGATAAGATTAAGTGTACATATATTCAATCTTGCACCTCCATCTATCAATACATGTCTAACATGGGATTTATGAATGAGGACTTCAATATGGAGGGGTTGATTATGTCGATGTGTTAATGATTTATCATCCTCTTTAGAAAAGGAGAGGTAATGTGGCACTGAGATGTGATTGACCATCACTTGGAATTTTTCTATATCAAGGTCCTTTGGTACATTCATGACATGTAAGGCTTGTTCTAGGATTTCCCTATGCACTGTGGATATTTTAAGCAACTCAAAAATGGAAATTTTGGTAGAGGTTCGTTGCAATTGGTCTACCAAGTCATACTTTGCTTCTGGAATAGAAACCATGTGTTTTACTGCTGGTTTAGGGATAGTAATAATAGGAACCTTGGACGTTGATGTTGGTTTTGAGTAATTGGGTCCTTTGATTGTGACTTGGGGTTGGCTCTGAGTCACTGCATTCATTTGGAAAGAAACACCCTTGATTGTGACCACATTAATTGATTGAGTTTTAATGTCTAGCATATTGATCATGTTATCATTATTAGAGTAAGTGTAGTTTAATTCATTACCTTTTCCTTTAGATGTTTCTCCTTTTTTTAAATTAGGGAATGGTTTATTGAATGTTGTATGATCCTTGTTGGTAGTATGTCTATCCACTTTGATCTTACCTCCTTCAATGAGGTCTTGAATAATATGTTTAAGTTTAAGGCAATTGTTAGTCTTGTGTCCCTTGTTCTTGTGAAAGACACAGTAGGAATTATCATCCCACCACCTGGGTTTGACTACTGGTTCCCATGGTTTGAAATATGGGATTGTGAGAACTTTGTTGTCTAGAAGTGTCTGTAAAACAACCTCGAGAGGCTCTCCCAAAGAAGTGTGTTCTTTGAGGTTTTGAGGTCCATTGCCGACCCTTGCTATTATCATTATTTTCTTTGGGTATGGGGGTTGTTACCTTGGCATCCTTTCTTGCCTGCATACTATTAGTTAGATTGAATACCTCAGGTTTAGGACCAACATTGGATGTGTCTACTATGCCATCATTGACAACATTTTTGTTTTTCTTCCACCATTTAGGTTTGGAGTTGGAGTTGTTAGGTTTGTTTCACTTTGAAGAGTGATCTCTCCTTTTTTTGACCATAACTTCTTCGATACAGATGGCATTTTTGATCATCCTATCAAAGCTAGGGGAGTCTTGTATTTTCAATGCATAGTTTAACTCAGGTACTAGGTTATTGACAAAGATTTCCATCTTCTCCGATTCAGGAATAGCTCTTGAGTATCGTGCACAGATTTTTCTCCACCTTTGCAGAAAGTGGGTAAAGGATTTGCTAGTCTTCTATTTAGTGTTGCACAGATCCATCATAGTCATGTCATGCTAGATATTATAGGAGTAATATTGGTTGAACTGTTGTATTCACTCCTCAAAAGTTTTGACCTTGGGCGTAAGTTTTGAGAACCATTCCATGGTGTTTCCCCCTAGACTCCCAGGAAACAGTCACATGAGGTAAGTGGGTTCATGCATGTACTCTATGCTAAGAGCACAAAAATCTTGAACATGGTCATGTGGATCGGTTTCTCCTATATACTTGTCATATTTTGGCCGTGCCACATTAGGAGGGAATGGAACCATAGTGATACTCTTGTTGAAAGGAAATGGACAAATAGAGTCCACCAAGTATTTTGTTTTGGGTTTAGCCTTCTCTTGCTTGAGAGTCGCAAGTTCTATTCACATTAAGGTAAGTTGTTTGGTGAGAATAGAAATAGGAGTTGGTATCTCCTTTTCTTTTAGTTGTTCCACATCATAATCCTTAGGTAATTTTACACTAGTGGATGCTAAATGGAGGAAGTATTTCTCTTTATCCTCGTCAATCATCTTTTCTAGTATCTTGTGGAACCTCTTGCTCTATTTGAGTTTGTCGTACTCTTCTTCAGTGATGTCTTCCTCACTGCCTGATTCAAATAGAGGACGTTCAAATGTGGGTTCTTCATTTTCATTGATATCTTCATGCTTTTGGCTTTTTCTATTATTGTATTCGTCAAAAGCCTCACCCCATCCGCGAGTGGACCTGTCCATTTGTGGAGAGTTTAGATCAAGTAGGGAACTATGAGATGTTTCTCCTTGAAAGTGTGGTGATCTAGGAGGCACTTTCGATCCTTTAGATGTGTACTCGTTGCATCTTGTGTTAACCATGTGGTTATACCTCAACTTTTTCAAAGTTTCCCGAGAGTGTCAGGCAGTATCTTGAATCATTCAAGTGAGTGTGTCTAGGTGGAAGTATCATTTGTGTTTTGGTGGAAGTAAATGATTCCAGTGTCAGAGGGTTAGAATGCCCTGATAGTGAGATGGGAACCAAGTTGTTGTAAGAAGTAGATAGACCACACGTATTGAGATGGATAACAAAAAACTGACTCGACATGCAAGGTAGATGTTTTAAAAAGTATTTTGACACTACGACAGGGAGACTAGAAAAGACAACAGGGGAAGACTAAAGAGACAAAAGGGTATCCAAATCAACTGAGTTTTCTTAAGAAGCTATTCTGCAAATGCCCATTGTCCTAGACACTCTCCCAGATGTGAGCCTAGAAATATAGGATGCGAGCTACTGACGACCCTAAATGCAAGCTGAAATCCTAGATGTGATGATGTGTTAACCAGATGCGAACTAGGATACAAGATGCAAGCTAGGATACTAATAATGAGCCAGGAAATCTGGGATGCAATTTTTTGATGTCTATGTCAGATTTGATCAGTTTTGAAAAATTTGTCTCTGAAGTGCGTGAAGTTCGTCTGATTGCAGTTTTGCATTCTGAGACTTATCAGTGAATGAAAACACATGTGAAGACCCAGGATTGAAATTTTTTGCTTGGTTTGGAAAAATTATCTTTTTAGTGATCTTTTAGTTACGTCAAGCATTGTTGCATTGTTAAAGGGTGAAATAGGCACACATCTTATCCCTATTTTCTAGGTGGAGGATGAAAATCCTTGCTTGTTGACTTAGGTGCACACTCAAATGCTAATCAGAATACAACCATCACCAAGCATGCAATGGCTCCAGTCATGATGCTATATTAGCCGACTCCAAACGCAAGTGAGGGCACGATATGACGAGTGTCTTGGGGCAATTACTTTTTTCCTTGAACAAGGATTATCACCCTTTCGGGGGTGAATCAAGAATTATTTTAGTTTAAATGTTGTCTATGATTGGGCAATCTATTTGAAACTATCCTCCATAGAATTGCACAAGGCAAAATTGAGGTGTATAGCCCTATGAGTATTCAAATATGTGTAGTCTCGCAAGCAAGATTCAAGAAGCTCCACTCTACATACACCCAAGCATGTTCAAGGAATGATGTCAAAATTCCAGGAATAAAACTGATTCCATCTTTTGAGGCTTTTGCCTACGAGGAAGCAATTATTTATAGTGAGTTGGAAGGGTTGGTGTAAAACCTGTCCTCACTTGGGTCGTTCCTGAGAGATTTTTTTCTCAACTGACAGACCCTCTACTATTAAATAAGTGTACAAATGATTGGCGAGCGTAGGACATCTAGATTTCTAAGTCCTCCAAAGAAGAAGAGCATACTCTCCTAATCCATGCCATTTTCTCCCAAAACATATTCAAGAAAATAGTTCATTTCCTCAAGCAATGTTGTGCTCGATTTAAGATGTTCCTATTTTATGGAAAACATAATGCTTTGAAAGTAAATTTTGTGTTGTTCAATTATTCACAATTTTAGATGAGTAGCTTGTTCACTTTCTGATCCCCAAATTTAGACAATGAGATTGTTCATTTAGCCCACAAATTTAGTGCTTTGAGTTGTTCATTTACTAATCCAAAAGAAATTTAGTTTTGTTTTCTTGGTTCAATTATCTCCAAATTCCTTTCAACCCATAAACTGATGTGTGACTTTTTGATTTTCCTTAAAAGGAAAAGAGCATAGTCCTCTAGTCAGTTTAGTAGAAGATTAGAAAATGTTCTTAGTGTAAAAAGCATGTAAAATAGAGGTCAAGATGGGGGTTGGGCAACCTGAAAAACCACATTAGTATTCTTTGTTCAACTCCTAAGAAAACCTTTGATAGCAACCTGCAAAGACTAGTTAGGCTATTTTAAAAGACCAAAAACCAAAGTGATCAAACTGTTAGAGGTTAGGCAATGAAGTACACAAGGTTTTTAACCAGATGTGATCCTAAAACACAGTATGCGATACCATATGATGCGAGTCTTTATCACCAGATGTGACTGAATGTTCCCCATATGTGATTCTAAACCAAAAATGATTTGGGAAATCTCGGATGCGAGCCTCATTTTTTGCGGTGCAAGGGTGTATCTCGAATGCGAGCCAAAATGACCA
>MU227488.1:300915-324980 GCA_018584345.1 Thuja plicata
CATGAAAGATTTGAGTTAAAACAAACTAAATGATAAGAAAACATGCATATTTAACTCTAAAAATGAACATAATAACAATGCATGAACATGAGAAACTAAATGAAATATGAGTCTATATGAATCCTAATAGCATAACAATGCATTTTCAATATAAGTTATGGGCTTCTTTGTGCTCAAAAACACCTTCTATTTATAGAAGAATGAGGAGAGAGAGGGGGGACAAGGTGCATTAATGGCATTGTAAAACTCATTAATGGGGTGTAAGAGAAAATAAATGCCAAAGGCATTCAATAGGCATGGGCTTAAGGAATCTCCATTAATGAGGCATTAATGGGAGCCTTAAAGAAGCATGGGAAGGGTGTAAGAGGTAAGCTCGAGAAAGTGGACTTGAGGAAAGGAATCTTGAGATTCCTTGACTTTCTCAAGTGGGTTGAGTCTTTAATCATTCCTTAATGGAATGTGAGAACATTAGGAGGTGGGTTGGAATAGAATTAGGTTTAGAATTAGATTTAGCAAGGGTGAATGGGTTGATATGGGTTTGAACCCAGAGTCAAAGTGGTTGAAGTGGGTTAGGTTAGGGGTTTAGAGGAATATTAATGAAATGAATAAAATTTATTTAATTCATTCAAAAATAGGAATATTAATTATTTAAGCATTTAATTTCTTTTTAATAATCAATAGGACTATAGCCAATTTAATTAAATTAATTAGGCTAGGGGAATGGGTTCATTTGCAAGTGAGCAATTGATTTATGATTTTATTTAATTCCTTTATGATTAAATACTATAGCCATGTTTTGAATTTGATTTTTTTAAATTGGTTTGAATTGATTTGAATTGTATGGCTATAGTAGTTAATATAATTTTGTGATAAAAATAACCTAGGACATTAAATCTTAAAAATGAATTATGCCAATGTAACATTGTCGTGACATAATTGGGGGTATGATCACATTTAGGGAAAATAGGGTCTATGGTCAGAACAGACCAAATCTAGGTGGTTATAGTAAGCTGCAAGGAGATCACTGACTAAACTAGAGCTCATGTCACGCAGACAGTCATCTGGTAGTCGTAATATCTCATATGGAGTGGGAAGATCATATCAGATGTATGGATCATAAAATGGACTAGAAGAATCAACGCCTGTGCTCGTCCGGGATCTGAGCATGTACCTACCCACATAATGAGATGAAAACTAATCAACCTAAGTCACGATGGTGGTAATGCTAGAAAACATATCTATGCGTGCATCCTTAGGAACAACCTATCTAGCTCCAGTGTAGGTCTCCAAACCTTTTGGAAGAACCAAAAGTTTTTGACCCACCAATGCCCTCTTACTAGGGGGTTGCGATGCATCAGGTCATCTACACTTATCCTGATATCTCCCCCGACCCTAACCAGCATGTGGAGGTAAATCTGTGTAATCAACATCATAACCTAAATGGAACTCTACAATTAATTGTTTGTAGAAATATAAGGGAACCTCATCCTTTTGGGGCCACATATGATGGGCCACCAACCATCTCAGATATATAAAAGGAGCTACTAACTGATCTATACATTTTGTGACCCTATATGCTCTAACCACTTTCTTTTCTATGTAATGGGTCCCAAACATGATCTTAACCTGAGTAACAGTAACATCCCCATCAACTGTCCTCCAACCGACAGTACCTGTAACAGTGCTAGATAGGCTATGGTAAAAAGAATCAATAGATGCATCATTATATGGATTGTATGATTCATCCTTCTGAATCATACTCATCAACTCTGTATGAATGGAAATCAATTTCTCCCTATTAGGGAGGGTAGCACTATTCTGCAATGTCCTCTCTAGCACAACTAGAGTGGTGTGCATCCTTGTGATAGTCTCCTATCTGTGACTATCATGACTCTGTGGGGTATCATGGTGGCCTGACGATGCTCATGAGGCCTGACTACCATGAATGCTAGGGTCTGAACTAGTAGAACCCATGTGATGTAGAAATGTAATATCTAGAGATAATAAGTGCACTTTCTGCAAGTGGGCGCATACATGTGTACATTCAGTAGGAAATCAATGTATATATGTACATGTGTTAGAAACAACATGTTTTTAAATTTAAAAATTAAAAAATATCTATACATACATATTTAAATTTTAAACAAATTCAATTTACATCTTCAACATGAAACATTTTTTCAAACAAAAGTTCAGAAATTTTAAATAATAAAAATTGCACATGTACATATTAACATAAATATCTACATAATATATGTATGTCCATTTGAACAAAAATATTCATGACATCCCCTTAAGCATAAATACATCAAAAAAATATTCCACATGTACATAACTTTTAAGTGATTTTAAGATTTTAATATATACAAATTGATTTATGTAACCTAATACATAAGACTTCTAGGGTTTTGTTATGTACTAATTTTGAAAGTTGTGTACGTAATAAAAATGTATAGAATGATCAAGTTGTGACAAAAAGATTTTGTGGCATGTTCTCAAGTAATAAATATAGTCATGTATCCTAAATTAATTCCCTATAATGATTACTTCGGATGACTAAAGACTAATTAGATTCATGAAACAAAAGTTATGCTTCTAGTTTATGTTTTGGTTAATGATTTTAGGCTTTTAAGTTTACGTATAAATGTTTCATAATTTTGGATTTGGGTTTGGGTTTATGTTTCAAAATTTTGGGTAAATTATGTGTAAGTTTGAGTTTGAGTTTAAATTTGGGATTGCGTTTAAATGTTTTTAAATAACATCAATTATATGACCTAAAAAATTTTATTTCTAGAAAATGAAGAAAAAAACATGACATTACAATGCTAAATAAAAAAAATTTATTTTACATATATGTTTAAATACAGTAAAACATTTTAAAAACAAAAAAAAGGGCCCTACCTAGAACTCGACCGAGTATTCTTCCTCAACTCCACACCCGCAATCTTAGCCCCTCAATGTGAAAATGAGGGGCTAGTAGATTGTTTTTGGGCTTTTAAAATGTTGCGCATACTCAACCGAGTATAACTCGGCTGAGTAGCTCTTGACCGAGTCTCTGAGGCCACGTAGGCACCACTCAGTGCCGCGTGGTGCCCATGTCAACTCATCCGTGTGGGACACGACCGAGTCTTACTCAGACAATTATAACATGAATGAGCACCCATAGTTGTCCTTAGGGGTGATAGATTATTGTGCTTTTACCCATAAAGGGTGTGTACTGAGAGGGGAGAGGTGAATCAATATCCTAAAAACTTTTTAATCAATTCTTTGTAACCATTGTTTTGTATTAACTGATTGATTAGATTGCATACACCAAACATATAGTATCACTACATAAATGTAAATACATGTAAAGTAACAATACACATACATGAAATTAAGTACTCATGACACTAGTATTTTGGTATCGCAGAAAACCCATGTTAGAAGATAAAAACTACGGTGGGGATGAGACCCACAAAACTTAACTATTACAGTATATAAAGTATTCTGTTAAAGTTTACAAAGAATGATCACTTATGATGATCTTAACCTGTTAGGAGTAACAATGAGATCGATTAGGTCTAGCTCATGAGAGGATTTTGAAACACAAGTTATGTGTGCACTCGGTTAAGATATTTACAAAAATATGGTTAAGTCTACTCTGTTAAGAGATTTAGGGGTCTATTACAATTGTTAGAGAGTAACAGATGTTTGATCTGAGACATATATAATCTCAATATTTATGATATAGATCCATTAAGTACATTCAAAACATATCACCTCAATGTGAATGATAATACCTTCTTCTCTTTTCTGCTTGGTAGCCTTGCTTTTGTTTTGAAAACTAATTGATGCAATGTAGTCTTTGTTCTTAAAATCCCTTGTCTAATCTCTAATTTATGTAGTATGGCAGCTTCTTGATCAACATATATTACAAAATTGACATCTATACAATTTTATATATCAAACTCTATGACCTAATTAGGGTTTACAATTACATCACTAACCTAAGATCAACAATGTACATAATGTACCTTGATCATCTAAACATAGGAGATATAAATAATTAATGCTATAAATCCATAATTAATGTTCTCCTCGATCTTTTTAAACCGTTATCTAGGTCGACAAAAAAGTTTTTACATAGGATAATGTGCCAAAAAAAACTTTTATGTGGCCTTTGGTTTACTCGATTAATGTTGTCTCTCGTTGCTCGGTGTAGTCTGTGTATCTTGGTTATACTGTTGTTTGGTTATATTGTGTAGCTTGGTGTTGTCTACTACTCATAAAGTCTATCTACAGTCTGTCTACTTGGGTATCACTATAATCAGTTGACTCTGGGTGTGATCAGTGCTCTTGGTTAACTCTGCACTTCGGTGAATATACCAACTGTCATGTTTGTGGCTCTGTTACCGATTGTCCATGTTGAGTGCTTGAATACTAATGACAACTTCATTTCTTAATTGGAGTAAAATTATCCCCTTTGGCATTAGTATCAAAAACTTATTACTATACATACTATACATGATGACTGCCCCTTTGTACATGCTCGGTATATGTATATGAACTCATCCTAATTATAGTATCCCCCTTTACTATACTTATATACATATATTTATCCCTTTTTTGAAAATAATGACAAAAGGAGTATAACTTACAATTTTCCAAAATGTTAGGATGGGCATTCACAAGAGTTTCCAATAGCTTCTCCCATTCCTCTTTTAAATGCTCGAGGGTTAATTTCTCTAGGTTGATCTGAGCATGCATATCATATATGTTTTCGATTACTGACAATTTTGGGTTGACAACAAAATTCTTTTCCAATGTCACATATTTTTGCATCATCACCAAATGCAGTAGTAGCATTGCATGTAGCTCGGTTACTTGTTTTATGATTTGCTCCTCTTCTTTCTTCAAGTCTAGTCTCAACCAATTGGTTTGGAGAACTTTGTTGTAATGCATCTACAATGCATGTTGCTCGGTTGATAGACTATTTACACTATCTTTCATATCTTGATCTATTTGCTTTAGCTTTTCACTAATCTCGGTAGTGAAGTGATCTCGAGTGCATAACTTCTGTAGAATTGTAATGGCTTCAGATATAATAGTTTCTAAACCACTTAAAAATATAGATAGAGTTACCTTATTGACTGCCACTGCCTGGATGATATTCTCTATGACTTTGTATTATATCTTCTTCTATGCTCTTTCTTCCAATTTGTGCTCAGCATCAATGTCAGGTTTGTTAATGGCCTCGGTAAGTAGTGAAAGTTGATCAATGATGGGGGTCATTTCATTGATAGCTAAGTTAGGAACAACTTGTTGTAGGATCTCCTTGGCAGCTTCTAATACTTGTGCATTCTTGTGTTCTTGCTTTAATTTATCATGTGCTACTTTCTTGGTGCATAATTCACCATATTTCTTCAATGTTTCTTGATCGAGTGTCCTTTTATCCCACACTAGAATCTCTATGATTTCATCTAAATTTATTGCATCTTTTCTTCCTTTCTTCTTCTTTTTATTTCCTTGAACACTGGATGAAGGAGATAAAGTTACTATTGTAACATAAAAAAATAGAGATTTTTTTGTTGATTGTTGTTACATTTGCAATGGATTAGTTTATTGAAATGTGTGTGAGGAGGGTAGGATTTTCTTCTTAATCCCAAATTTCTTAAAGGGAAGATCCAAATTGATTAACCCTAAAGAAAGGATCAATGCACAAAAGAATCAACCTATTAAGAATATGGATAAAGAGAAAAACCCTAAATTCCCATTTTATAGAAGAGAGTGTGTGTGATAGATTTAATAAATTTAATTAAATAACATGAGAAAAGTACTAACCTTGAGATGTTGCAGATATGAAGAATGTTGTTTTTTGAAGCCGGTGTTGAGTTTCTAGAAAATTTGAGACCAGATCTGGAATAGAAATGCAGAGACGAACAAAACCCAAAAATATTTTTCCATTCTGAAATAGTTCCAATTTGTACCCTCAAGTCAATGTCACCATTGACCTAGAATTTACAATTTTGACCTAGGGAAGAATTGACCTAAAAAGCATCAGACTGAAATTCTATTTTTAGATCCCGAAAGTTTTCTGAAAAGGGTATTCAAATCTACACTCTGATCCACTGTTCTGAACTTGTACCGACAAGAAAAATGGATTGTTTGTTTGGGGGGAGGGGTTTGCCTTAGTCAAACCCTGATTTAGGAATTAACCTTGAAATCAATAATTTAAATAAAGAATGATAGCAAGTAGTAGAAGTAAATCTAATAATGAAGCTATGATACTCAATAGGTGTGCAATTGTATTTTGAATGTAAGTAAGTATGTAAATATGAAAGCTTGGAATTAATTAGAAACCATAAACGTCCATGATTGTATGCTTGAAATCCACCTTGAAGGGAGAATGAAATATTATTGAGGATGCACAAAGGATCTTGAAGGAATATCACACCACCATGATGGATAGATCTAGGGCTTGAATGATGAATCTTGAATGTTTGAACCAAATCCCTTCAAAGGCTTGAAAGCTTGAATCCTTGATCTGCAATGGAGAACTTTGAGAGGAAGACTTAAAAAATTTGAGAGCTTGAAAACATGTAGAACAATAGATGCTTGAAGTTTTTTCTTGATGATAGTTGTTCTTCATATGGCTTAGAGAGACTTTTTTGTGCTTAGAGAAAATGAGAGGAGAAAACTTCCTTTTATATGAAACTAGGGCACAATGTTCTAGAGAGGAAGACATAGGAGAATTAAATTCCAATTGGACCCATGCCCCTAGAAGAGGACCTATATTAAATATAATTTAAGAATATTTTCTTCAGAACCCAAAACAACCGACCTAGAAGCGGGAAATGAATTTTTGATGACCTCCGGCAGCTGACAGACTTATAGATTTGAAAGGGGAACCTAGGTCAAGGTCAATGTCATCCTTGACCTAGGCAAGGTCAAGGTCAATGTCTAACTTGACCTAGGTCAAGGTTGAGGTTGACCTTGACCTAGGGAATCAAGACCACTAGAAAATATGCCAGTTGGGATGGAAGGTGCCCGGAGAGGCCCAATCAGGGTCCTAAACATACATAGAAGCAAGAGAGGATGCAAAAATGAGGGGACAATGTGATGGTGGTAAAAAATACCCCCTAAGGAGGGATAAACATTCTTATAATGGAAGTGCTTCCATTTTAAGATGATACATTAAGCCCCCACTTTAGTGGGAGTAAGGAAATTGAACATACTCATGGTAAAGTTAGAAGAAAGACTCTGGTGGATCGCAAAAAGGTAGAAAATCACTAAGTAAAGGACATGAGCCCCCAAATAAAGGATTATAACTCAAAATACATGCATAAAGATATGAAATTAAAGAGCAATTAATCATAAACAACGTACATGATTACATAAGCAAGACAAGAGAAACACTATAGATAACATAGCTTCATGATCTAATCCTACTAGCATGAAAGTGAAAGAGAGAAAAGAGATAGTGATTACCTCACCTAGTAAGATGCCTACCTTACCATGAACCACCAAGGAGGGAGAGCCCAATAGGTTCACCCATAAAGTGTGCTTTTTAATTGTAATGTGTCTTTTGATGGCTTTTGAAATATCCATAGATCCACATTCTCGTATCACTATGGAATATAAAATGTGTGTCTTTTCAGGATTTAGCAACTTATGTGCATTACCTTCCAAGGATTTAGCATATTGTAAAATTGAAAATGCATATCTCTTCAAGATTTAGCAACTTATGTGTGTTACCTTCCGAGGATTTAGCAAAAATAAAAAATAAAAAATGCGTGTCTCTTCAGGATTTAGCAACTTATGTGCGCTGCTTTCAAAGGATTTAGCATGTTGTAAAATATAAACTAATGTAAAATATAGTATAACAGAGACCCTATATATTCCCCCCTCCTTATCATGACTACCCACTAGGTAGGATAAGGAAGAGAAATAGGATACCTACTTCACAAGGTAAGGAGATATCTAGTTTAACAACAATATACAGTATATCCATAGCAAAGAGTATTGACCCTTACCTCTAAGAATATAGATAATCGTGAAATGGATATGTCACATATGGAAAAAGGATCCTCAAAGAGGAAGAGATCTTATCATCAAGACCCCCACCATAGAGGAGTGCTTAGGATAAGATATCATCTTCTAAAGAAAAGATGGACCTAAGATTCAATCATCAAGCCCCCTGCAATGAAGAGGAAGAGGAATCTCGGAATGAAGGAGCCAAACTCTAACCCAAAGAAAAGGCAAGAGTTTATCAAGAGCATATTTTGCAACATAAAGAAGAGGTGATGACCTAGGATAATCACCTCCCATATACGAGGGTATCCATAGCCAAAACATAAATCTTTATAAGGAAATCATGTTGTATTATAAACAAATGCCACTAAGCTAAGGAAAGTAGATCCTTAGATAGAGGAAGAAGGAAAATATCTTTCCCCCCCCAAGGATGGAAGCAAAGGATATATCAAATTATATCAAGAGATTTTGTAGCAAAGAGATATCTTTACAAAAAAAATGTCCTAGGAAAGATATCCTGAATGATTATAAGTAAAGAAAGTATGTATCATAATAGAAAATTATAAGGATAGAATTAAGAAATAATAACCCATTAAACTCAAAACAAAGTGCATGCTAAGATCCTAGAAGACTAGAATAAAATACCTCTTACCCCCCAGTTAAGAGACAAGAGGAGAAATATGATCTAACATATAGAAGAACAAGGGGAACACCCTATATCAAAATTATGAAGAAATTGTAATACAGCATGGGAATGAGATATAATTCTTAAGGTAGCTCTTTCTCTAACATGTAGCTTGAAATGCACACAATCAACAAGTAAATGTGTATTACTATAATGAAAAGGACATTTGTATTTAGAGAGAGCATTTTTCAGAATAGGTTTAAAGATTTCTTTCTTGGAATTCATTAACTGGACATACACTTTCTTAGCCACATCTTGAGGAGTATTAGGGTGATCTAAAGAAGGTGTTGGAAGAAGAAAATGAAGGGGAGGATGATGGTTAAGATCAACTACCTTGATTGGAGAAGGTGGGAAACCTATACCATGCATATCTTATTTAGGAGATGAATGAATCATGTTTTTAATGCCTTGATCATTGATACCAAGCCCTAAACCCTTATAGCCTTGCTTATCCACCATAGTATATCTAGTAGTGTACATATCTTGAAAAGCTTCTATAGGAAGAGATTGAATATGTTTTTCATGAGAAAATGTTGTATATGGTGGAATGATAGGATTAGAAGAGGTTTCATTTTTTTTCCCTTTAATATCATCATGGATCGGATAAGAAGGGGAAGGTAAATGAAAGAATTCTCGCACATCAGTATCATAAATTGGTGCAGGAGTACCTAGGAAATCCTTAAAGCCCTCAAGTTTTTTCTTGTATTTGACCTTAGCTAAGTTAGATTGTGTATTTAAATTGGACCTTAGGATGTCATGCAAGATGTGTTACTAGGTGGATAGATAGTTAGTATCTAATCTAACCTAGTATAGTTAGGTTTCTTTATTGGAATTTAGGTCTAAATGGGAAATATGGTCTAAATGTGTCCTAGACCCTAGCATAGTAGGAAAGATGATTTTATAGGAATTTATGAGGTTGGTTCATAGAGATTTAGGGGTTAGAGTCCCTAAAAGATAGGGAGAAGGCATAAATGCAAAGATGCCAAAAGTTGCTCAAAAGTTGTCATGATAACATTTGCAATTTTTGCAAATGTTGCATGCAACTTGACAACTTTGGATTCCCCTCATTGTAGGAGTGGTAAAGTAATGAACCAAGCCTAGAAACAAGGAGGAATCATCTTAAGGATGTATGTGATACATTTCCTGAGGAGTTAGTGATTGTGATTTGGGCTATGATGGAAACTCGAACTTTGTGCTTTTGACCCTTTTGGCCATAGGTGCCTTGTCTTGTGCTTCATCTGAATCAGTGACATGAGCATCATGTTCAGGTTCATCATCTTGACCGACTGAAGTCTGTTCCTTGATTTCATCTACAGATTTGTCTAATTCTTCATCTGTGATTGCAAATTTTCTCTTCAAAGTCTTCACAATTTTTGTCTTTTTCCTGCCCATCTTTTGAACTTGTAAACCAATAGTGATTCTGGTCTGGGCTTCATCAAATGTGCCAAATCTCATGGCAGATTTATCAACAGACTCATTTAACAATTTTTAATAGATTCAAAGGAAATATCAATATCTAACTCATAATCTAACAGATGTATCCATGTTGTCCTCGGTTATACTACCTTGATTAGAGTTGTATTGGTGTCAACTACAAAATATATTTCATTTTTGTATTTTTTCACTAATTGTTGAGGCATTATGGATCTCTTTTCTACCCTTTCTTTGAACCTAGAGAAATATTAATTCATAACTAGTTCAAAGTTCTTTCCTAGACTTGTAATGAAGTCATTGATTTGGATTTTAATTGGTCAGTTTGACTTCCACTTTACTTTATTGACGGATGGAAAGAAGTTCTGCAAGTAGAAAAATGTGCATAATAGTAGTGAACCAAACTTACATGTGTTTGATCTTGCTGATCTAATGGTCTTCATGTTTTCTTCAAATTGCCTTTGCAACATCTTGGCTAGGTCATATTGTACTCATTTCTTTACAATTTTGTATGTTATGTCAATAGCTCCGCAAGCAATGTTGTTCAATCTATTGGACTAGAATATCTTGTAGCCAATGACATAAGCTCCAAATATCAGTTTAGGATCACTGATGCAATTGATCTTTAGACCTCTAACATCCCATTCGACTCCTGTTAGCTTTTATATTTTGGTTCTCAGAGGGTGCCTTAGGGATTTTGATTTATAACATATGGGATACCCTGTCACAACATGAATAACATCCTTTTTTATCTTCTTTAGCTCATCTAGCCATGTATTTCCATCATGTACATGAATCTAAATAATGTGGATCCACTGGGTCTTGAATACGTTTAGGAAATTTAGGGAATTGGTTAACCCTTTAACCTCCAAATGTTTATGATCTTTTTTCAGCTTCCCATTTGTGCAAAGTGATTTATAAGTGGATATAAGTTCAAAGTCTCCGATTTCACCTTTTTTGCAATGAATGTAGGCACACATGTCTTGGACTAACAAAACCCTAGGCAAGATAGATGAAAATGCGCCTTTATTGTCTGGTTGGGCTGCAACCTACGGATGGATCTTATAGTTGGTCTCAGTGCAAGTGGAGATCTTCACCAAAACAATATTTTTATCCTTCTATATCTTTCCTTTCATGGTTCAAGATGTAGATGCCATGATTTCTAGTTTAGGGCTTGCACAAATGGTGTTCGAATAACTCGGTAAGTTCAAATGCATACTGACTAACCTCTTTGTGCTTGGAATGCGCTTAAATATATATAGAATGCTCGAAAAAGCTCTACTGCAACTTTTCTCTCTTATCTCTATTCTGCTCTATGATCGTGTTGTGAACAAATGAGTTCACATTGATCAAATTCATAGAAAATGACTTAGGAAAGTGCAATAAATTTTCTTCACCAACCACCCAGTGAAAAAAATATATGCTCGGTTAACACTAACAATACTTCAGCTCGCTGAATGTAACAAATGCTTGGTTGCCATAGCAACTGGGTTGTCTCTTCACATATTTATCGACTGATAGTTCTAACTTGGTACATATTAAATGACTCAACTAGATCATAGTAATAAAAATAATAATACCATAGTGCATCTCAATTCATGTTGATTTTGCATTTGTGTAATGAACATAGGAACTGATGTAAGATATAGCTTTTGCAAAACATAGTTCCTTACCTGCTTATATTGCTCAATTGGAGATGGTGGAGCCACCTAATCCATTGGATGAGGTTTCACCGACTGTTGTACTTGGTCCTGCATTATAATTTGATGCTCTCCTCCACATTTGATCTCTAATCCTTACAATTTCATAAATTATATTGCCATTTCCATAAGTGTTTATTCAGCCTGCACAATCTCTGCTTAAGTGATCGACTTTGTGATAGTGAGAACATGCCATACCAGAGTTTGACCAATTCCTAGACTTGGTTCACCATTGTCTCATATAATTTTTTGCTATATGTCCATATTTACCACATGTTGTACAGCTACTCCAAGTGTTATAATCCCATGCATAAGTATTACCTTGTCTTCTCGGTTGATTTACCTTTTCTTTTCCTTTAGGCTTCCAGATTTTCTTTGTGTTCATCCTACATGTTTGTGATGTATGACCATACATGTTGCAATTTTGATAGTATCTTTCCATGTATGATTTCTTCTATGGTTTTTTCAACTTGGATCTACACTCACGTGCTTGATGTCCATGTTTATTATAGTTATAGAAAATACCATTAAATTTAGGAGGGTTTCTAGGAATACCTTTTTCTTTGCCTCTGCAAACATTGATGTGTGGCCTGGTTTTCCACAGTGATGGAAAGAGGGCTTCTTAGGCTTTAGGCTTGAGTATACATTCCTTTGTTCAACTTGATTTGATGATTCTCCTTGCTTGATATACCCTAATATGGTATTGTTGTCCAATATTCTTTGATAGTTCAGAAATTCATCCATTCTCTTAGTGCTTTCTTTAGATCTCTTAATCACTTCATTATGTTGTTTTAAAATCTTCAATTCATTTCTCAGTTTTTTATTTTCTTCTTTTAGTACACCTATATGCACCCTAAAATGGTCACGTAGACTATGGGCCCCCATTCTTCAATTTATCAATTTCCTGAATCAATGCTTTGCAACATTTTCAATTCAAATCAATTTCCTTGAACAAATTGTAATTAATTCAATTATTTCAATATTTCCTAAGGTTTGATCATTTCATCAATAATTTTATTTAATTAAAAGAAAATATCTCTTTTAATTAAATAAAATAATCTTACTTAATTAAAAGAAAATCTCTCTTTTAATTAAATAATCTTATCTTATTTAATTAAAATATCTCTTTTAATTAATAATTAAAATAAAATCCCTCTTTTCATAAAATAAAATCCTCACTTAAAGCTCTCTTTTTGATGAAAAAAGGAAATAAATTAAATAAAAATAAATGATGTCGATAGAAGTCTTGGTGCTACTACAGAAACAGCTTGGCTCTGCTATGAGATCTTTATCCTAGACCTCTTAGGGTGTTCACAACCCTAAACTGAGGTAAGTCACTCTCAACTTTACCTCCTCTTCAAGACTCAGTCCCCATTGAAATTCTTTTCATCTTCTTCTTACTGAACCTACACAAATAGATTCATTCTACTCACTTACTCAATGTTTTTTGAACATTGATTTCATTCTCTTCCCTAGCTAGACTATTATCAAGCTCACCTAGGGTAAGACCTCCAGACTCTTTTCTGTTGTTTCTCCTACAGAAGACAAAAAGGAAACTATGTACAAGGGCTCCTCTCGAGTTCCATTCTAACACATGATTCTCACCATGGATTCAGGAATCTCGAGGGGCCATTACTATTTACAACCCAGAATGGGTGAAGAACTAATAACTTGCAAAAAAATAAATAAATTAACTAATCTACTTGCATGTAAAAGGAACCAAAAAGAAACTTGATGTCCACTAAACACATAGTCTGCAACTTCTCATTACTGGAAATAAAAAAAATAGTACAATAATGTGCAAATCTCTAACTTTCCTATAGCTTCTCCTCTTCTTCAATCTCTACTCTCTCAATCTCTAAAAAGAAGGTTTGGGATGTTATTAGTAACCATCCTCTCATTGGAACGACCCTAACTGCCCACATATTCGCAAGCATCTCTTTAGGAACCATTACAAATAACCATACTATCCATAAAAGAAAAGATCTACTTTTCATGGGCCGTTACGACTGACTTTACCGAGAAAAAGTAACGTAAAACTGACCAATAGTCTAAATTAATCGACAGTGTTAACCGATAGTGTTAACCGACACAGTGTTAACTGACACAATGTTAACCGATACAGTGTTAACCGACAGTGTTAACCAAAAATCAGGAAACCAACTAAGCAACCTAGCTAGACATGGATTGACCTAGTTATATCCATCTTAGGGAAAATAAATGACCTTCTAAGGTCCACACAAACTCTCCTGACTTGGCTAGAGTCAGTAAATCCCAGGAATAAAGAGCTAAGGGTTTGAGTTAGGTGTTTTTCTACACCATACTTCCCCAGACAAAAGAAAGGTTAATCCATCCTTGGATTGAGCATGTTTGGATCAATTCCCAACCTCTTGAAGTTTGTTTCTCTGATCCAAGTAGCATCAACATCCTTTTTTTCATGCCATTTTACCAGGTGCTCCATATAGTCTTTGTTCCTAGTCTTCTTGTAGACCCTTGAGTTTAGTATCTTTTCAGCTGTCATAGGTGGAGTAGGGGCTAATTTAAGATATTTTATCTCTTGCATTACCTCTTGAAGGTTCTGATCAGCATCTTGAATTGGTCCTTTGTATGCTACCAAATCTACAATGTTAAAAACCGGTGACATCCCAATGTCTTCAGGAAGCTCCACCTTGTATGCATTGTTTCCATACTTTGCAAGTATCTTGCATGGACCTAACCTCTTCATCTGTAGCTTGTGAGGAACACCTTTTTGCAGCCTATGTTTTTTCAAGAGTACCATCACAAAGTCTTCAATCTGAAACTAAACATCCCTCTTTGTTGCATGCACCTTTTGCTTTACCTTTCAACATTTTCAACCAAGTTCTTTCTCACAATTTCATGGACTTATTTTATTGAATGAGAAAATTCCTTAGCATATCCACTACCATGCATTCCTTCCTTCAATTCTCTAATTTCAAAAATCCCTCTTGGGTGAAAGCCATAAACAATTTCAAAAGGACTCTTACCAGTTGATCTGTTCACTGTATCATTGTATGTATATTCAGCTTGTCCAATGAGTTGGTCCCATGCTTGAACATACTCCTTTGTGAGTCATCTCAACAAGTTACCAAGACTCCTATTGACCACCTCTGTTAGGCCATCTATCAGTGGATGATAGGCAGATCCAAAAGACAAGTTAGTGCCCAACTTTTGCCATAAGGTCTTCCAAAAATGGCTCTTGAATTTGGTGTCCCTGTTTGAAACAATACTAAGTGGGAGTCCATGGATCCTCACCACTCCACTAAAAAACAATTGAGAAATGTTAAAAGCATCATGAATAGTCTTGCAAGGTATAAAATGTGCCATCTTACTAAATCTGTCCACAACAACAAAACTACTGTCATATCCCTACCTTGTTCTTGGCAAACCCACTACAAAATCCATGCTTATGCATTCCCATGGTCTGATTGGGATTGGAAGTACCTGAAAAAGACCTGCATTAGAAGATGTGCCCTTTTCTTTTTGACACAGTACACAACTCTCAAAATACTATCTAACATCTCTATTTATTCTAGGCCAAAAATAGAACCTAGTGACTAGCTCTTGAGTCTTACCGACTCCAAAATGACCACTAAGTGCTCCATTATGTTTTTCTTGAATAAAATTCTCTCTCATAGACCCTTTAGGAACACAAAGTTGACCTCCTTTAAACAATAAATCATTCTGCAAAGTATATTAAGAAAAATCACCATGAAAGTTGTTTTTAAACTCTTTGCATACCTTGTAGATTTTGGCAAAATCTTCATCTTCAACATATAGGTCTTTGAATCTATCAATACCTATGCTTTGTAGCTAAACTTCTTAGAATGTAAGTAGCCTTCTTCTCAATGCATCAGAAACCTTATTCTGTACTACCTTTTTATGCTTGATATTGAAAGTGTAGGCTTGTAGATACTCCACCCACTTCATGTCTTTGCTGCTAAGTTTGTCTTAAGAGTTAAGGAAGCTAAGAGCTTGGTTATCAATATATACTATAAAATTATTTGGCAACAAGTAGTGCCTCCACTTCTTGAGTGCTTGGACTAGAGAATACAACTCTAAGTCATAAGAAGAGTACTTCTTCTTTACATCATTTAGCTTCTCACTATGGAAAGCTACTGGTCTTCCTTCTTTGCTTATGATAGCTCCAATGGCCACATTACTTGCATCACATTCTACTATAAAAATATTATTAAAGCTTGGAAGAAATAGAGTAGGCAACTATGCTATCTTCTCCTTGAGTGTTTCAAACCCTTTTTCAGCTTGTGGTGTCCATTGAAACTTTATCTTCATCTCACCTCTAATGGTGTCTAACATAGGTGCACAAATCCCACTGAAATGTCTAATGAACTTTCTATAATACTAAGCTAAACCATGGAAAATTCTCACCTCAGTTGCAACCTTGAGAGTAGGCCAAATTAGAATGGCATCCACCTTTTTTTGGTCCATTTTGAGATTACCTTGTGACAAAACAAAACCAAGATATGCAAGCTCTTACTTCATGAAGTCACACTTCTCTAAATTGATCAATAACTTTTCATCATGCAATTTCTTGAAAACAATTTAAAAATGTCTAATATGCTCCTCCTTAGTTCTACTAAAAACTAAAATGTCATCAAGGTAGACAACAACAAATTTACCAATGCATTCTACCAATACCTCATTCATAAGCCTCATAAAAGTTCAGGGAGCATTAGACAAACCAAATGGCATTACAAGCCATTCATATAAACCTTCTATAGTTTTGAAGGCTGTCTTCCATTCATCTCCTTCATTTATCTTGATTTGGTGGTAGCCATGCTTATGATCAATCTTGCTGAAGTACTTTGCCTCCCCTAAACAGTCCATTAGGTCTTCAATTATAGGTATTGGGAACCTATACCTAATGGTGAATCTATTAATGGCTCTAGAATCAGTACAAAGTCTCAAATCTCCTCCTTTCTTAGGTGCTAAAATGGTAGGGACTGCACATGGGCTTATGCTCTTTCTAATTAGGCCTTGGTCTAATAACTCTCTAATTTGCTTGGCTATTTCCTCATTTTGTTGAGGGGTCATCTTATAGGAAGCTTTGTTGGGTAAGGTAGCTCCTAGTATGAATTCAATATTGTGACTAACAAGTATCTTAGGAGGTAGAGGAGTGGTCTGGCCATCATTCACAATATCTCTATACTCTTAAATTATTTCTTTTACCTCATTTGGTATCTCTAATTTCTTAATAGTAGCTTCATCATTTGGCTTCAATACTAAAACAAACCCAACTCCTTGTCCTTCTCCTAGAGTCTTCAAGAACTCTTTCTCATCAACCATGAGCACACTTGGATTTGATGTCTTCATCTCTCCTTCTTCTATTAGGGACTAAATTTTGAAAGTCACTCCATCTTTCTTGTATGAGTATGCATTCTTGGTTCCATCATGCATGGCTTGCCTATCAAATTTCCATGGTCTTCCAAGTAGAAGGTGGCATGCATCCATGGGAAGAATGTCACATAGAACTCTATCTTTATACTTGCCAATGGTGAACTCTACCTATGCTTGTTCTCCTACAAACACATGTTGTCCTTTTTTAAGCCATGTAACCTTGTATGGGTTTTCATGTGGAATCCTTTTCAAATTTAACTTGGTGGCTGCCTCTTCACTAATGATATTATCAGTTGATCTTGAATCAATAATGAATCTACACACATTCCCTATGATCTTGCACTTCACTCTAAAGAGTTCTATCCTCTTGCTTGGTTCTTCTTTTCTTGGCTCTCTCATTAAGGTCCTCTTTATCATGATGTTCTCACCTTCCTCTAATTCTAATGGTACCTCAGATGGCTTGTTGCTACAACTTGATTCTTTGTGGACATAGTTAACTCTCTTTCCACCTCCTTGAGAAGCAGAACCTTTTTCAGGACACTGATATGCAGGATGTCACAATTACTGACAGTTGTAACACTTCATTGAAGAGAAGTAAGATCCTATTCCTTGGTTATTAGTTCTTCCTCTTAAACTACTATTTGAACCTCTTCCATGGTTATAACCACCTCTTGTGTTACTAGATTCTCCTTGATTCTCAATGAGTTTGGACTGACTCTAATTTCTTCCTCCATATCCTCCTCTATGACCTCTGTCGTCTCTTCCTCTTCCTTTGTTATTTGAATCTTGCTTCTTGTTGAATTTTTCCTCCACCTCGAGGGCTATTTGGTAACGTTGGTGTACATTCTTGGGGTTTTCTGGTTTACATTTTGTCTACTTTCAGTTTGATTTATATAATTACACTTGAAAATACCCAATGCTGGCTTTCGTAGAACAAAAAGTAACCACAGACTGGGTCAATGGTAGGAATCTATCAATGACCCCTGAATTGAAAGGTACAATATCCCTTATGTGAAAGATATGTAATGAATTTTGTCTTTCAATTTTTAGGGGTATCCTCTTAACCGGAGAGCAGGAGAGGTTCAACCAAGTTTCTCAAAGCTTCAAACAACTCAGGCAATGAATGGGGATGCACTTAATAACATGCAAACTTAAGTGAAAACTATCATGCAGTGCGTGATGAATGTAAACTACCATCTACCAACAGGGATGAAGAAAGAAGGTGTAACAATGCAATTCCCAGATTTCTAAGATTGTGAAACTTTGACAATACCCAGATTATCTTGATCTCACTCTCTATTAACCCTCTTCCCAAATCTTTATGCAAGACCTAATCTATTGAACTAGGATGTGCAATGAAATCAAAATAGAGTACTTATGCTGAAGATAGTAAACATACAATCCACTGAATGAAAATAACAAAACCTGGTTCATTCTATTCATTCAATTTCCAATATTAGCATCTTCATTCAAAACATCACACAACTAACTAAGATGAACAACAAAAATCACTTCAAACTCAGAGTTGCACACAGTAGTCCCAACTACAGGGGTTTGCCCAAAGTAATTTTTGCTTATTTACTTTACAAAAATTTACATATATAGGTCTTCTCCAAAATGACCCATTTCAATAATGATTGCCTCTTTACAATATTCTGAGAGGAATATTCTAACAATAAACCTGGTCAGTTACAAAAATTGACAAAGCTGACAAAATGCTAAAAATGGGTACAATATACAAAAGTTTGGAAGATGACACAGGTCAATAGATTCTATGCCATCTTCTGTGTAATGACTTTTCCTCTGTAAGCCTTCATTTCATCTGTTACCTTGCCCAAATCCTGAGCATTTGGAATGATTATATTATTAGCTCGGATCATCCAAAAATCATGCATCTCTGTCAGTTCATCCAACTTGGCAATCTAGGATTGGAGATTCTTTGATTCCTTTCTGGTCACAACATCTATCGCGAAGAGCTCATTGATTCTTTACACTTGGAAGTTAGCCAGATCCACAATAACATCTATGAAAGAAAGAAACTTATCTTTCATTCGCTCTTTATTCACCAACTTGTCATTTCTGGAAACTTGAGATTCTGTGTGCAACACTTTCAAAAACTCAAATAGTTTATCCATTTCCTTTTGTACTAACTTAACCATAGTCTTGAGTTCATTTGCTGATCTGTTTGAGTTCTCAACCATGAACTCCAGAGACTGCCTCCAGTTAAATAATGGCTCCTGTCCGGTCTTGAGGATACCATTAGAGATTGCAACACTAGTCTTCAAATCAATCACCTCCTAAAAGGTGGCTAACTACTCTGTCAATCCAGTGGATGCATTATAGATGGTCTCCTGGTGTTTTGATGCTGTATCCTTCAATTTGTCTACATCAAGTAGAAGGTTCCCAAAATTCTCAATGATAATGGGTCCTTGAAACTTCATCACCTCTATCCATGCTCTGCCAATTTGACCAAATTGTCTCTCTTGCTGCAACTTCAGGAGCAAGTTCTTATTCTCCTCTACATTAGGGTCAAACTGAGCAGATGAAGTAGTGCCAAGAGAAGATTTAATATACTTAGCTAGCTCCTTATTTTTAGACTTGAGGACTTCCTTGTCTACTTGGAGTTCTTCTAACCTATCCTTAATCCACTCATTGGTGGTTTTATAGATATTCACCATTGAGTCATGCACTGACACCCCTAGGTCCACAGTTTTAATCTAGATATGTTGAGCTGAAAGTTCATGAAAATTTCCTTCTTTCTGTGGCTCTGGTATTTCCATTAGCATATGCCTGGTCGTGGAATCATGGGAAAGTGCCACCATGGACTTTTTTTTCTTTGTCTTCTTTACCAGTGGCTGAGATGAGGTTGCCTTAAAGATCAGGTCCTTTGAAGAAATGGCCTCCTCATGTTTTTTCTTCTTCTTATCAATGGTTTCCTCCAAGCATGAGTCTTTGGATAGCACCTTAATTGCAGACTGGAGAGCCATAGGATCAAACAACTTCTGGGAAATTGGAGGAGTCCACTTGTCTTATGGTGGAACATGGAAGGAGGCAACCTTAGTCACTGAAAGGGCCAAAGATTTTATCGACTGAGAGGAATCCTGACCATCCATGGGATTTGTGTCATCCAAGGTAATAATTGTTCTTGGTGAGGGAGGCTTGGTCACAAGCACCTTTTATTCTTTCTTCTTTTCCTTTTCCTTATCTTCTTCCTTCTCCTCTTCATTCCCAATGTTTGGGAGCGAACCATCTCCGCAGGTCAGAGTGATGGGAACATTCTTTTCCGTGGGCTGGTCACCTCCTTGCCCAGCGGATTGCACTGCACCTATTGAAATTGATGGTGCCACAGAAGAAGTAACCGCTGAAGATGATTTCTCAGCTTCTCAAGTCGTTCCTTCAGATGAACCTATGCAAAAATTTCTTTTTCATCGCGCTCTGGTCCATTCTACCCATTTGTCGGTTTTCTTGATAATGCCTCTCATGAGTGTGTGCTAAAATGTTGATACACTTCTATGAATCATTCCATCCAAGGTTGCTCAAGAATGAGGCCTCGAATATCAATCCATAGCTCTCTATTCATGGAGTGCAAAGGTGTGAAATGGAGGCCCTCAGATTGACCTAGTTAGTGCCTATGAAAGTACACCATGAAATGAGAGATTCAAATGCATGAAAATGAGATCTACTCTATATGATTGCAATGCATAAAAGGAAATTAATCTAAATGATAACAATGCATGATTAATCTATGAAAGGAAATACAAATGCAAGTTTAATCTATGAAAATAAACATGAATCAAATATACATGAATAGCCATGGATGCAAGAAGAATGAGACAAGAAGAGAGAAGTTGCAATATCCAAGCTCAAGTGCTCAAATCCTCCTCCAAAATTGCTCTCCAAACCTGCAGCATAACAATATTATGAAAAAGATGATTGATGATTATTGATGATTGATGATTGTCAAATGAGAAGGAGAGATTTCCTTATATAGGAAAGTGAACGGTTGAGATTAAGAGGCAAAAATCAAAGGCTATGATTAAGAGGCAAAAATCCCACCACTTAGGAAGATGTGATGAGAAAGGGATTTTTATTTAATTTATTTCATTTTTCAACAAATAAAGTGCTTTAAGTGGGGATTTTTATTTATTTAATTAAAAAAAGGGTTTTCTTTCAATTAAATAAATTAGAAGAATTTTATTTAATTAAATGGGGGAAATTGAATTTAATTAAATAAGAGGAATTTTATTTAATTAAAAGGGAGAAATTTAATTTAATTAAATAAGATAAATTTTATTCAATTAAAAGGGAGATTAAATATTTTAATTAAATAAGATAAATTTTATTTAATTAAAAGGAAATTAAATATTTTAATTAGATAAAAATGATCAAACCTTAGGAAATATTGAAATAATTGAATAATTGAATTAATTACAATTTAATCAAGGAAATTGATTTGAATTTAAAATGTTCCAAAGCATTGATTTAGGAAATTTGATAAATTGATAAAATAATAAATGGGGCCCAAAGTCTATGTGACCATTTTAGGGTGTTGGTCGACTTGGGAACACATGTAGTCAAAGAATGCAGTTGAAATGTGAGGTCGACTTGGGATCACAAAACAACCCAGACGTGTGGTTGATTTGGGAACACATCAAGACAAAAATAAGCACAATTGAAAAAGACAAAGTCAACACTGAAATAAGTAATTGACATGTCAGAGATAAGAATCTCAAGAAAGATTGATATAATTGATAAAGCTGAATCAAAGATTGAAGTTTGATAGGTACTGCCCCCTCGTGTTCGAAATCAAAATGAGATAGCAGAGAAACAACAAATTGATAAATTTTGATCAAATCAAACTAAATATAATGTTCTTGATGTAAGATGAAAGATATAAGGATCTTAGAAGCAAGGCAGATCATTAAGCGTGAAATATTATGCCCCAAGGTTGAATTAGAAGAAGAAGAAGAAGAATAAGAAGAAGAAGAAGAAGAAAGAAGAAAGAAGAAGCAGAAGAAAAAGAAGAAGAAGAAGAAAAAGAAGAAGAAGAAGAAGAAGAAGAAGAAGAAGAAGAAGAAGAAGAAGAAGAAGTGGGGTGAAAGCGAATGGAAGATAGAAGTTTGGAAGAGGTGGAAAGAAATGGAGAGAAGAAAGATAATTTGCCTTAAGAAAGAGAATGCTCCAAAATTAATCAACTATTTAAGATAGATAATTTTGATTGAGATCACGAAAGAATATAAGGAAATGAAGACCAAAACGTGATCACAGTTGATTAAAAGTCCACAAGAAAGATGAAGGAAACCCTCTCAAGCTCATAATGCAGCCTAAAAATGCAAACTAACATGAAGTCTAACAATGCAAGCTACATGAAAATGCAAAGGTGTACTTGCAATAAAGCAACAAACATAGGATCTTGTGTTCATCATTCATAAGAGAATGTAAAGGAACTTATTTTCATCATTGGGCCATTATTAATGGACATTGGAAAATCACACAACCATCACTAGTCACAAGTGCAACTATAAAGATATGAATGCAATTTATATCAGAAATATCACACAACCATCACTAGTCACGAGTGCAACTATGAAGATATGAATGTGATGCATATCAGATTTGAATGTGGAAAGATTCTAACATAAGCATCAAAGACATAAAGGTCAAGATGACTGTGATGTTAGCTTACCCAATTTAATGTAGCAAAACCATGCTTGCATCAAGGCATAGAGGCCAGGATGACTAGCAGAATGGTTGTGCAAAACAATGAAGCATAAAGTAGGAAGCAAATAAAAATATGTCCCATGCCCCAAGTCCTCTAGCTATGCATCACGGAGAGACTTATTAGACAAGGACACTCAACAAAAATCAATAAAAGTCAACACACAAAGAAAAGATCATGACATAACTCAAGCATTAAGTGTTGCGATTAAAAATATAAGTGTGTTAACTGATGTTGAGTTCCGAGGATAAGGATCGAATGCTTGCAAGAAGATAAGACCACATGACAAAATGGGGTAAGACCAAACTGATAAGTGTTGAAAAAACCTCGATGTCAAGGGTTGTATTGAAAAATACAGTTAGGGTGGTGTTGAAAAACACCATTTGGGAGGTGTCCTAAAGACTAATGCATCCAAGAGACCAAAGCTAACACAGTTATGGCCCCTAGACAAAGACAAAGACCAATTCCAGACCAAGGCAACAAGGACAAGGCAAGATGGAGAGAGGCTAAGTGTCATAGACAGGCGCTAAGAAATAGGGGTGCAAAGGCCTCAAGTAGCGCTCGTTTCCAGGTTTTCACCACTTGGATTTTATTACAATTTTTTTCATTTTTTTTTCAGGACTTTTTATAATTTTTTTTGAATTTTTGCTACCAAGGAGCCTGTTTCCAGATTTCCACCAAGGCACTTTTTCTATTTTTTTAATTTTTTTTAATTTTTTAATTTTTTTGTATTTTTTGGAATATATAAATTTTTTTTTTTGAAGATACATCAAAGCACATAGCGCTAGATTTTCACTTAAGATGATCATTCTTTCAGGACATTTTCTGATTTTTAGAATTTTTAACAATATATCATTTTTTTGGATTTTTTCAGGATCAATAATATGTACAAAAGGATGCCCCCATATAGAATGGGCATCATGGATAGAACTTCTTTAGGTGCAATACATTAATGGGATCAGGGAGTTGTTCTCCCTCCTCTATAGATAGTAAATAAGCATCTGTCCCAAAAGCTGCTGTAATAATGTAAGGTCCAAGCCAATTAGGTTCAAATTTACCCTTTTGATCTCTATGCTGTTGATTCTTAGGATTTTCACATAGGACAAGATCTCCTACTTGGAACTCTCTAGGGTGAACCTTT
>MU227488.1:347066-382178 GCA_018584345.1 Thuja plicata
AAAGCATATAGATGTTTTAATCTAAGATTGAAAAAGATAATTGAAAGTACTCATGTAAAAATTGATGAGAAGTTTATGGTTCAAGAAAGATACTATGAATATGCACCTATGATTGAAGATGAACCCAAGCCTAATAGCAAAGATACTATTATTGAAGATATGTTTGATTGCATTGATGTCTCATGCAATGACCCTGAATCAAGCAAAGAAGAATCACATATTACAGAAGAAGAAGACACACCTAAAGTTCCAAAATTCACATCCAGATACCACTCTAAAGATGATATCATTGGAGATCAGAGCAACAGTGTTTTGACTAGATCAAAAGCAAAAAGTCTAGCAATAGATGAAGAGGTATGTTTACTTTCACAGATTGAACCTTTAAGTGTTGAAGATGCTTGTAATGATTCTGATTGGAAGAATGTAATGAAAGAAAAATTAGATCAGATAATTAAAAATGATACATGGGAATTGGTCCCTAGACCCAGTGAGAAAAATGTGATTGGAACAAAGTGGGTATTCAGAAACAAGATGAATGAAGATGGTACAATAGTTAGAAACAAAGCAAGATTGGTATGTAAAGGATATGCGCAGAGATAAGGAATAGACTACACTAATACATTTTCCCCAATGAGAAAACTGGAAGCCATTAAATTTTTTTTAGCATATGCAACATTCAAATACTTTAAAGTTTATCAAATGGATGTAAAATCAGCTTTTCTAAATGGTGATTTGAATGAAGAAGTCTACATAGAACAACCTAAAGGATTTAATCTTTCAAATGAACCAAACATGGTATGTAGATTAAAGAAGGCACTCTATGGTCTTAAACAGGCCCCAAGAGTTTGGTATGAGAGAATTGATGGTTATCTTACCAAGATTGGATTCAAGAAAGGAGTAGCAGATTATAACCTATTCATAAGAGAGACACCTAATGGATTATTATTAGTTGCCATATTTGTTGATGACATTATCTTTGGAGGTAATGACAAGCTCAGTACAACATTTGCAAAAGAAATGCAGAATGAATTTGAAATGAGTATGATTGGTCCTATAAAATACTTTTTCGGACTAAATGTAAAGAAAACAGATAAAGGTATATTCATTAATTAGTCAAAATATGTGAAGGAAATATTGAAGACCTTCTAGATGGATGACTGTAAGCTAGTATACACTCCCATGATAACAGGAAGAAAGCTTTCAAAAGATGATGATTGCACAACAGTTGATAAGACATTGTACAAATCTATGATTGGTAAACTCATTTATCTAACTCAATCTAGACCTGACATATCTAATGCAGTTGGCATTGTTGGAAGATTTGCAGCTGAACCCAAGTAGATTCACTTAATGGCAATCAAGAGGATATTCAGATATCTAAAGGGAACTATAGACTATGGTTTATGGTTTCCAAAATCAGAGAATGTACAACTTCATGTGTATATAGATGCAGATTGGGCAGGTTGTATTGATGATAGGAATAGCACTTCAAGAGGAGAAGTATTTCTTAGAAACAGGTTGGTTTCTTGGATAAGCAAGAAGAAGAACTATATTTCTCAGTCAACAGAAGAAGCTGAATATGTTGCAGCAACACTGAATTGTTCAACCATGGTTTGGATCAAGTAGATGGTTAAAGAATTTGGCATTCAGGTTGATTATCCTATTGTTATTCACTGTGATAATACTAACACTATCAACATGTCTAAGAACCCTATGAAGCATGCAAAGACAAAACACATAGAGATAAAGTACCATTTTTTAAGGGAAAAGGTTGTAGACAAAGAAGTGAAATTGGACTATGTGAGCACCAAATAACAGTTGCTAGATATTTTCACAAATCCCTTATCAAAGGATACTTTTGAGTATCTCAGGGAGAAGTTGGGAGTAATTCCATCTCCCGAGTCTGTTTAGAAGAAGCAACAAGAACATCAGTCATTAAGTGACTGATGAATGGTTGACTACTCTACTTTTGGAGTAGTACCTGTGCCTAATGGTTTATGGTTCCATTTTCCATTAATGTCAAAGGGGAGTATATAGTAAGGGGGAGTATGTACTAAGGGGGAGCATATACCCTGGGGGAGTATATACATGGAATAAAAACACAGTCAGAGGAACATCAAGAGTTTAGAGAAATCTTTGATGAGGATATTGAGAAGATTGTAAAAGAAAGAGGACACCATGAACAGAGGATGTTTTATATATCATATGTTTCCATCAATGTCAAAGGGGGAGATTGTTGGATATTTGATTCTGAGCAGTTGATTGATTATATGTTTGTCATTGATGACAACATATAATACACAATAGTAATTCTATATGTACTTATTAGGATGATGACATGAAGAATTGCGTGGTTAGATACATGTTGTTGACATGTTTATTATGTTATGTTCATACACTCAGATCCATATATGATGTTTTAGTCAAGTTGTGTAATTTTGTTATTGACATTTACAGTTCTGGAAGAGTATCTGTTTAGAGCCGATGTATGTAACATGTTTCTTGAGTTGCGCCTATCTTCAGGATATGCGTGTGTATAGTCATGATTAGTTATGAGTTGATGATATTAATCTAAAGGCACCAAACATGTTTCAAGAAGATTGAAAAGTTAGAGTTAATTTGGTGAGGCTGAGTTAGTGAAGCATCGTGTCTATTCAGTTTATACTTGCGCGGTTGTAATTATGTTTGCATGGTTATTAGAGCCAACAAGGATGTTATGAAGAGTTGTCTTACAGGTCCCATGATCTCATACTTTGAGAAAGATACTTATAGAAAGTCAATTGTGATACACTAAGTGTGAATGATACAAAAAGAGACAGAAGATGTACAGAGCAGAATATCAGATGTGGTTCATTCATCAAGAGTCTATGTTAAGAAGAAGTAAAAGATTGTAATACACTGGAACTGATCAAGATAGTAGGTCTACTCTATATTTCATCATTAGATATAGTGCATATCTGTTATATAGAAGGTTTTAGCCTTCACCATTAACCAGTTAGCTTTTGGACAGTGAGTCCACCACCCCTAACAGGGTTATTTGTAAAAGACTCCTAATAGGGTCTGACCCTTAACCAGGTCACTATACTTATTGCATTGTAAAGTAAAACTCCTAACAGGGTTGAAATATCTTCTAAAAAGGATTACTATAAACAAGTATAGTTCTTTGTGGGTGCTAATTCCCATCGAGGTTTTTACCATTTGGTTTCCCCATAATCAAACTGTGTGTTGTGTACTGTGTTATCTGATTAAGCATTTACTTTTTTCTATTCTGAAGTTAAAGAAGAATAAGAATTAAAGTTACTGATAACTAATTCACCCCCTCTCTTAGTTATCCTTTGGGACTATTCTAACACTTTCTTTATCTGAGTGAGCTGAGTCAGAAGTGTATGCTCATCTTTTGTACTTTTATAGTGAGCTTCAAAGAAATTCTTCATATCATTCTAACTAGTTATGCATCCCGTAGGGAGATGTTGAAACCAATTCTCAGCATTTTTTGTTAAAGTCTCTATAAACATTCTTACTGCCACGTCTTCATGCTGAGGGTTAACAATGTTGCATGCGGCAAAGAAGGCTGTAATATGCTCATCAACAGATACTTTCCCATCTCCATTGAACTTGGGAAAGTTCTTTTGGGAAGCTCAAGGAAAGTCATTATTAGCTCCTAGCTGAAGAGGCCCAATGGCATTACCCCAAAGGATGGCCATTGAAACAATGAGGGTTACTGGCATAGCCTGAAAATTTATATTGGTAGGAGAAACTACTCCGTGAAACATGAGGGCGTTACACAATAATGGGGTAGTATTGCAGACGATAGGAGGTATAGAATAATGACTACAAATTTGGGAAACGGGGCATGGCGGTGGCAAGAGAGCACCACAGATACCTAGAAAGATAGGATCCTATACATTGGTTCTTCCTCTTCTGAGAGGGTCTTCCAATAAAGGGAACTTAGCCTTCTGCAATTCTTCAAACATAGGATCTTTATGTCCCTCTCTCCGGACACTTCAGGTATACTTAGGATCTAGAGCTACCAAACCTGTCTACTGCAGCTGCGCAGCTCTGAATCTTCTTTCTTGTAACACTCCATCCCAATATTCAACATTAGCCTCTTCTCTTTCTAGTTCAAAGTTGATTCTTCTGTAATTGTCAAGGGATTTTTGGCTTTTCCAGACAAGGATATTCAACTGGTTTATAATGTCATCTTGCTCATTCTGGATGCAAATATTATGTTGCTTTTATGAGACTTGTCCTTTGTGAGGCAAAACCATTTCTCCTTAAGAGTGATATGAATAATGTAGCAATAAGAATACAAAATATATAAGTTCTAAGTCACTTCGTAAAGCCAAAGATAGAATTACTAAGCAAACTTAGGAAAATTTTGAGTTCTCCCCAGTAGAGTCACCAAAAACTGTTGGTTTACAGTTTGTCTACTTTAGGTTTGATTTATATAATGACTCTTGAAAATACCCAATGCTGGCTTTCATAGAAAAAAAAGTAACCACATACTGGGTCAATGGTAGGAATCTATCAATGACCCCTGAATTGAAAGGTGCAGTATCCCTTATGTGAAAGATATGCAATGAATTTTGTCTTTCAGTTTTTAGGGGTATGCTCTTAACCGGAGAGCAGAAGAGGTTCAACCAAGTTTCTCAAAGCTTCAAAAAACTTAGGAAATGAATGGGGATTTACTCAATAACATGTAAAATGAAGTGCAAACTATCATGCAGTGAGGGATGAATGTAAACTACCATCTACCAATAGGGATGAAGAAAGAAGGTGTAATAATGCAGTTCTCGAATTGCTAAGATTGTGAAACTTTGAAAATACGAGATTATCTCGATCTCACTCTCTATTAACCCTCTTCCCAAATATTTATGCAAGACCTAATCTATTGAACTAGGATGTGCAATGAAATGAAAACATAGTACTTATGCTGAAGATAGTAAACATACAATCCACTGAATGAAAATAACAAAACCCGGTTCATTACTATTCATTCAATTTCCAGTATTGGCATTTTCATTCAAAACATCACATAACTAACTAAGATGAACAACAAAAATACTTCAAACTTAGAGTCGCATATAGTAGTCCCAGCTACAGGGGTTTTCCCAAAGTAATTTTTTCCAATTTTATTTACTTTACAGAAATTTACATATATAGGTCTTCTCCAAAATGACCCATTTCAATAATGATTGCTTCTTTACAATATTCTGAGAGGAACATTCTAATAATAAACCTGGTCAGTTACAAAAACTGACAAAGCTGATAAAATGCCAAAAATGGGTACAATATACAAAAGTTTGGAAGACGACACAGGTCAATAGATTCTATGCCATCTTCTGTGTAACAACTTTTCCTCTGTAAGCCTTCATTGCATCCGTTACCTTGCCCAAATCCTGAGCATTCAAAATGATTATATTGTCAGCTCAGATCATCCAAAAATCATGCATCTCTATCAGTTCATCCAACCTAACAATCTAGGATTGGAGCTTCTCTGATTCCTTTTTGATCACAACATCTATCATGAAGAGCTCACTGATTCTTGACACTTGGAAGTTAGCTGGATCCACAATCTCATCTATGAAAGCAAGAAAATTAGCTTTCATTCACTCTGTATCCACAAACTTTTCATTTCTGGAAACTTGATATTCCATGTGCAACACTTTAAAAAACTCAAACAATTTATCCATCTCCTTTTGTACTAACTTAACTATAGTCTTGAGTTAATTTGCTGATCTATTTGAGTTCTCAACCATGAACTCCAGAGACTACCTCCGGTGAAATAATGGCTCCTATCCAGTCTTGAGGATACCATTACAGATTGCAACACTAGTATTCATATCAATCACCTCCTGCAAGGTGGCTAACTGCTCTGTTAATTGAGTGGATGCATTATAGATGGTCTCCTAGTGTTTTGATGCTGTATCCTTCAATTTGTCTACATCAAGTAGAAGGTTCCCCAAATTCTCAATGAAAATGGGGCCTTGAACCTTCATCACCTCTATCCATGCTTTGCCAATTTGACCAAATTGTCTCTCTTGCTACAATTTCAGTAGCAAGTTCTTATTCTCCTCCGCATTAGGGTCAAATTGAGCAGATGGAGTAGCGCCAAGAGTAGATTTAATATACTTAACTAGCTCCTTATTTTCAGACTTGAGGACTTCCTTGTCTACTTAGAGTTCTTCTAACCTATCCTCAATCCACTCATTTGTGGTTTTCTAGATATTCACCATTGAGTCATACACTGGTACCCCTAGGTCCATAGTTTTAATCTAGAAATCTTTAGTTGAAAGTTGATGAAACTTTCCTTCTTTCTGTGGCTCTGCTATTTCCATTAGCATATGCCTAGTCATGGAATCATGGGAAAGTGCCGCCATAGACTTTTGCTTCTTCACCTTCTTTTCCAGTGGCTCAGATGAGGTTGCCTTAAGGATTAGGTCCTTTGAAGAAATGGCCTCCTCATGTCATTTCTTCTTCTTCTTCTCAATGGTTTCCTCCAACCATGAGTCTGTGGATAGCACCTTAATTGTAGACTGGAGAGCTGTATGATCAAACAACTTCTTGGCAATTGGATGAGTCCACTTGTCTTATGGTGGAACATGGAAGGAGGAAACCTTAGTCACCAAAAGGGCTAGAGATTTTACCAGCTGAGAGGAATCCTAACCATCCATGGTATTTGTGTCATCCAAGGTGATTATTGGACTTGGTGAGGGAGGCTTGGTCACAAGCACCTCTTGTTTTTTCTTCTTTTCCTTTTCCTTATCTTCTTCCTTCTCCTCTTCATTTCCAATGTTTGGGAGCGAACCATCTCCGCAGGTCAGAGTGATGGGAACATTCTTTTCTGGGGGCTGGTCACCTCCTTGCCCTGTAGATTGCGCTACACCTGCTAAAAATGATGGCACCACAGAAGAAGTAACTACTGAAGATGATTTCTTAGCTCTTGAAGTCATTCCTTTGGATGAACCTACACCAGAAGTTCTTTTTCATTGCACTCTGGTCCATTCTACCCATTTGTTGGTTCTCTTGATAATGCCTCTCATGAGAAGCTCCATTGAATCAATCATTGGACCAGTTGGTGGAGAGGAAGAAATGGACAACACCTTGATCTAGTTGTAGGATGAGGGATGCATGAAGAGGTTGTCATCTATAAGATAAATTACATCAAAAACATTATTATACATTGCAATTTCATCCAAAGTCAAATGGGACCACAATTTTTCCCGTGTTTGATACTCATTAAAATACTCGGCCCAAAAATATTCAATATCTGGGACATGTCTATAGGCATATCCAAGCTTCAGGTGATCTATAACAAAACACATAGGATCATATTGAGGCCTAATAACCTCATAATAAAGTAGCTTGATCTTATCTAGATGCACAGGAATATGGACCCACAGCCATGGGGAAGGAAATTTCAGTGATCTTCTTCATGGTTGAACACAGAGTGTTCACTTCCAATATCTAGCAGAAAATCTCTACCAAGACCACCTTATCTTTAGGATACCAGGGCAATCTCTTAGGAAATCTAGAGAAGTCTCCTATCCAAAGATAAGAGAAACTTGGGAATTGGATGAAAGAGCATCCATATTGACTGATTGCCGAGATGGCCTCCGGCGAGAATCTTCTTTCTGGGCAACCATGAAGTTCTCGACAAATTCTCATTTTGAATTCATAATTCACAACAATATATTCCTCAAAGCTCTGATGCAATTGTAGATTTGGGCAGAACTCATATATTTTGGTGTTGTTGTCAAAGTTCTGGATTGCTGGTAAGTCGGGCCACAGGTGCTAAGTCGCCAGAGCATAGATCGAGTAAGAAGACATGCAAAACTATTTGAATCCTTGACAAGAACTCATCCAGGATGCTAGATTCTCACATAAGATTTCCTCCCAATCAATGAACATATTTTCTGCATAGAAAACTTGAACAAGAAAGAAATTATGTTCAACGAGATCCAAGAGCTTAGGTTTTTTGTCCAATCTGGTCGACAGGGCCAGGATATCAACAATTTCCCTCTTTAGGGTTGTTCTAAAGAGAGTCTTCAACATCTTAATTTTCTTTGATTGAGGGGTCTAGAACCAGGTCTTCTGCATGTCTTCCCTCCTTAGAGTCTTCTTTTCATTAAACATAGATGCAAAAGAACCGAAGTCGATATCGCAATACACATGTTTTTCCAGAATGCCAAAAGTAGATTGGATTAGGGCTTTATCAATCGTTAGCAAAATAGGCTGATCTAGGAACATGATTTGCTTTTTCACTAGGTTGTATTTCTCTATACATTCTCTGACAAGATCAGGAGCTTGAACTGCCATTGGAACCCCTACAGCTTCTACCAGACCACTGTCCTTAAGCTTCTATGTAATAGGGTGAACTGGATGAGAATTCAATCTTCTATGCAAATCTCTGAGATCAAAGAATCTTAGAGATGTGTCAGAAAATTCTTTCAATTCACTTTCAATACCAATTAATCTATTGTAACCAGAAGCTTTAAGATCCATTTACTGTAAAATTGAGAACATGAGTGAAGAAAAATGACTTGTTAATAAAAAATGGTGAGCAGCAAACGATGGTGAATGCTTAAGAAATAGCCACTAAGATCCAAATGTTGGCACCACATGAATGACATTAAGGTGACCTAATGGACGCAATGATAGGATTAGCATTTAATTTTTGATAATCAATGACTATTTGAAATTCCCGGTTTGGAGAAAATATTGGCCCCAAAATCCTCAAAATTACACTTAACTTTATGTTCATTTTCTGCTAGCTGAAACAAATCCTTAGTCTTTGCAGAAAAAGGACACACTTTCCTTCTGATGCCAAAATTAATGAACATCAAACCATTTTACCTTATGCAGAAAAAGAATATAAGAGAATAGTTTTCCCGTAAGCTTGTTTCCTTTATTTCAGAAAAGTATCCCGATGGCTTCACCTTTTATCCTTTGCGCACCTAAACAACTTCTTTTCCATTGGAAGCACTTAACTTCTTATTTTCTCTTTTCACTTGCGTCAGGGTTGCACCTTTGAGACCAAATTTTCTGGATACTACATGATTACCACCACTACTCTGCAACTTGATATCTCTAAGAGTTGAAAAACTCTTTTTACGAACAAAAGCTTTATCAATCACTTATGTAAATCACATGTTTACCTTTCAAAAATAACATGTTGAGCATTAGATAACTGAGGGTGAATACTTTTGATTCAAAGATGCTATGACACCCCTTTCTCGACATACCTAAATCACATAAACATCAGATGAAGCAGAAAGATTGAAAACCCGCTAGGTTCAAATAGGCAAGGCAAACAATATATCTGATAAGCATCTTAGGGGAAGGTTTCAAGATGAATGAGAAGTAGGTCACTAAAGAACAATTTTACCCCCTAGGACCTAAAGACCTTTAGACTACAATTTGGTAAAAGGGTTTAAGAGACTAATTTCCTCTTGGATACTCCACTTGAGACCATTCAGGTACCTAGCCACTTTCAGGCTTTCTTCTTCCATCACATGCAACCTTAAGCATAGCTTGTAAAACTCTTCTATGTAGGAACTAACTTCTAAATCTTTTTTTCTCAGATTATATCTCTTTTTGTGCAACTGCACTTCATAATCATCAGGAAGGTAAGTTTCCTTCATCTTTTCCACCATACCCTTCCAACTGGTTATGGGGTTCTTTCCTTCTTTAGTCCTCTCATCTTGGACAAACTTCCACCAAGTGAGAGTAGTTCCTCTCAACCTTGTTTTGGATAATCTTAATTTCTGAGCTTCAGTCATATTATCACAGTCAAAGTGATTTTCAAGACATTCTATCCATTCCCTGATTAACTATGGTTCCATCTTGACACTAAATAGAGGCACACCTTCTAAGGACTTACCACTCATTTCCTTCAATGCTTTCAAGAATGGGTCTCCTTGAAGCATAGGGTTTGGCTCTGGTACAATGTCTTCCTCAGCCACTGCTTTACCCTTTCCATCAACTTCTCTGATCCATTGGCTAACTGCTATAGTCAAAAGCTGCACTTCTTCCAACTTAGTCACCATTTTAGCTAACTATTCCTTTAGGAGTATATTCTCCTCTCTTTTATCTTCCACATATTTTGTGAGTTTAACGTTGGTCACCATCTTGGATGAGTCGACAAACATTCCTATAGATAACATCCAAACAACACACACCCAAATCTTTTAGGGCTCTAATACCAATCTGATGTGGACAGAAGTCTTGGTGTTGCTACAGAACCAACTTGGCTCTACTCTAAGATCTTTATCCTAGACCTCTTAGGGTGTTCACAACCCTAGACTAAGGTAAGTCACTCTCTAATTTACCTCCTCTTAAAGACTCAGTCCCCATCGAAATGCTTTTCATCTTCTTCTTGCTGAACCTATACAAATAGATTCATTCTACTCACTCAATGTTTTTTGAACAATGCTTTCATTCTCTTCCCTAGCTGGACTATTATCAAGCTTGCCTAGGGTAAGACCTCCACACTCTTTGCTGTTGTTTCTCCTACAGAAAAAAAGGAAACTATGTACAAGGGCTCCTCTCAAGTTCCATTTCAACACATGATTCTCACCATGGATTCAGGAATCTCACGGGGCCATTATTATTTACAACCCAGAACAGATGAAGAACTAATAACCTGCAAAACAAAAAATAAAGTAACTAATATACTTTCATGTAAAAGGAACCAAAAAGAAACTTGGTGTCCACTAAACACATAGTCTGCAACTTCTAATTACTGGAAACAAAACAAAATAGTACAATAATCTGCAAATCTCTAAATTTCCTGTAGCTTCTCCTCTTCTTCAATCTCTACTCTCTCGATCTCTAAAAAGAAGGCTTGGGATGTTATTAGTAACTATCCTCTCATTGGAACAACCCTAACTGCCCACATATTTGCAAGCATCTCTTTAGGAACCATTACAACTGACTATACTGTCCATAAAAGACAAGATCCACTTTTCACGGGCCATTACAACTGACTTTACCGAGCAACAGTAACGTAAAACCGATTACCAGTCTAAATTAACCGATAGTGTTAACTAACACAGTGTTAACCGACATAGTTTTAACTGACACAGTGTTAACTAAAACAATGTTAACCAACACAGTGTTAACTGACACAGTGTTAACCAACACAGTGTTAACCGACAATCAAGAAACCAACTAAGCAAACTAGCTAGACATGGATTGACCTAGTAATATCCATTTTAGGGAAAATAAATGACCTTCTAAGGTCTACACAAACTCTGTTGACTTGGCTAGAGTCAATACATGCAAGAAATAAAGAGCAAAGGGTTTGAGCAAGGTGTGCTCCTGTGCCAATAAATAAAAATTCCTTTTTCTCTACACATATTCTTAAGTGGTGGGCTTTTGCCTCTTACTTTCCTTTTTATGTATTTATCCCACATTTCTCTTGAGGATGCATTCTTGTCCACACTTTCCTTTATAAGGAGCCCTCTCCTTCTCCTTTGAAATCAAGATTTTATGTTATATTTGCGCTACAGGTTTGGAAAGCAATTTTGGAGGAGAGTTTGAGCACTTGAGCTTGAGTATTGTAACTTCTCTTTTCTTGTCTTCTTCTCTCATGCATCCATGGAAAACCATTTAGATTACTATTGCAATTGTATGTTAGATTAGATTCATATTTCATTTCATAGAATAATCTTGCATGCATATTTCCTTTCATGATTAGTTTGCTTTCATGCATTGTTATCATATAGAATAGCTTCCATTTTCATTTGCATGCATATTTGATGATCATGGAGACTATCACTCTTTCTTTTCCTCTTTGAATCTATCATTTTATGATGTACTTGCATGGGCACAAACTAGGTCTAAATTGAGGGCCTCCATTATAAACCCTTGCACTCCATGAATAAAGAGCTATGAGTTGCCATTTGAGACCTCATTCTTGAGTAATCTTTGATATAATGACTCATAGAAGTGTGTCAACATTTTAGCACACATTTTTGGTGCCTGTCGTGGGATGCATATGTTGGAATAGTCCCAAGGGATAATTGAGAGGGGGGGGGGGTGAATCAGTTATCAGCAAGTTGAATTATTTTCTCCAACTAATTACAGAATAACATTAAGTATATACACATTTAAGTTAACACAAATAGAACACCACAATTTTGGTTACGGGGAAACTGAAATAGGTAAAAACCTCGGTGGGAATTAGCACCCACAAAGAACTATACTTTAGTATAATAATCCATGTTAGAAGATCTTACAACCCTGTTTGGAGTTTTATCTTTACAATGCAATAAGTACAATGACCTAGTTAAGGGTCGAACCATGTTAGGAGTCTTTTACAAATAACCCTGTTAGGGGTGAGGACTCACTATTGAAAAGCTCACTACTAATATGATGAAGGTTGTAACCTTCAGTAAAACATATATACACTATATCTGATAATGAACTGTTTGAGTAGACCTTCTGTCTTGATCAGTTCTAATTAATTGTATACACTCTCTACTTCTTCACATAGATCTTCAATTGATGAATGAAATGGCTTTACTATCCCAAAACAATCAGCATTCTGTTGTGTCCTTCTATCTCTATTCTTATCATTCACACTTGGTGATCTCCAAATGAACTACTATAAGTATATTCTCCAAAAGATATGATCTTTGTCAGATTTAGGAATCTTTTGAATGCTTCTCTTGTCGGCCAAATCAAGTATGCAACATAATTAGAACCGCGTGATTCAAAATGAATAGACACATCGCTTCACATAGTCGGCTCCACTAAAATTACCCAAACTTCATGCTTCAGATGAAGCATGATTAGCACCTTTGGTTAATTGTCTTTGAATCATAACTAAAAATGAATTTGAACATGCATATCCCATAGATAGACGCAACTGAAGAATCAATAAAATTACTATCAACTTTCTGAAAATAATCTTCTGAAACTGTGGTTGGTAAACAGAGTAACATAACTCAACCGTTACTGAACATCTGAATCTACGTGTATGTATATGGTATAGTAACTATGTCTGAAACATAAAAACAACTATGCAAGGCTTCTACATATCCATACTAAAAAGTGAATGCAGTTCACTGCTGTATACTATATGTTGTCATCAATGACAAACATACAGTCAACTATTTGCATAAAGGAAAATCTTCAACAATCTCCCCCTTTGACATTGATGGAAACATATGACTAAAAACACCACCAATCCAAAAGTGTCTTCTTTCTTTTTACAATCTTCTCAATATCCTCATCAAAGGTTCCTCTTCACTGTTGCAGCTTCTCTAACTGTATTTTTATTTTCATGACTATATGCTCCCCCTTACTATAAAATACCCCTTTGACATCAATGGCAAAGGATTCCAAATACAAATAAGCACAGGTACTACTCTAGAATTAGAGTAGTCAACCACTCATCAGTCACCTAGGACTGATGCATTTACTGTGATTTCTAATTAGACTCAGGAAAGGGAACTACTCCCAGCTTCTTCCTAAGATACTCAAAAGTATCTTTTGATAGAGTTTTCATGAATATGTCTACCGACTAATATTTGGTTCTCACATAATCCAACTTCACTTCTCCATCTACAAATTTTTCTCTTAGAAAGTGATATTTTATTTCTAGGTGTTTTGTCTTTGCATGCATCACAGGGTTCTTTGATATATTAATAGTTCTGGTGTTATCAAAATGGATGACAATGGGATAATCAATCTGAATTCCAAAGTCTTTAATCATTTTTTTGATCCAAACCATTGTTGAACAATTCAATGTGGATACTACATACTCAACTTCTGCTATTGACTGAGAAATACAGTTTTGCTTCTTACTTGTCCAAGTAACCAACCTATCTCCAATAAATACTGCTCCTCCTGAGGTACTCTTTCTATCATCAATGCAACCTGCCCAATCTGCATCTGTGTATACATGAAATTCTACATTTTCTGATTTAGGATACCATAAACCATAGTCTATAGTTCCCTTTAGATATCTGAATATTCTTTTTATTTCCATTAAGTGATTCTTTTTAGGTTCATCTACAAATCTCCCAACAATGCCAATTGCATTAGATATATCTGGTCTAGATTGAGTGAGATATATGAGTTTTCCAATCATGGACTTGTAGAGTTTTTTGTCAACTTCTGTGGAGTCATTATTTTTGGAAAGCTTGCTTCCTATTATCATAGGAGTGCTTATTGGATTGTAGTCTTCCATCTTGAATGTCTTCAATATATCCTTTACATATTTATACTGATTTATGAATATACCTCTCTCTGTCTACTTTACATTTAATCCCAAAAAGTATTTTATAGGTCTAATCATGCTCATTTCAAATTCACTCTGCATCTCTTTTACAAATTCTACACTAAGCTTTTCATTACCTCCAAAAATAATGTCATCAACAAAGATAGAAACAAGTAGTAATCCTTCAAGTGTCTCTCTAATGAATAAGTTGCAATCTGCTGCTCCCTTTTTGAATGCAATTTTTGTTAAGTATCCATCATGTCTCTCATACCATGCTCTTGGGGCCTATTTGAGTCCATAGAGGGCTTTCTTTAGTCTGCATACCATGTCTGGTTTGTCTAAAAGTTTGAATACTTTAGGCTGCTCTATGTAGACTTGCTCCTTCAAGTCACCATTCAGGAAAGCTGACTTGACATCCATCTAATATACTTTGAAGTTTTTGAATGTTGCATAGGCCAAAAAAAACTTTATAGCTTCCAGTCTACTCATAGGGGAAAATGTATCAGAATAGTCAATTCCTTCTCTTTGCACATATCCTTTACATACCAATCTTGCTATATTTCTTATCACTATCCCATCTTGATTCATTTTGTTTCTAAATATCCACTTAGTTCCAATCATGTTCTTGTCACAGGGTCTAGGGACCAATTCCCATGTTTCATTCTTCATTATTTTATCTAATTCTTCTTGCATTGCATTTTGCCAATCTTAATCATTACACACATCTTCAACACTTAAGGGTTCAATCTATGAAAGTAAGCATACCTCTTCATCAACAGTTGAACCTTTATCTCTAGATCTTGTCAAAACTTTACTACTCTGATCTCCAATGATATCTTCTTTAGAGTGGTATTTAGATGTGTATTTTGAGATTTTAGGTGTGACACTCTCATCTATAATCTGTGATTCTTATTGACTTGGTTAAGGATTATTGCATGATACATCAATACAGTCAAACATTTCTTCAATAAATATTTCTTTATTGATTGGTCTAGGTTCATCTTCAATCATAGGTGCATATTCATAATATCTCTCTTGAATCATGAAATTATCATCAATATTCACATGTGCACTCTCAATGATTTTCTTCAACCTTAAATTGAAACATCTGTAATCTTTACTCTTAGTAGAGTAACCAATAAAAATACCTTCATTGCTTCTAGCATCAAATTTTCCAACACCATCATCTCTCTTGATGTAGCACTTGCTTCCAAAGATTCAGAAGTACTTTACTGTAGGTACATTACCAAACCAAAGTTCATAAGGTGATTTATCTACGCCTGGTCTTAGTTGGATTCTTTTGATAGTATAGACTACTGTATTGACTGTATCTCTCCAATAGGTGTGCACAACTTTCCCTTCAATAATGATAGTGCGGGCTGTGTCAAGTATTATCATGTTTCTCCTTTCTACAATTCCATTTTTTTGAGGGGATCTGGGTGCACTTAGTTATCTTTTGATCCCATGTTCTTCACAGTACTCAAGAAACTTATCAGAGGTGAATTCTCCTCCTCTATCAGATCTCAAACATTTTATCTTTAGTCCAAATTCATTTTCAACTTTAGCTTTGAATATTTTGAACTTCTCAAAAGCTTCAAATTTGTTTTTAAAGAATGCAACCCACATCATCCTGGAGAAATCATCAACAAACAAAATAAAATACTTTTCACCATAGTATGATCTTGTTTGAGTAGGTCCACATAAGTCTGTATGTATTAGATCTAATTTGTTCTCTGTAGAGTTCTGTTTGCTTCTGAATGAGGTCCTCACATGCTTTCCCATCACACATTCCCTACACATAGTATCAACTAGTCTTGCAATACTAGGAAGGTCTCTTAGCACCTTTACATTACTTATCTTTACTATGTTGTCAAAATTGATATGACAAAGTCTTTTTTGCCAAAGCCAACTATCATCCACTTTTGCAACAAAACAACTTTCTTTTGAGTTAAGCTGAAAAACATTACCTTTGGTCTTTGAGCCTGATGCAATCATGTCTCCTTCTTTGTTGTTAATAATGCATCTATTGTTTTTGAATTCCAACTGATATCCTTTATCTAGAAAATTTCCAACACTTAGTAAGTTATGATGCAAACCATCAACATACAAAACATCATCTGTCTTGTTCTTTCCATCTAAGGTGATAGATCCTCTACCTATGATAGGTTTGGGAGTGTTATCTCCAAATATAACCATGCCACCTTTGTACTTATCTATATGTACAAATCTATCTTTTTCACCTGTGATGTGACGTGAACACCCACTGTCTATGATCTAGTCTGTTCTAATGTCAGCTTGTGAAACTAAAGCCAATTCTTGTGCTTTCTTTTCATCTTCAATTTCTATTTTATCAATCATTTTTTCATTATCTTTAATTACAACAAATCCAATTTCATCTTCTCCTGAATCATCATCAGTTACACCATCTTTAGCATGATAGCATTCCTTAGTGTATTTGGGTTTGTAATCTGATCTGTACTTCTTGACTCTTGTAGGACACTTGGATGCAAAGTGGACAACTTTGTTGCATGAGAAATATTTGAATGGTAGCTATCCTTCATATTTTCCTTTACCTTTTCTTTCCTTCTTATAAATCATAGCAATGGTTTCTTCTAGTTCTATATCAACTTCTTCTTTCTCAACATTACTAGAGATGCTTAAGGATGTCTTACCATGGACTAAGGCTTTGAAAGTTGTTTCCATTTTAGGTTTTGTCTTCAATCTTTATATCTCAAATGTTGATATTTTTCTAATCAAGGTTTCTCTTATGAAGTCCTTTGAGATTTGCATGGTTTCATCCATGATGTTTATCTTTCTTTCATAGTCTACTGTCAGTGTAGTGATCATTTTGTCCATTATATCTTCCTCTAAAAATTCTCCACCATTGTTCCTGATTCCTGAGACTGCTTCATTAATCCTCCGATTGTAAGCTCTGATGTTTTCTTTAGGTAACATCTCTAAATTTTTGTATCTTTTCTTCCATGTCTTTCTGCACGCATTCTTGGCTTGGATGTCTCCTTCAAACATGTCTTCTAGGAATTTCCAAATTGAATATACTTTGTCTGCCTTCTTGATCTAAGAAAATTCACTATCAGATAGGGCACTGATTAGGGCTTCTTTGGCAATTGCATTTTGGGTGAATAATTCCTTTTATTTATTATTAGAATCTTCTTTTGCAAGGTCCTTCAAGGTAGGAACATCAATTGCATGAGTAGCAATCTCATAGATCTCAAAACCAATGCACTAAAGATGTGTTATCATTTTGTTCTTCCAGTCAAGATAATTTTCTCCATCAAACTTATGACTCTCTTTCCTGAAGTACGCTATATGATCTACCTTAAGCTATTAGGCTTTCTTTCCAAGGCACTTGGCTCTGATACCAATTGTTGGAATAGTCCCAAGGGATAACTAAGAGGGGGGGGGTGAATCAGTTATCAGAAAGTTTAATTCTTTGCTCCAATTAATTACGGAATAACATTAAGCATATACACATTTAAGATAACACAAATAGAACACTACAATTTTGGTTAAGGGGAAACCAAAATAGGTAAAAACCCCAGTGGGAATTAGCACCCACAAAGAACTATACTTGAGTATAATAATCCTTGTTAGAAGATCTTACAACCCTGTTAGGAGTTTTATCTTTACAATGCAATAAGTACAGTGACCTAGTTAAGGGTCAGACCCTGTTAGGAGTCTTTTAAAAATAACCCTATTAGGGGTGAGGACTCATTGTCTAAAAGCTCACTGCTAATATGATGAAGGCTGCAACCTTTAGTAAAACAGATATACACTATATCTGATAATGAACTATTTGAGTAGACCTGCTGTCTTGATCAGTTCCAATGAATTTTATACACTCTCTGCTGCTTCACATAGATCTTTAATTGATGAATGAAATGGCTAACTATCCCAAAACAATAAACACTCTATTCTGTCCTTCTTCTATCTTTGTTCTCATAATTCACACTTGGTGATATCTAAATGAACTACTATAAGTATCTTCTCCAAAAGATATAATCTTTGTTGGCTTTAGGAATCCCTTGAATGCTTCTCTTGTCGGCCAAATCAAGCACACAACATAATTAGAACCGTGCAACTCACAATGAATAGAAACATCGCTTCACATAGTCGACTCCACCAAATTACCCAAACGTCATGTTTCAGATGAAACATGATTAGTGCCTTTGTTAATTGTCTTTGACTCATAACTAAACATGAATTTGAACATGCATATCCCATAGATAGACGCAACTAAAGAATCAATAAAATTACTCTCGGCTTTCTGAAAATAATCTTCTAAAACTGTGGTTGGTAAACAGAGTAACATAACTCAACTTTTACTGAACATCTAAATCTGCGTGTATGTATATGGTATAGTAACTATGTTTGAAATATAAAAACAACCGTGCAAGGCTTCTACATATCTATACAAAAAAGTGAATGCAGTTCACTGCTGTATACTATATGTTGTCATCAATGACAAACATACAGTCAACTATTTGCATAAAGGAAAATCTCCAACAACATCCTCACTTAGCTCTCCTAGTCAAAGCAGGATTAGAGAAACTCCTTGGTGCAGGATTCATAAGAGCTATTGCCTATACTGAATGGATATCAAACATTGTACCAATTTCCAAACATGACAAATCCATTCAAGTTTGCACAGATTTTAGAGATGTCAATAGAGCATGCCCAAAGGATGACTTTCCATTTCCCAATATAGACATGATAGTGGATATGAATGCGGGTTATGAGATTTATTCCTTGATGGATGGTTTTTCTAGATACAATCAGATTAAGATATCTCCTGAAGATCAAGAAAAGACTACATTCACTTGTGCATGGGGTACCTATTGTTGGAACATTATGCCTATTGGATTAAAAAATGCAGGAGCCACCTATCAACAAGCTATGAAAACCATTTTTCATGATATGATGTATAAAAATATGGAAGATTCTATGGATGAAACCTTGGTTAAGTCTAAGAAAAGAGACACACACCCAGATGATTTAAAAGTCAATCTAGATCGCATGGAGTAAATTTAAACCAAGGTTAAATCCTAAAAAGTGTGCATTTGGAGTCACCTCTAGAAAACTACTAGGATTCATCATTTCAGCAAGAGGAATAGAGGTAGAATCTAAAAAATTCTAAGTAATCATAGATATGCAACCTCCAATAAACATTAGTCAAATGAGGAGTCTTCAAGGATGTCCTCAATCCATAAGGAGATTCATTTCACAGTTGGTAGATAAATCTCAACCTTTCAACAAGAACTTACACAAGGGAGTCAAATGTGTTTGGAATGAGGATTGTCAAAAGAGCATAGATCAAATCAAGAAATACTAGGGAAACCACTTATTCTATACATTTCAGCGACATAATATTCCTTAGGGGAATTACTAGCTCAACTTGATGAACATGGGAAAGAAAGAGCAATATACTATATTAGCCACACTCTTGTTTCATATGAGGTTAACTACACGAGCATTGAGACAAATTGCCTTGTAGTTGTGTTTTCTTCCCAAAATTTGTGACATTACATGCTTGTGCACACTATACACCTCATATAAAAAATAGATCCACTCAAGTATTTACTAGGTAAGGCTTCCCTCACAGGTAGACTTGCTAAATGGATGATGATACTTTCAGAGTTTTACATAGAGTATATTGAGTGTAAAGAAATCAAAGGACAAGCCATAGAAGATCAAATGGCTGATTTCCCAATACAAGATAATGCACCTATTCAAGTTTACTTACCAAATGAACACCTCATGTATATGACTGAAAGAACATGGAAGATGTTCTTTGATGGATCCTTTATGAAAAATGGTTCAAGTGCTGGTGTGTTGTTTGTTTCTCCTCATGGGTAGATGATTCCTAAGTCTTACAAGTTATTGTTTCCATGTACAAACAACATTGCTGAGTATGAAGCTTTAACAAATGTACTTAAAATGGCCATAGAATGGAGAGTCACAAAGTTACACATCTATGGGGATTCACAACTGATAATCAACCAAATCAATGATGAATATCAAACAAAAAATGAGAAGCTGGTACCTTACAAGAAAATGGTTGATTCCTTGAAATGATACTTCACATTGGTCACATTTTAGCATATCCCTAGAGCATAAAACAAAGTAGCTGATGCTATGGATACACTTGCTTCACTCCTTCAGTTAGAGAAACATGGATCTAGATTTGAATTCCTGGTGGAAGAGCTAAATCACCCTATCTATGACTCCCAAGAAAGTCATGTCATTTGTACCCTTGTTAGTCATGAGTCATTCTGTTATGGTGCCATTTACTCATATCTTCATGTTGGCTTTATACTTGAAGCCTTTAACCAATCTGAACGTAGAAACCTTACCCAAAATTCCTCTTGCCATTCCCTTATCTCTGGTGATTTGTATAGGAGGGGTCTATATGGAACACTTCTTAGATTCTTAGAAAAGGAAAAATCTGACCAAGTGTTAGTTGACATCCACAAGGGCATCTATTGAGGAAATTCCAATGGTCTTGCCATCGCTCGAAGGTTGCTTAGGGTGGGGTACTATTGGCCTACGATGCAGATTGATGCAGTCACTTTTGCAAAGTCATGTGAAAAGTTTCAAAAATATGGTAACCTGATACATTCTCCAGGAAAGGAGCTCATTCCTTCTATATCTCATTGGCCATTTCAACATTGGGCCTTTGATCTTGTTGGGCAGATTCATCCTACTGATTACTTCACTAAATGGGTAGAAGCTATCCCACTTTATGTCACCTCAGGTAAGATAGTATTTCTATTCATTCTAAACCATATCATCTTTCAATATGGAGTGCCTTCTGAGATTATCCTGACAATGGAGGCCAGTTCAAAAATAAGGACCTTAAACAACTTTGCAAGAAATTCAAGATTAAACAACATTGGTCCTCCATTTACTTCCTACAAGGAAATGGTTAAGTAGAGGCATAAAAAAAAACCATTCTTAAAATCCTACATAGAACAGTCTGTAAGAATGGTAGAGATTGGCACTTACAGATGCATCTGGCTTTGTGGGCCTATAGAACGAGTATTCATACTCCTACTGGGGCTACTCCTTTTTCCCTTACATATGGCACTGAAGCAGTGTCACCTTTAGAGGTTGAGGTTCCTTCACTTAGAGTTTCCATCAAAGGTCTAGTTATAGATGAAGACTACTGCACCATGAGACTTCAAGAGTTAGAACTTCTAGATGAGAAACTCAAGTGTCATTTGACCATATGCAGGTTTGTTGAAAGTGCATGTACAAAGCCTTCAACAAAAAGGTCTGCCCTAGAGAATTCCAAGTGGGAGATATTTTTCTACATGAAAATCCTAAGAATCATCAGCATAGAGATCAAAAAGGAAAATTTGAACCTAATTGGCCCAGACCTTACATCATTACAACAACTTTTGGGTCAGGTGCTTATTTACTATCTATAGAAGAGGGAGAGCATCTCCCTGATCCTATCAATGTCTTGTACCTGAAGAAGTTCTATCCATGATGCCCATTATGTCTAGGGGCACCCTTTGTACATGCTTATTGATCTTGAAATAATCCAAAAAATGATATATTGTCAAAAATTATAAAAATTATAAAAAGTCCTGAAAAAGAAGGAAAAAATTCAAAAATTCAAAAAATTCAAAAAAGAAAAAGTGCCTTGGTGAAAACTTAGAAACAGATGCCTTGGTAGAAAAAAATTGCAATAAAATCCAAGTGGTGAAAACCTGGAAACGAGAGTTACTTGAGGCCTTTGCACCCTTGTTTCTTAGCATGTGTCCTCGACACTTAGCCTTTCTCCATCATGCCTTGTCCTTGTTGCCTTTGTTTGGAATTTGTCTTTGTCTTTGTCTAGGGGGCATAGTTGTGTTAGCTTTGATCTCTTGGATGTGTTAGTCTTTAGGAAACCTCACAAATGGTGTTTTTCAACATTACTTCCACTGTGTTTTTCAACACAACCCCTGACATCGAGTATTTTTCAACACTTATCGGTTTGGTCTTATCCTTAGAACTCAGTATCAGTTAACAAACTTAAATTTTTAAACACAACACTTAATGCTTGAGCTATGTCATGATCTTTTCTTTATGTACTGGCTGTTATAGATTTTTGTTGAGTGTCCTTGTCTTATAAGTCTCTCCAGTATGCATAGCTAGAAGACTTGGGGCATGGGGCATGTTTTTATTTGCTTTCTCCTTGTGGGTGTGGTCTTGAAACTCTAGAGTGTCTCTTGTTGTCCCCTTGACACAATTAGGAGATTTGAGGCATCATCCTTGACTATTTTTGCACAACCGTTCTTATGGTCATCCTAACATGTATGCCTTAATGCGAGCGTGGTTTTGCTACATTAAATTGGGTAAGCTAACATCGAATTCATCTTGACCTTTATGTCTTTGATGCTTATGTTAGAATATTTTCACATTCCAATATGATATAAATCACATTCATATCTTCATAGTTGCGCTTCTGACTAGTGACGATTGTGTGATTTTCTGATGTTCGTTAATAATGGCCCAATGATGAAAATAAGTTCCTTAACATTCTCTAATGAATGATGAACACAAAGTCCTATGTTACAGTTGCTCTATTACAAGTACACCTTTGCATTTTCATGTAGCTTGCATTGTTAGACCTCATGTTAGTTTGCATTTTAGGCTGCATTATGAGTTTGAGAGGGTTTCCTTCATCTTTCTTGTGAACTTTAATCAACTATGGTCATGTTTGATCTTCATTTCCTTATCTTCTTTCATGATCTCAATAAAAATTTTATAGCTTAAACAACTGATTACTTTTGGGGCATTCTCTTTCTTAAGACAAATTCTCTTTCTTCTCTCCATTTCTTTCCACCTCTTCCAAACTTTTATCTTCGATTCAATTTCCCCCCACTTCTTTTCTTCTAATTCAACCTTGGGGAATAATCTTTCATGCTTGATGATCTACCTTGTTTCTATGATCCTTATATATTTTATCTTACATCAAGAACCTTATCTTTAGTTTGATTTGATCAAATTTATCAATTTGTTGTTTCTCCTCTATCTCATTTCAATTTTGAGCACGAGGGGGCAATACTTATCAAACTTCAATCCTTGATTCAACTTTATCAATCCTATCATTTTCTTCACTTGGGGAAACCTTTCTTGAGATTATTATCTTGGACATGTCAATTACGTATTTACAAGGGTGTTGACCATGTCTTTTTCAATCAACTTTCTTTGTCTTGATGTGTTCCCGTCCGTCGATCACACGTCTGGCTTGCTTTGTGTTCCCAAATCGATCCCACACTTCAACTGCATTCTTTGACTACATGTGTTCCCATAAAGATCATGCATTATTCAAAGAGGGGCAAATGTATGCACCCTAAAATGGTCGTCTAGACTATGGGCCCCCATTCTTCAATTTATCAATTCCCTGAATCAATGCTTTGCAATATTTTTAATTCAAATCAATTTCCTTGATCAAATCGTAATTAATTCAATCATTTCAATATTTTATAAGGTTTGATCATTTCATCAATAATTTTATTTAATTAAAAGAAAACATCCCTTTTAATTAAATAAAATAATCTTACTTAATTAAAAGAAAATCTCTCTTTTAATTAAATAATCTTATCTTATTTAATTAAAATATCTCTTTTAATTAAATAAAATAATCTTATTTAATTAAAAGAAAATCCCTCTTTTAATAAAATAAAATCCTCACTTAAAGCTCTTTTTTTGATGAAAAAAAGAAAATAAATTAAATAAATCAAATAAAAATAATTAAAAATTCCTTTTTCTCTACACATATTCCTAAGTGGTGAGATTTTTCCTCTTACTTTCCTTTTTAGGGATTTATCCCACATTGCTCTTGTGAATGCATTCCTCTCCACACTTTCCTTTATAAGGATCCCTCTCCTTCTCATTTTCAAATCAAGATTTTATGTTGTTGTTGCGCTTCAGGTTTGGAAAGCGATTTTGGAGGAGAGTTTGAGCACTTGAGATTGAGAATTGCAATTTCTCTTTTCTTGTCTTCTTCTCTCATGCATCCATGGCAATCTATTTAGATCACTATTGCAATTGCATGTTAGATTAGATTCATATTTCATTTCATAGAATAATCTTGCATGCATATTTCCTTTCATAGATTAGTTTTCTTTCATGCATTGTTATCATATAGAATAGCTTCCATTTTCATTTGCATGCATATTTTATGATCATGGAGACTAGCACTCTTTCTTTTCTTCTAGGTCTAAACTAAGTCTATGGTGTACTTGCATGGGCACAAACTAGGTCTAAACTAAGGGCCTCCATTCTAAACCCTTGTACTCCATGAATAGAGAGCTATGAGTCACCATTTGAGACATCATTCTTGAGTAATCTTGGATATAATGACTCATAGAAGTGTGTCAAAATTTTAGCACACAACACCAATATCTTCTATTATTCTTGCAAGTTCAGTATTCACTCGGTTTGCTTCATGATTCATAGCGACCACTTGATTTGTGATCTCAAAGTAATTTTCAATAAGTCTTAATATCTTAGATTCTTTTTCTTGTAACTTTTAAGTCATCTATCTTCTATCATCAACAACCATATTTCTATCTTGTTCAACTTTCTTTGCATCACTCAAGACTTCAACCATTCTAACCATTTGTGTATCTTGACCGATCTGTAGTGCTTTCACTTGTTCATTAAGTTGTTGATTTCTCTTAGATAGCTTTATAAGATTCCTTTAGATGCATCAAATATGCTACTAGATTCAGATCTAGATGTATCAAATGGGTCATGAATCTCTTCTTCATGATAATCAATCTGACGATAGTGAAGTGTCATGTCCTTTCTCTTAATCAACATCTCCCTAAGTTTCTCTTTGACTTCCTTGTATAGTTTGACATAGATCCGCAACTGTAACTTCTGATTTAAATGGTTTTATCAAGTTGTATCATCCTAAAATGGAAGCACTTCCATTTTGGTAGGTTTATCACCTTTGTTTAGTGCACTAGCATATTAGATTTGCATTTAGGATGCATTCATGTTTGATTCTACATGATTAGGTGAAATTAGGATTAGGATCTTATGGATTCTCCTTGGTTTTCCTCTCCATGACTCTATTTTCTAGGTAGCACCTATGTGTGGGCCCTCCTATACCTCATCAAACTCTCTCTAGGCCTCTAGGCCTTTTTCCTAGCATTCTAGAATGTTCCATCACCTTCCTAGGTCTCTGGTTGACCTGGGAATCTCACAGACACCACTAGGTGACATGCCTGGAACCTCAGGTCAGGGTCAAAATTGACCCTAACCTAGGTTAGGGTCAAGGTTGAACTTGACCTAGGTTAGGGATGAGTTAGACCTTGACCTAGGTCAAGGGTGAGGTCGACATAGACCTCTTTTGGGTGTTGTTCCCCACTGTCAATTCCATAGGTTATCGAGGTTCTAAACTTAAAATAGGTCCTCGAGTTCAGATGCAGAAGTGTTTTAACTGATATCTAATTTAATTCACTCCCTCCTTGGTTGGTGATTTTGATTGGACCATAATTCAAGGTGAAATTTGAATTTGGGTCCCTCACATTGCCCTAGGAGACCTATATTGAGATCTCTATATAAACACTCGCTTTTGCCTTCATTTTATCATGAAACAAAGTCAGGAGATGACATTATGCAATGATGATGAAATTAAGAAAGAGGATGATATAGAAGGACAAATCTATGAGGACATGTTGATAAATTCAAGCATTTTTGTGGACATGCTATTGTAGATCTTCATTGAAGTAAGAAGGTACTCTTTCTTTATTAGATCTACCATTCTCAACATTCAAGCATTCAAAAGGATATTATCATGGGGTAGCAATTATCGATTGTGAGTTGGTAGGAGTACTTTATCCTTGGGGTCTTGGTATGCTTTCTTTATCATATTCCAATCTATGCATTGCTTTCTCATTTCTATGTTATGTTAGGATTATTAATCTAGAAGATTAGATCTTGATATTACATGTTCAAAGACTCTTTTCAAAGAGCAAACATACACACATACTTTCTACATTTGGCTATTTGTGGAGGTGGAGATCACCAAAATGGATTTTTGACTAAGGCAAAACCCTATATAGCCACCCAAAAACCCTCTTTTCAGATATTTTTAGGTGCTATTTTTAGGAGTTACAATTATAGGACAGTGGATCTGAGACCAAATTTGGATACCCTTTTCAGCGAACTATCGGGATCTAAAAATAGATTTTCTATCCCGACAACATAGGTCAGGGTCGAGATTATTGGGCTGAGGGTGACATTTGTGGGTCAAGGTCTATATTTTTCATAAGGTGTTGGATCGGAAAAATATTTCTGGGTTTTGTTTATCTCTGTGTTTCAGTTCTAAATCATACTTCAGATTTTCCAGAAATAGAGTACAGGCCTCAGAAAATAGTATTCTTCAGATCTGCTATGATATGAGGTAGGTATTTCACTCCATAATTCTTTACAAGTATTCTCAATTTCTTATCATAATAATTAAGTGTATAAGACTAAAATTGGACTTAGGGTCTCTTTTCATATGCAATTCCTATTATCTAGAAGACCTCATGTTCAATGCAAATTTTAGATCTTACATTTTGGTGAACCCGCGATAGACAACTCTTTCTTTTTGGTGTTAGATTTACATTTTATATTAGATCTTGCATGCATATAGAAGTAGGTTTTCTTTTATTCTCTTGCATTTATATTTTAAAATTCATAAAAATCAAAAAATTTATTTAAAAAAACACAAAAATACTTACATGCTTGTTATTTTATTTTTGTGCTCAACATGTATGATACTTGTTTAGAATACTTTGATGAGGATTTTATTGTACAAGAGGATAGATATCTTAATGAGGTACATGGAAGTTAGTGTGAAAATGGTTCGAATGAGCTCTCCATGGATCCCATTCCTACTTCAACCTCCTCCACAACCTCTCAAATTGACTTTTACCATAGAGTGTATGCATGGTTACCTTCATACCCCTCTATTTGAAACATTGAGATACCTAGAATGGTATTTCCTAAACCTTTGATGATGGTAAAAGGATGTCCTCGAATAAATATTAAGGGTAAACCTAGAGATCCTTTGGATTTATTTGATAACATAGATGCCATTTCGCATGCTTATCGCACACGAAATAATCCTCAACCTACTGTCCCAGCTACTTTACCTCCTTCTCAACCTGTGCTTCCTCGAGCACCTAGGTTACCTTCTTCCTTTAAGGAATATGATTTAGTTGATCAGTTACACACTACTCCAGCTAAGATCTCTTTATGGGAATTAATTCAAACTTCTCCTACATATCACGAGGCATTGCAAAAAGCTTTATCCACTCTTCCCGCTCTGCCTCCTAACCAAGAGAACATTAATTAGTTTTTGGAGTGCATGCATACTATGCCTTCTATACCTCCTATTGTGTTTTCTAATAATGATTTACCTTCTGTTGAGGTGTAGAATCAATATGATGATCTTATGGTTGCTGTCTCTATTAATCAATGTATCATTCATAGAACACTAATTACCAATGGATCTGGGCTTAATATTTGTAGCATGGATATGCTTAGGGAAATTAAAGATGATCTTAAAAATATTCAACCAGATAATATTCCTATTCGTGGCTTTGATAACATTTCAAAGAAAACTTTGGGTATTATTACGCTACCTATCAAAGTTGGTCCTGTTCTCCTCTACACTCCTATCCATGTTATGCAAGGACCACTCAACTACAATATTTTATTAGGAAGACCTTGGTTACATACTATGCATGCAGTTCCTTCTACTCTTCATCGTAAGGTGAGGTTCATTTATAACAATCTGATGTACACATTACATGTGGATGATGAGCCAAATCCTTGTCTGAATGTAGAATATGCTAAGGTTCCCGAGCCTATACAACCCAGTGAAAAACCTTAGCAACCACCTGAAGTTAAGCAAGCTGAAATTCCATCTTCTTCTCTAACGAAAGATGATTGGGGAACATTAGATTTCAATCCTTGTTTTATAGGGGAGTACAAATTCTTAGATTTAGCATTTATGAAAGAACAAAGTGATTTTGAAAAACAAGTGTTTATCCCTTCTCCGTTATCTGAGGAATTAAAAAGCAACTTTGTTGCTGCTTCAGGTAATGAAATGATTGAGACAATAAAACTAGATTGCTATGACATTGTGACATGTGCTGCTCCTTTAACTCAATCTGATATGGCCGACAAATATGGTTTTGGTTATCATTTACTCAAGAAATTAGGATTTAATGGAAAATGTTGTGGTAAATATGAGCAAGGTATACAAGTACCCTTGGACAATGAAAGTTGTGATTATACTTATGGATTAGGGTTCAATCCTTATAGGAAACCATCTACTTTTCCTCTTAATGTTAATCATATTTGTGGTGGACATTTTAAATTGGTTAATCTGCTTCTCCTTAACATGGATCAAAAACCTAGTTTGGATATCTTTCCTGAGGATGAAGCCCTCACTGATTTTTTAGGGGCTTACCAAGATCTACCTAGGTTTCATCATAAAAGAATAAAACTCTATTGTCTAAACAATGAAGCCTATTTTGGAGAACATGATGAACAAGATATTTATCCTTTGCCAATGGATCCTCCCATACAAAGTAACTTATTAATTACGAAAACCATTGAATTTCAAGTAGATGAGCATGATTCTGGAAAAAAAACAATCAAAATTGGAAAATGTTTGAGTCAAGATGAACATGATCAGTTGGTTTCCCTCTTGATTGAATATAAAGATATTTTTGCTTGGACATATTCAGATATGCCAGGTATAGATCCTAAGATTGTTACTCACAATATTGTTCTTAAACCTAATGCTAAACCTATGAAACAAAAGATCCGCAAGATGAATCCAGGCATTGCCTTACTAGTAAAAGATGAAATTGAAAAACTATTAGGTGCTGAGTTCATTCATTCTATTGATTATTCTGAATGGATTTCTAATATTGTGGCTGTTTCTAAGGGGGAAAATAAGATCAGAATGTGCACTGATTTTTGAGATTTAAATAAATCATCCTTAAAAGATGACTTCCTGATACCTAATATTGATATGATTGTGGATTCAACAATAGGTCATGCTTTATTATCTTTTATGGATGGTTTTTTGGGTTATAATCAAATATTTATTCCTATTAAGGATCAACTTAAAATCACATTTATAATGCTCTGGGGGAGATTTTGTTTGGTCATGATTCCTTTTGGATTAAGAAATGTGGGAGCAACTTACCAGTGTGCCATGACTTTGATTTTTCATGATTACATTCATAAAATTTTGGAAGATTATGTGGATGATATCTTGGAAAAATCTATACAAAAAGATCATGTGTTCATTTTAAGGCAAATATTTGAAAGAATTAGGATTTATAATATGAGATGAGATTGAATCCTAAGAAATGTGATTTTGGAGTAGATTCTAGAAAATTACTAGGATTTATAATCTCTAAATGAGGCATAGAGGTCAATACTGAAAAAATTGATGCTATTGTTAACATGCCTCCTAAGAACATTTCTCAATTACGTAGTTTACAAGGTAAAATAAAATCTATTCGTCGCTTGTTTCTAACCGAGCCGATAGGACTATTCCTTTTACTTCTTTACTCAGAAAAGACACCATTTTTTCTTGGAACTAGGAATGTAAGCAATCCTTTGAGCAATTTAAGGATTATCTTTCTAATCCTCCTATCTTACAACCTGCTCAATTCAATAAACCCTTTTATCTATATACTTCTGCTACTTCCAATGCTGTAAGTGCATTATTGGCTCAACATGACAGTGAAGGAAAGGAAAGACTAGTATACTATATTAGTCAGACCTTGTTGGACTATGAAACATGATATACTCAATTAGAAAGACAATGTCTGGCTTTAGTTTATGCTTGTTAGAAACTTTGGCATTACTTGTTGAATGTTGAGGTCAATGTGATTGTTAAATTTGATCCTCTGAAACATCTTTCTCAAAAATTGTTATCTCTGGCCGTCTGGCAAAGTGGGTGATGTTACTTATAGAATTTGATCTCAATTTGATCCTTTAAAAGTCAATCAAAGGACAATCCTTAACTGATTATTTAGCTAAAGCTCTTTTGTCCTCATTCTAATATAAGTGTTACCTCAGTAGAATTCCCAGATGAGAATATATTTGCAATTAAATATGAAGATGTTTGGGAATTATATTTTGATGGCTCTAGATGTAAGACAGGTTCTAGGGTGGGCATTATCTTGATCCCTCCTACAAAGAAACCATTCCTTATGTCATATAAACTAACTTTTCCTTTTACTAACAACATCGCAGAGTATGAAGCTCATATAGCTGGCTTATGAGAAAATTCATCACTTCATATTAAAATTTTGGAAATTAATGGGGATTCGCAATTAATTATTGAACAAATCAAAGGAGGTTATCAGACTAAGAATGATAAAATGATGTAATATCAAGATTTGGCTCTAGATATTATTTCACAATTCTCTTCTTATACGATTCAGACTTTACCTAGGAAAGATAATCGACATGTAGATGCCATGGCAAGCACAACTTCTTTGGTTTTTCTCAAGAATAATGATGAAGACTTTCAATTTACTATTCATACTCTTAAAAATCCTACAATTTCTGAGAAGGTTACTGCTGATTGTTTTAACTTGCATCTTGATTAATGGTATTCACACGTCTTTCATTTTTTGAAAGATAATACTTTTCCAGAATCAGCAACAAGGAACACACATAATCGTATTAGAAAGCTTGCAGTATGTTATATCATTTTGGGATATGTGATTTACAAAAGATCTTATAATGGTCTGCTATTAAGATGTCTTAACAAAACCAAAGTGCCCGTAGCTTTAGCAGAAGATCATTTTGGTTCTTGTGGAGGGCACTTTGGTGGAAAATCCTTAGTTAATAAACTTCTTAGAATGGGATACTATTGGAAAACAATGGAGAAATATTCCTTTATGTTTGTTAAAAAGTGTCCTCAATGTCAACAACATGGTAATTTAATCCACTCTCCCACTCGCAAGCTTTGTAATCATGTCGCTCTGTGGCCTTTTAGCATTTGGGGTTTTGACCTTATTGGAAAAATCTCACCAACTTCTTCTCAAGGACATTCATATATCCTCACGGCTATAGATTACTTTATGAAGTGGGTAGAGGCCATTCCCCTATGTTCTACTACCGTGGATGTTATTTATGATTTTATCCTTAATCATATTATAGCATGATTTGGTATTCCTTCAATGATAGTTTTAGATAATGGCACTTCTTTCAAAAACAAAGAGGTCACAAAATTCATGGAGAAATATTGCATTCAACATAGATTGTCTACTCCATATTACCCTCAATCTAATGGTCAAGCTAAGGCATAGAATAAATTTATTGAAAAAATATTATAGAAAATAGTTAACAAGCATGCAAAAGATTGGCATACCCAACTTACTTATGCTTTGTGGGCCTACAGGACTAGCGTTCGTACGACCACCAATACTTCTCCTTATAATCTTGTTTATGGAACTGATACTATTATGCCTTTGGAATTAGAAATACCATCTTTGCGTGTTTCATTTTGTGGGATTATTAAGAAAGATACTTTTCGGGAACAACGATTACAAGAATCAGAAATGTTAGATAAACAACGGATAATTGCTTTGGAACATATTAAGGCCTATCATAAATCACTCCAGAAACCGTATAATCACAAGGTGATTGAATGGTCATTCTTGGTAGGTGATTTAGTCTTATATAAGAATCAAAGGAATGTGAATGCTCTACCTGGCGAGAAAGGGAAGTTTAGCCCAAATTGGCTTGGAACTTTTGTGGTTATTGAGGACTTTACTTCAGGTGCGTATAAAATTTCTGATATGAATGGTGTCCCTCTTAAGGAACCTCTTAATATTATGCATCTCAAATGTTATTATCCTTAACTAAACCTTTTTGTGTATGTATGTGTTACTTATAGAATAATCATTTTATAAGTTATATAAATTTGAATGCATTCATACACATTTTATTTCTATTAAAGTTTTTTGTGCATTGATGAAAATCCAAGTAATCAACCATAAAACTAATTGTTCAAACAAAGTCTTTTTCATAAATAAAATTCTTCTAAGTTTGGTATGTATATGGCACATGTGCCATATCCATCAAACTTTGTCTCTATGCTCTAAGGGTCAGTGGCTCCCATCTCTCTCTGATCTATGGTGTGAGGCTAAGGATCTCAGAATGGTAGTCTGTGTGCGGCTCCTTGATATGATCATCTCATGGTTATGCTCCTGGGCTCTCTGTAGATCAGCCATGAACTTGTCCTCTCTTTCTTTACATAGCCTCAATTCTCATTGTACACATAGGAAGATATCTACATGTCTTTCGGGATCCTTTTTCCTATAAGGGAATCTCTCTCACTAGCTAGTAGTCGGTAGGATATGCATGTCTCCTTTAGAACCTCAGATATAAAACTCCTCCACTCCACTATGCTCGCTGCAAAATTTAGATAATTTTCTCTCAATACTTCTTATAGAAAAACATTCATTCAAAACATTCTAACTAAATTACATATGTCATACCTAGATCTCCCTCCTGAGTATTACCGAAGGATCTAGATGGTGAGGTCATGGAGCGGCTACTCTCTCCTCTCTCACTGTGTCTGGGTCTAGGTGGTGGTGTCTCTATGTGTGCTCGGGGAGGTCATCATGATCTCAAGGGTGAAATATAGTCTGCATGATCACCGATACCTGTATTGTTTCTAGGGGGCATCTCCTCTTCCCTCTCCTCTTCTCTCTCTTCTCTCTCCTCATCTCTCTCCTCCTCTATGGGATCCCCCTAAGGAATGGGATCCTCCCCATGATCCTCCTCTTCCACCTCTGATACGTCACCACCTCGGTGCATCCTCTTTGAAAGAGATGGATCACCTGTAGGGTAGTCATCAGGGAAGATAGGATGGGTCCCCTGTAAACTCCAATATCTGATATAATCTCTACTAGCACCTGCATAGGATGTCTCAGGGGCTTCCTCTTTATCCTCGGTCTCATTTGTCTCACTATCCACAATGTCTACTACTATAGGTCGGCATATGGCACTGTTACCCAAAATTCCCCATCCTATGTTTTTCTGGCCTTTTCTGTGTTTCTCGCCAAGATGGTCATGCCTCCCTTTTCAAAAAATCAGACCTTATGTCAATCGCGGTAAAAATTTTCTCAAGTTTTAAGTTGCGCGACTGCGCGACGGGCTGTCAATCGCGGTCGTCGCTCAGTCGCAACCTATTCCTGCATAGGTCCATTTCCCCCCGACTGAGCGACGAGCTGAGGATTATGTCATCACGCAATCGCGATCAATTTAAGTCAGTTCATTCTTGCCTTGCGACCGAGCGGGTCAAAAAATTCCAATGCCTCATCGCGCAGTCGCGATGTCTATGTTATGTCGGGTTCCTAACTTGCGAGTGCGCGACGAGAAAGAATAGGGTCTCATCGCTCACTCGCCGAGCAATGGACACAAAGGAAAAACAACCTGCAGGTGTGTGACTGAGCAGAAGGAGAAGGTGTCACGGACTCGCCAAAGATAAGAGATAAAAGGAATGTTTCTTGCGAGCGTGCGACGAGAAAAGAGATGTCCCATCGCGCACTCGCTGTTAGAACTAAATGAAGTAAAAATGGCTTGCGGGTCTGCGACGAGCTGAAAGATAGGGTGGTCGCGCAGTCGCCGAGCCATAAGGTTAAACAGAATACTATTCGCGAGTGTGCGACTGCAGAAAGCCAGAGGTCATCGCGTACTCGCTGAGCAAGGAAGATAAAGAAGAAGCGGCTCACGAGAGTGCGACCGAGTAAGGAAAGATGCTGTCGCGCACCCGCCAAGGAATAAAGACAAGTCAAAGATAGCTTGCGAGTGTGCGACCAAAGGAAAGGTAGCTCATCGCTCACTCGCCGAGCTATGAAGGTAAAAGGAAAATGGTCTGCGGGTCTGCGATGAGTTGGAGGAAGAGACAATCGCACACTCGCCAGTGAATAAAGATAAATCAAAAGCTGCTCGCGAGTGTACGACTGAAGAAAAAAAGAGAAGTCATCGCATGGTCGCTGGATAAGAAAAGATAAAGAGAGACAGCTTGCGAATGTGCGATTAAGAAACATGAATGCTCGTCGCTCAGTCACAGAAAGGGAAGTGTTATAAGGATGTAACTCATGAGTTTGCGATTAAAGGAAGAGGGGACTCATCGTGCACTCACGCATAAAACAGAAACAGAGTATTGGAGGCTGCGAGTAAGCGACAAGGCGGGGATAGTTTGTTCAATTTGCAGGAATTTTCAGATTTGATTAGAGTATGCTAATTACAGGATTATGCAAGAAGCAGTCGGCTGATCTCTGATTAGATCTGTTTCAATATCAGAGGATGCTAGAAAGATCAGATCTTCTCGAAGGGAAAGAATCAGACATTTTGCAGAAGATCAGATTTTAAGGGGATCAGAGCATACAGTCAGAACAGTTATTGAATTTCAAAGACTTTTGCAACTCTTCTAGAAGGATATGACCGCTTCTGTAGAGGAGCATTTATGTTGATATTTTGAAGTGATTACTTTCAGGGGTAAGCGGTGGTTAGACAAGAAAAGATTTGATCTGGAAGTTATTGCAAAAAAGGATGCAGTTGGCTTCGAAGTTGTATAAGTATGAGTTGAAGGCTCATCTTGTAGGGGGTTGGAAGGTAGTCTGATATTTGTAGTATTTTTGCTCCTGTGTCTAATTATTTCATCCATCTGCTTCTCTTCTAGTTCTATGATAGCTTGCTGTTATCATAATTACCTTGTGCCTCATTTTGTGTAATTCATGTTTATCCTCTTTTGCAATCAATAACTGAGTAGATGTTTTACCCCTTATTGATCAAGCTGATTCTGGTTCATTGTGTGT
>MU227488.1:387027-405505 GCA_018584345.1 Thuja plicata
TGTTAGTTGAGTTATATGGATGTGTAGTGCAGTTTCAAGGCAGAAGAAAGTAGGCCCTATCTTGGTGTATCACCTTTTCCCTTTTCAAGTAATTTGGTTTTCTGCATTTCCTTCTCCCTTTTCCTTGCAAGAGATAGTTTTAGGTGCATCCTGATAGTAGAGGAAGCCAGCCTTCTTCGGAGATTCAACCTCGTAGTTCAAGTCCCACAGCTTGGAGGTTGATTCCATGTTTCACTAGGTTGCTGTTAGAGAATCTTTCAGCAAGGGTGCAAACCTCAGTGACAACAGGAACCAGGTCTCTGATAGTACCTCATCGGGTATGCATACTGAGGAACTCTCTGGGGGACCCCCTATATCGGATCAAACTATCTAATCAACCTATCATAGTAATATGGCATCATGACATGATTAGTGGGACCCTCTAGTAGTTTGCACTGCTATGAGTATCTCAACTAATATTGCATATCTAGCCACTCTATCATCTGACAATAAGGTCTCCATATCACATCTATACTTGGTACACAGTCAAGGCATACTCTCCAAAAGAGGATATCCCTGTACTACTAGACGTCTGCTAGTGGATATGCAAAGGGTCTCAGTGTGCTCGCATCTATCATCACTGGAACACCCTATGGTCATGTACATGTGTAGTGCTCAAACATCTAAACCTGTATAAAGGTGCATACTGTAAGACTCTCCCACTAATATCTCACTAGCTGACTCAACTCATGGTAAAGATGGGCTAACATACTGTACCCTCATGAGAAAACATCTCTATCAATCTCCATCCTGTGCACGAGGTTGGTAAATGGTGCTAAGAAAATTGTACCCTTCATGTTGGGTATAATAACCAATGAGAGTATACATAGCATTACTTTCCGTACCAAAGGTGTCAGACCTGCTAGTATGGATGATAAGGTGATATGATCTGACTGGGTCCTGATCTATGGTACCCATCCCAAATAATACTCTCCATCTCCCAACACCTCAGGTGGACCCTATGGTCCTCTCGGTCTAACAACGTCACCTCAGACCGGAAGCCGTAGAATCCTATACACATCCTCCAGCATGATCGTGATCTCCCCTAATGGAAGATGGAAGGAACACGTATCCTGATCCCACCTCTCTACCATGGCAGAAATCATGGACCAAGGGAAACTCATCTATGGTAGGAATGCTACCCAGTATAATCCCACATCTCTCAAAAGCTGTATCTCATTCGGTTGTAACTCGGACATGCTCTGTTTGATAGTTAATAGCAACCCTCTGAAGGGATGCTCTCAAAGAAAAATAGGGTCCTACAAGCATAGGAAAATCATCATATCAGTACTCTATCATCAAGAAAATACTATACCAAATTGAGCTGGTCAAGGTTGACCTTTTTGGGTCAAGGTCGACCTTTGTGGGTCAGGGTCGACATTTACCCCATAAAGGACAAAACCTCCTAGTTAGGGTCAACCTTAGTAGGTCAAGGTTGACATAACTAGGTTAGGGTCAACCTTTCTAGATGAGGGTCAACCTTACCTATAAAAACATGAAATTTTCAATCTTAAACATCAAAACAGGAAACCTACCTCATGCAGTGGCTGTCCGCTAGCCAGGCGCTCTCTCAGGACCTCCATACGGCTCGCTCAAAATTCTTCTCTGTTTGGCATCTTGTCTCCTTTCCAACTTCTACAAATGGTAAGAATGAGGAGGTAGGTATCTCTTTCTCTTATTTATAGCTTCAAATTAGGGTTTTTATTAGGGTTTCGTTTGAATTTACTTAGGTCAAATTCAAATTTTCTTTTACATGCAGTTAGATAGATATTCACTCTGTTCATCATAACTTGAGTTTCATAGCTCCATTTTCAGTTCCGTCAGAAGTGTTAGAATTTTGATTTAGATACCTAACCTTTCAAGTTAGTTTAAGAAGGTTTAGGAATCTTATAATAGGTTTAGGAAAAGAGTTTTCAATAAATTGCATATTCAATGTATAGAATTTACCTTTCACCCTGTTTCACCTTTCACAAATCAATAAGATGAAACATGGGGGGGCATAAGGGGCTTTATACACTTATTAATATAATTGTAGTAAGGCTTAGGTACTCTGTGGATTTTTAACTTGGTATGCTGGAGGTTGCGGGTACTAATGGTTTCTTACAGGATCACTACATTGAAGACTTGGCTATATCATTTTTACTTTATGATGTTTTCTTACTTTAACTTACATACTCACGTAGTGTCATATCTAAGATAAAGTGGGGGATAAATGTATCATCCTAAAATGGAAGCACTTCCATTTTGGTAGGTTTAGCACCTTCATTTAGTGAAACTAGCATATTTTATTTGCATTTAGGATGCATTCATGTTTGATTCTACATGATTAGGTGAAATTAGGGTTAGGATCTTATGGAATCTCCTTGGTTTCCCTCTCCATGACTCTATTTTATAGGTAGGAGCTATGTGTGGTCCCTCTTATACCTCATCATACTCTCTCTAGGCCTCTAGGCCTTCTTCCTAGCATTTTGGAATGTTCCATCACCTTCCTAGGTCCCCGGTTGACCTGGGAATCTCATAGACACCACTAGGTGACCTTCCTAGAACCTCAGGTCAGGGTCAAAATCGATCCTAACCTAGGTCAGGGTTGAGGTTAACCTTGACCTAGGTTAGGGGGGAGTTCAACCTTGACCTAGGTCAAGGGTGAGGTTGACATATACCTCTGTCAGGTGTTGGTCCCCACTGTCAATTCTGAAGCTTATCAGGGTTCTAAACTTAAAATAGGTCCCCAGGTTTGGATGTGGAAGTGTTTTTTCTGATATCTAATTTAATTCATTCCCTCCTTGGTTGGTGATTTTGATTGGACCAATATTCAAGGTGAAATTTGAATTTGGGTCCCTCACATTTCCCTAGGCGACCTATATTGAGATCTCTATATAAACACTCTCTTTTGCCTTCATTTGATCATGAAATGAAATTGGGAGATGAAATGATGCAATGATGATGCAAATAAGAAAGAGGATGATATAGAAGGACAATTCTATGAGGACATGTCGATACATTCAAGCATTTTTGTGGACAAGCTATTGCAAATCTTCATTGAAGCAAGAAGGTACTCTTTCTTGATTAGATCTACCATTCTCAACATTCAAGAATTCAAAAGGACATTATCATGGGGTAGAAAATATAGATTGTGAGTTGGTAGGAGTAATTTAGCCTTGGGGGCTTGGTATGCTTTCTTTATCATATTCAAATCTATGAATTGTTTTCTCATTTCCATGTTATGCTAGGATTATTAATCTAGAAGATTAGATCTTGATATTACATGTTCAAAGACTCTTTTCAAAGAGCAAACACACACACACATACTTTCTACATTCGGCTATTTGTGGAGGTGGAGATCACCAAAATGAGGGTTTGACTAAGGAAAAACCCTATATAGCCACCTCAAAACCCTCTTTTTAGATATTTGCAGGTGCTTTTTTTGGGAGTTATAGGTACAGGACAGCGGATCTGAGACCAGATATGGATATTCTTTTCAACAACCTATTGGGATCTAAAAACAAATTTTCTGTCGAGGCAGCATAGGCCAGGGTCAAGATTATTGGGTCAGGGGTGACATTTGTGGGTCAAGGTTGACCTTTTTCGTAAGACAGTGTTGGATTGGGAAAATATTTTTGGGTTTTGTTCATCTCTGTGTTCTGATTCCGAATCATACTTTAGATTTTCCAGAAATAGAGTACAGGTCTAAAAAAATAGTATCCTTCAGATCTGCTATGATATGAGGTTGGTATTTCACTCCATAATTCTTTACAAGTATTCACAATTCTTTATCATAATAATTAAGTGTATAAGACTAAAATTGGACTTAGGGTCTCTTTTCATATACAATTCCTATTATCTAGAAGACCTCATATTCAATCCAAATTTTAGATCTTACACAAGTGTATACCTTTCCATTGTAAGATATTTTCTCTTCAGTGATTAAACCTTCAAACCAAGAGAACTAGCTCTAATACCAATTGCTGGGATAATGGAAAGGGTGTGTACTGAGAGGGGAGGGGTGAATAAGTACCCTAACAACTTTTTAATCAATTCTTTGTAACCGTTGTTCTGTATTAACAGACTGAGTAGATTGCATACACCAAACATATAATATCACAGCTGAAATGTAAATACATGTAAAGTAAACAATACACATACATGAAATTAAGTACTCATGACACTAGTATTTTGGTATCGCACAAAACCCTTGTTAGAAGGTAAAAACTATGGTGGGGATGAAACACACAAAACTTCACTACTATAGCAAATAAAGTAGCCTGTGAAAGCTTACAAAGAATGATCACTTCTGATGATCTTACCCTATTAGGAGTAACAATGAGATCGATTAGATCTACCTTGTGAGAGGATTTTGCAACACAATTTATGTGTGCACTCAGTTAAGATATTTACAAAAAGATGGTTAAGGCTACTCTATTAAGAGATTTAGGGGTTTATTACAATTGTTAGAGAGTAATAGAAGTTTGATCTGAGACATAAAAAATCTCAATATTGCTGATACAAATCCTTTAAGTACATTCAAAACATATCACCTCAATGTGAATGATAAGACTTTCTGCTCTGTTATGCTCGGTAGCCTTACTGTTTTTCTCAAAACTGATTGCTGTAATGTAGTCTCTGTCCTTAAAATCACTTTTCTGATCTCTGATGTCTGTAGTATGGCAGCTACTTGATCATTGCTTGATCAACATATATTAAAAAATTGACATTTATACATTTTTATATATCAAAATCTATGACCTAATTAGGGTTTACAATTACATCCCTAACCTAAGATCTAAGATGAACAATGTACATAATTTACCTTGATCATCTAAACATAGGAGATATAAATAATTAATGTTGTAAATCCTTAATTAATGTTCTCCTCGATCTTTGTAAGCCGTTATCTAGGTCAGTAATGATCTCTGATGTCTGTAGTATGGAGGCTACTTGATCATTGCTTGATCAACATATATTATGAAATTGACATCTATAGATTTTTATATATCAAAATCTATGACCTAATTAGGGTTTACAATTACATCCCTAACCTAAGATCAACGGTGTACATAATTTACCTTGATCATATAAACATAGGAGATATAAAAAATTAATGCTGTAAATCCATAATTAATGTTCTCCTTGATCTTTGTAAACAATTATCTAGGTTGGAAATTTTTTTTTTACATAGGATAATGTGCCAAAACAAACTTTTATGTTGCCTTTGGTTTACTCGGTTAATGTTGTCTCTCAGTGCTCGGTGTAGTCTGTGTATCTCGGTTATATTGTTGTTCAATTATACTTTGTAGCTTGGTGTTGTCTACTACTCGATAAAGTCTGTATGCAGTTTGTCTTCTTAGGTATCACTGTACTCGATTAACTTTGGGCATGATCAATGTTCTTAGTTAACTCTACACTTCGGTGAATATACCAACTATCCTATTTTTGAATTGGTTACCGATTATCCATGTAGAGTGCTTGAATACTAATGATAACTTCAATGCTTAATTGGAGCAACAAAATAGATCTCTTGATTGAAGTAAGTATTTTTTTAATGTGATACTATAAATTTGTTGTGCAGGAGACGCCTTTGCAGTGATCATAGAGCGTGGAAATGTAGAAGGGGTTAGTCACTATTGATAATATCCTAAGGGGATCTATTTATTGTCAAGATCACTATTTATGTATCTTAAGGGGATGTATTAAATTGTTATATTTACATTTTAATGTCTTAATGGGATCTATTTACATTTACATTCCTTAAGGGGATGTATTTATGTTTACATGTCTTAAGGGGGTGTATTCAATTGACACATGTTCAAGCATATTATTCTATGTATTAAATATGTTAAATTAATTAGAAGAAGATTAAATATATGTATTAAGGTGATGTATATAATTGATGAGTTTACATTTTGACGTCTTAAGAGGATGTATGAAATTTATGTATTTACATGTCTTAAGGGGATGTATTAAATTGATGTATCTACATTTTGATGTCTTAAGTGGATCTATTTACGTTTACATGTCTTACTTTGGGATATATTAAATTGACATTGAATATTAAATTGTCTTAAGGGAATCTATTTAATTGACAAATTCAAGCATATTAATCTATATATTAATTTTTTGTTGTCTTAAGGGGATGTATTATTTGACATAAAGTATCTGAAATTGAATAAATGATGTATTTATTCTAATCTATATATTTAAACATGTGAATTGTCATAAATGCATGTAAAACATCTAAGTAAATATCATATATACAAACTTAAACACATGTAAAAAATCACTAATTTATGTATTATTTACACACATCAAAAATCATAAACACATATATGGACATTGATCATGATGTAAAAACATCTGTGAAACATCTAGATAAATATCATATATACAAACAAACACATGTAAATAAGCATCATACAAATAAACATCTAAATAATCATCATAAAAATAAAGATCTAGATAAATATGTGTACAAATGAATATAGATCTAACAATCTAGATAAATGTATCATATAAAATATAAACAACATATGACTAAGAATGTATCTAGATGTAAAGTATAAACACATAAATCATCTATGTCTAGGCCCAGAGTTGATGTAGTCAAGCTTAAAGGATCCAATAAAGGACTATCCAAACTTGCAGCCAACAACAAGAACAACACAGTGGAAACACAACAACATAGGATATGGCAAATCATATCAATTTATTTTCATTTTTAGATTCAATTAGATGCAACATGTTGAGCTGTAAGGCATTCCTTGTTAGGTCCAAAACAATGAAATCACACTAAGATCTATCACCGAGATCTTCTGCAGGTTTGAGATCACCTCCTTAACTAGCCTAGATTTGTGACACACCACACAACAACCTGGTAGGAACTCCAAGACAGAATCTAAACTTGTGCTTGCAAGTCAACAAGCAATCCTCTTGCCTCCTAAGCCAACATGCTACTATCCCTCCAAGGTATCTTCCACCAAATTAAGATCCTCAAACCTTACATTAGATTTTCTCACCCCTTTGATCTCCTACCAACACTATACCCAATCCTCATTATTTATACAACTTTGCCACAAGTCGACCTTACAAAACAAATAAATCACAAACAAAATTCGACACCAAGAACACAACACCCAATGTGTTCTTCACTAGTTAGCTTACAATGGTCATTAAATCCACCAAATTTAGGTCCACACTCTCTCCAAAGAGAGATCCCACATAAATAGTGCGACCCAAATTAAATGCATAAGTCGGCCAACAGATCAAAGCAATCAAACCCATTCGGTGAAATAGACCACCAAGCAATAGACACCCACTCGGTGAAACTACCGAGTGTATGCACCCTAAAATGGTCACCTAGACTATGGGCCCATTTATCATTTTATCAATTTATCAAATTTCCTGAATCAATGCTTTGCAATATTTTCAATTCAAATCAATTTCCTTGATCAAATTATAATTAATTAGATTATTTCAATATTTCCTAAGGTTTGATCATTTTTATCTAATTAAAAGATTTAATTTTATTTTTAATTAAATAAAATTTGTCTTATTTAATTAAAAGATTTAATCTCCCTTTTAATTGAGTAAAATTTATCTTATTTAATTAAAAGATTTAATCTCCCTTTTAATTGAATAAAATTTATCTTATTTAATTAAAGTAAATTTCTCCCTTTTAATTAAATAAAATTCCTCTTATTTAATTAAATTCAATTTCCCCCATTTAATTAAATAAAGTTCTTCCAATTTATTTAATTATAAAGAAAACCTCTCTTTTAATTAAATAAATAAAAATCCCCACTTAAAACACTTTAATTGATGAAAAAGGAAGTAAATTAAATAAAAAATATATAAAAATCCCTTTTTCTTCACATCCTCCTAAGTGGTGGGATTTTTGCCTCTTAATCATGGCCTTTGATTTTTGCCTCTTAATCTCAACCATTCACTTTCCTATATAAGGAGACCTCTCCTTCTCATTCAATATACATCTTTTTCATAGTATTGTTATGCTGCAGGTTTGAAGAGCAATTTTGGAGGAGGATTTGAGCACTTGAGCTTGGATATTGCAACTTCTCTCTTCTTGTCTTCTTCTTGCATCCATGGCTATTCATGTAGATTAGATTCATGTTTATTTTCATAGATTAGATTTGCATATTTCCTTTCACAGATTAATCATGCATTGTTATCATTTAGATTAATTTATTTTCATGCATTGTTATCATATAGAGTGTTGGTGCTATTTCTTGTCCAAAGTGTGCCTTGTAATTTTTATGAGGTCTCCTGTCATTTGTAGTGTCAAGGGTTTTGAAATTGGCATTAAATTTGATTTTATGCCTCTACAGAATGTGCCTAAACCATCAACGTATTTGAAAGTGGTCCAAATGACTAAAAAACCCTAAGTGCCTTGGCCTATTCTATTCTTGCGTTACTTTTTCGGTCACTTAAGTCATACTAAGTTATGTGTCTCCGCTGAATAGGTTGCTTTTCGCCTATAGTTTGTAATATCCTAACCACTTTATGAAATCCTAAGTCTCACCATATGGGTCCCTTTACTTCATCACCTTATGTGTAGTGCAAGTCAGAAAAGATCTGACGGTCGGCGTATCCGCTTATGTCCAAAGTGCTCGACATCTAATGAGTAAGCAGATAAGCGGTGGCGACACGTGTCTTTGGTGGGGCCGGGCATGTTAAGAGTGAGGTTCCGTTAAAAGGTAAGCAACTATTAAAAGATCTGACGGTTGGCGTATCCGCTTATGTTTAAGATGCTCGACATCTAATGAGTAAGCAGATAAGCGGTGGTGACATCTGGTAGTTGGTGGGCCCAGGTATATACAACTTGCGGGATGTTAAGCTTCAGTTAAGTTTGTTGGCATTTGACGGCTCGCTTGTTTTCTTATGTCTAAGATTCTCCACATCTAATGAGTAAGCTGATAAGCGGTGCCAACATGTGTCCTCAGTTAGTAGTTATTTTCCGGAAATTAAGATGGTCGTTCGATACAAAGAATAGTGCCCAGAATCAACGGTTCAAATTCAAAGTTAATAAAACAAGTTGCAGAGAGCCGTTAAGCCACGAAACTGAAGCTGGTGAATTAATTATAGAACGTGTGGCAACTCCAATTCAATTCAATTTGAGAGATTGATTTGATTGAGGCTGTAAAATGATTAAGCCGACTATTGTCTAAATCATTCAGCAAAACCATTTACATAAAGACGGAATTGCAAACCAAAACCAGCTTCAAGCAACTTCTGTGCAAAAAGGGTAAGTTCACTGATTCACTAAGCATTCCAATTGAGATAGAATTACAGTTCAAAGAATATTTTAGAACTCCTATTTTAGAATCCAGTTCTAGTCTTGATAGTAAACCATTAGAATGGCCCCTAGAGCTGAAATCACCGGACAGGTTGACTACCAGAAATGAAATGTTAGAGAGGACTTACTACAACAGTTACCATTGTCTTTGGGGGATGCCACCCAAGCCAAGAAAGGAGTATTGCAGCATCCCCACTTCAGAATTGGGAAAGGGCTATATGATTCAAGAAGGTGGGCAAGAGATGCCACCACAAGTTTTGATGCCCTAGCTCTATTTAGAGCAGCTTACAGTCAGAGAAAATCCCCTACCCCAGATTGTAATATTTGGGAACTAGATGTTGGTAAGCTAATAGCACCTAGTGTCTTCATGGACACTGATTTGATCATTCTAATAGAAAACACTTACAACAAGGTGTCTAGGGTAGTTAGAGACACCCGGGGAAATGTAATACTGACTGTGTTAGCTGATGAAATTAGGAGGATCTTCAAGTTGACTGATACTTCCCAGAGTATGGATGATATTGACCTTGAATATTTCAAAGAAATATACAATAACCAGAGGGATTATTACAGAGGTGAAGTAGTGAAGGGATATGCAAGCAAGATAGGAGATTTAGTTGTAATAGGGCCAGGAAGCCCCGAACCCTTCAAAGTAGATTTCTTCATTGGCAAAAAAAGAAAAATGTACAGTTCCCTATGTAATGTCTTAGGGATAAATGAGGAGGAAGCCATGCCAGTCCAAATAATGTTGATGGTGGTTCAAATTCTACATCCCCATTTATATGTAGTGTTTGATTATGCATCCTATATTGCTTAGGAGATGCATGATGGTTTGTTAGGGATCAAGGATGGCAATATAAAAAAGCCTATGGGTTGGTATTCCTTTATGATGCATATGTTCTTATTTAACAATGCAAATTTCTTTGAAGAAGAAATGGAATTGGAGAAATTCCAAGATGATGAAGAGTTTCCTGTTTAGATGTGGAGTGCAGACTTTTCCTGGGATAGAAAGAATGCAAGTTATGTATACTTTGAAAAAGTTTTTTCTACCAGACTTAAGTCATTGTTAAGCAACCAAACTGCAAGAATCTCAATGAAATATTGATGCTTTTAAGGCCTATGGAGTATGCCCCTGAGTTGAAAATTTCTCACAACTGGGGAGATTTGATCTTATACCCTTTTGAAACAGTGATTAGGGTCTATGGTTTTAGAGGCGTTCCTTATGTGTTTCCCTACAAAGTCCCACTCAAGATTGGGATAGCATAAATCATAAGACAATTAGGTGGGCTACAGGAGGAAGCCTTGACTGGAAAGATGAAGGGGAACATATTTCCTCCCCTTACTAAAGCCCATCACTTTATCATAACAAAGGGAGGGTGGCCATAGTTTGACAAGTATTTTGAGCCCTATCATTTATCTACTTCCATAGCCAGATGTGTTGATAATGAAGATTTTATCATGGGCATGTTCAGGAAGAGAACCAATTGTATTATGCTGAAACATTAGTTCTACTATCCTGAGGATATTATCAAGAATATCTTTGACTTACAGATCCAGGAAGTCGGGAAGGAGAAGAGGATGGTATATAAGAAATCCTTGGACTTTGTCCAGAATTTTGACAAGACCTATGATCCTCTAAAGGATTTTTTCCCATGGTCTTATAAAATTGATTCACTTATGAATATTTTTGAGGGAATCATGCAAAACCTGAATGAGAAAAGGAAGAGAGGAGTTGAGAGTAACCCTGAAAAGGCCCTTTCTGTCATGAATAAATTCCCATAGAGTAGAATAGTTCCACATGGGAACTATCTAGTATACAAGAGAGTGGGATATACCACTGTTACTCCTAGAATTGATCAACCCATTCAGCATAAGGGAAAGAGGCCAATGGACACTGATGTTTGAGAAGTATCCTCTCCAAAGAGGTAAAAGGTGGAGATAAAAGAACAAGGAGGTGAATTATATTCTCCCTCCCAATCCCCTATGCAGTATGATGACCAGACCATTGCTGAGCAATTGCTCAAGATGAGAAATGCTGGTGAAGTAGTTGTTACTACTCATGAATTACAAGAGGGGATGCCAGAAGAACCCAAGCATACATCATCTGACCTTACAATGGCTGAATTTATTGACAAGGACTTAGATCCTATGACCAAGAAAGCAAGTGATGAATTCTTTTCTGATGACAGTTTCATCAAAAATAGGGCTTTTATTCAGTTTCTATGGAGATTCCATATTGATGAATACAATGAAAAATGCCAAAAAATGATAGAAGCCCAACCCGATGCTGCCAAAGAGGACATAGAGAAAGAAGTTAAGCAAGAATTGATACTGAAATTTGATAAAATTACTCCTGAAGAGGGCAGACAAATGGTCAAAAGGCAAGGGGTACTCATATTGCCACAATGGGATTTAGCTGATGTAGTAATTTTTGATACCATAAGGAAACAAGCAAAACCCATAAGCCCTACTAGAACATTAGTTGGTGATAAATTTAGTGAAGACCATGCAGCATTGCCAATTTGGTCACTGAAAAAGAAGGACAAAAGAAGAGTTAAAGAAGATGATGAAGCTGAAGACACAGGCAACCTGATTGTGAAAAGGGTTGAAGACACCACAAGAGTTGAAGCAGCTGACCTTGTTGTACAAGTTGCCAATCTAAGCATGAAAGTGTCAGAGAAGGAGAAAGAAGCATATGCTAGTCTGAATGAAAAGTATGAGTTTGTGCTCAAAGCTTATAATGAGGAGAGGGTTAAATCTTTGATGAAGGACAATAAAATAGCAGAGTTGGAGGGTAAGCAAAAGACCCAATTTGTGCCCCAAAGGGTAATTTCTCAAGACCCATATGAACCTTCCTCCTCGAGTCTATTCATAACATATCCGCCATCCCCTACACCTCTAAGTCCTACTATTCAAGAAGCTGTTGAGGCCAAGAGGGCAGAATTAGAAGCTGAGAAGAGCATGCTAATTAGTGAGAGAACAAGATTAGAAGAGGAGGGTAAGAGAGACCTGGAAGATTCCTCAGCATACAAAGAGGCTGAAGAACTAGTAAATCAAAAGCACACAGATCAAATATTTACAAATCTCAAGAGATGTGCTAGTGAGATCAACCTCTCTAACCTCTACCTATTGGGGAAGAAGATTGCAAGCATCATCAACAAATATGATGCTGAAAAGGGACAATGGAATTTGATAGTGAGTAAATGGAAGGGGAGGGCATCCCATGTAAAATCTTTCAATTCCCTCTCTAAAGAGAAAAATTATGTTGATATTATTTTGACAAGCACTCATGAATGTCTTAAATTGATGGTCAAATTAGACACCAAGAGGAACATGGTGATGAAGAAGATCACAACGTTGAAAGGGGAATTTTCCAAGGATAGATATGATATGTATCCCTATGTTCAAAGAGGATGGGAACATAAAAAATGAAGCCCTATGGCTGAGGCAGCTAAATGAAGCACTAACTAGCAGAACAAAAAGCATTGTCACTTTGGCAAATACTAGATGGTTTGTGCTAAATATAGATATTTTAAGTAAAGCCAAGGCATTTTTTGAATCTTGGGAGGCAGAGATTGAGAAGGCTAACAGTGATTGGGAGGAGTGAAATAGCCAGAAGAATGAGGTTCTCAATTTCAATTGGCCAAGTGATGAGGTGTTCACCTCATGGGTTAGCAAGTATGGAGTAGTCACCCCAGTAGCATGAGAAAACAAATATGAAGGGGATAGCTAACACCAAGGAGGTTGAATGAATGAGTCAAATCAAATATTTGGCACCTCTACACCAATAAGAGAGAAAGATCTAGGTGATAAAGACCCAACTACTTTGGAACAACTTCAAGCATTCAGGCGGTGACAAGACAAATGATCACATGGCTTGTAGCAAATATTGTTATCTCTTCAGCTAGAAATTTTGTGTCTTCTTGGAACTGTATTTTGTTCTATAGCCTAGTCATCCATAGCTTGTTGCATCCTTATTCCGCAAAAGGATTCCAAGATGACTGGGGCTACCTATAAGTATCAAGTTGTAATATTTTAATAAGGATGGTAAAATATAAGACGACAAGGCAGATTACTAAATTGGTTTGACCATTGGTTTTTTGAGTCTTGAAGATGTACTGTTATTGAGTTGATATTAATAAAAATACAATGGAATCTCCATTTTTGATGTCAATGGTGTCTTCTTGCATTTGCAATTAATTATTGTATGTTCAATTTGTAAGGCATTTTAAGTATACTGATTACAAGGTAGTCATGTTCTTGTTTATGAGTTTTTTCAAGGAAAATATAAATCTTGCAGGTGATTGCAGAGAATTAGGGTTTGTGTAAGGATTTGATACGTTGGTGTGAGGAATGAGAGGGTAGTTTGTAAGGCACTCTATCTGGGGTTCAATTGTGTTCTGATTAATTGTCTTAATATGTGTATGCTCTATTATGACTCTATTACCCATGATTAGGCATTGGTCAATATGCTGACATGTGGTTGTTATCATCAATTTAAATATTAAAATCTTTACCTTCTGTTGTCAAGAACTTATATGTGTAGTTGATTGTATTGAAGAATACAATTCATCTTAGTGATTCCTTGAAGAGTGAATCAATAGGTTAGCTTTCCTATGCCAAACTGGCATAAAAAGAAGGATTGTAAATCCTTAATCCACTGTGAGATTCTCTATTTTTCAGTGAGTCTGTTAAAGGTACACCCGCCTAGGTATGTGGAGCCCAAAGTGTAGGAGGATTTTTATCCTTGTTAATTAGCCTTGTTCATGTATGAATCTGAGTTGGGAATAGAGGGTTAAACATTTATTATTGTTTTAATTGATTCATACAAGAAAATGAGCTAACAAAATGGCGACTGTACTGGGGAAGTAAGATGCAAAAATCTTGTTGAAGAAATCAGAATCCCTGGTGTTATATTTTAAAAGTTAAATCAAATTTTAGTAAATTTGATAGGGACTTTTGTGATGATCTTAGAGTCATGATCATGAAAGAATTTGTTCTAACAATATTGAGAATCAGTTTGTTCTTCCTGATAATTATCAAAGCTTGTTTATCTTGCTTATCGGTTGGGGTGCATTGTCTGAAGGTCCTGATTCTGAAGATGATACAGATCTTGTCTCAGTTGGATTAAATTGGTAAGGAATTATCAAGCTTGATATATATGCAAGTTTATATCTACTAAAGTGAAATTTGAGATAGGACAAGATACTTGATTTTCTTATATACTAATCCTCTGAGAAGGGGTGGCGACTCTAACGTCTGTGTAGTCTAGTGTTGCATAGTAAAATTATTTGTTCATTCTGAGAGATGAGCCGACAAAGAAATACCAGATCATATTCTAGGTTAAATCCTAAAAAGGATATTGGAGAGGAGCTCCATACACCTCAAAGGAAACAATGGTCCAAAATAGGGGTATCTAAACATTATTCCCAACATGTCTCTGAAAGAAAAATGGATATTCCCATTTCAGAAAGGAAGTCATCTTCATCTGAAGATACAGAACCCATGGGACCAGTTGATGCTTATAGAGCTAATACCAATTTTGATCCCTTCAGAGATGGAAAAAATACTGACATAGGGTTCTTTCCTGCAGAAGAAAATCTTGCTCCACCAGAAGAAAATTCTGCTGCTGAAACAACATCATATGATTCTGATAAGTTGCAAGACGAGGTTGTGGCTTTGAAAAGGAAAAAGAAAGAACAAGAAAAGGAAATGGCTGAAGCAAGGGAAAAACATGAGAAAAGGATATATGATATATTATTGGAAAGAGAAGAAATCTTAGCTAAAACTAGAAGAAATGACCTTAAGACAAAGAGCTTGAATCAAGAAGTCAAAGGTTTGGATCCAGAACTGTTTGGTACCCTCAATGATGAGAGAAATAAAATCCTGAATAAAATCTCAAACCTTGACAATGATGAGTTTGAGAAGGAAGGACCTGTAATTAGGCAGTTGTTCCCATATGAGAATGAACTAAATGTGAGACTCAAAGCAACCACTAAAGATGCCCCTGACAAAGGTAAACAAAAAGTTGTTGGTATCAGCATAAATGAGCCTGTGCAGAAAGTTTCTAACCCTAAGGGAATACCCCAAATTGATTTGGATATTGAACAAGCCAGGAAGGCTAAGGATGAATTGGCAAAGCAACTAGAAAAGTTGGAATTGGAGGTTGCTGCAGCTGATATGAAGATGAAAATAGCCTTGCTTCATGCTACCAGTAATACAACTGCAAGCAGTTCTAGACATCTGAATCAAGAAGTACAACAATTGAATTTATTTGTTGATTTAAATGTGAATAGTCAAGGTGGTGCTTCTAAGGTCCAAAAATGTGGAAACAACCAAAATGTCCAGAGCTCTAGTCCTAATGTAGCTGCCTAAATCAAGGGTCCTCACTCAAGTTTTCAAACTGCCAAGCCCAAACAAAATGTTCATCCACCAGCTCAGCATGAAAAAGGAATTACTAGGCCAAATGGTGATAACGAGCTGGGAAATTTCTAGAGGAGGCCTGTCCACATGAACATATACAAAGCTCTCTTCTTTGAAGGCATTCCTTGTCACCCAAATGTGATCCCCAACGAGGTAAGAGATAGGATCCCTAAGTTCACTAGGAATAATTTTGTTACTTGTGAAGAGCATTTAAAAGCTTTTGGCGATAAGATGACTGACTTTGAAATTGAAGATGCTAGGGATTGGTTCAAAAACTTACCTAATGATAGTATTGCCTCCTGGGATGTATTTTTGAAAGCCTTTAGGGAGTAGTATAGAGAGCATGTTAATTCTGGATATATGTTAAATGAGTTTAAAAACATCAAGAAGTTCCCAAATGAAAGTATGGTTGAATTTAATAATAGATTCTAGAAAGCCATGAACAAATTGTTCCAAGTTCTGAGATTAGATGAGGAAGTGTGCCTTACTACTTACATTAATGCTGCTGATGGAAAAATGTCTTATCTACTTAGAGATAAAAATCCAACTACTTTGAGGGATGCTTACAAAATAGCAATTGACATTGAGAGTAATAGAAGAGCATCAGGGAAATTGGGGAAGGGAGAAGACAATAAACTCTGGAAAGAAAAGGGGTCAACCAGTAAAAGTGTCAAAGAAGGTGATACATTGGATAAATTGGTGAGTGCAGTGAAAGACCTTGCTGCCGAAATGGATAAAAATGATAGAGGGGGGTACCAAGATAATAAATATAATAACCAAATATTTGACAGACAGCCCAACCTGAGAGATTATCCATACAAAACCAATTGGAATAATGGAAAGCCTATCCCTGAGGGACAAGATAACCCAAAAGAAAAAGAAACCCCTGATCCCCTCAAAAGAAATAATGCAAACTATGTTGAGAATATTCCCTGGTGTGATGCTTGTAATATGCCACACTCTCCCTATCAATGTGTAGTAGCTACGGATTTGTTCGACTAGACAGAAGAGGGAGAGAAGGAAGACCCTGCTATAAATATGTTCATAGTAATGAAGCCTTATCCATGGCTCCCTGATAGTGCCTCATCCTATAATGATTCATATTCAGAGGTTAATTATTGTTTTACAAACCAGTTCCAAAGTTCAACATATCAAAATGATCAGGATGAATATGTTTCACAGGCAACTATAAACACTGTGGATGATGATAGTTCTCAATCTCATTTTAGGAGTCCAAATGATGAAGAAAAAAGGTCTTTGACTATTACAACAATTAATCAAGAAAGAAATGCTTACAACTTAAGAAATAGAGTAGTAAAACTAGTTCAAGGTAAGTCTACCCCTACTCATATTAAAAAAGACTCACCTCAAGTGAATAATGATCTTCTTCCTAAGAATAATGATAAAGATGAATATTGCAAAAAAGCAGGATCTTCTCATAACCATGTTGGGGGGGGATATCAAAGGAAGAGTTAGTACCAAATGAGAAACTCAAGAAAATGAAGAAAATATGTGATATGCCCCTTGAACTGCCTCATTTGGACATGAAACATGCTTTAACCCAAATGAAAGTTTCAGTCCCACTTATGGAAATGCTGAAAATAAAAGAGCATAAGGAAGTTGCTCTAGCATTATTAAAAGGAATAGATGATATAGCTGTCCCTAATCATGAGGATATACCTTTGACAATGAATAATGCTAAAGAGGATTGCCCCTTAGTGAAAGGAAAAGGAAAGAGCAAGGAATTTTCTGACATTTGCATTGGAAATATAATAACCCAAGAACCATTGTCTGTTGATCCATTCTATGTTACCTTAATGGTAAATAATTTTCTAGTGAAAAATTGCATGATCGATTCTGGAGCAGCTGCAAATGTGATGTCCTATCATGTAATGAAAGAATTAGGCCTCTGAGTTACTACTTCTGCTAGAAGTTTCTATGCCATGGGTAAAAGAGAGGTTCCTATGGTAGGAACATTGAAAGATATTGAAGTAAAAATTGCTGCCTTCCCTGAGGCGACTTATAGAATGGACATAGTGGTAGTGGATACTAAACCGTATTATGGTATGATTTTATCAAGACAATGGGCAATAGTAGTAGGGGGAATGATGTAGTTGGATTTGTCTTATGCAACTATCCCTATGAATGGGAATGATGTCAAATTGTACAGAGAACCCTGGTCATCTGTTATGGCTGAAGTGGTTCTACTTGATCAATTAAATTGTTGTGTGAATGTTGATATGGAAAATTTTATGATTGAAAAGGTTAAGCCATAGTTAAAGAACACTGACCCAATTGTGGATGAATTGCTATTACAACAAAATGGACTCTGGTAAATGTACTATGATGGAGAATGTTCAAAAGAAGGATCTGGAGTAGGAGTCTTGTTGATATCTCCATTAGGTATCAATTTCAAATATTCATTCATGTTAACTTTTCAATGCACGAAAAATACTGCCGAATATGAGGCTTTAATCTTGGGAATGGATATTGCTATCAAACATGGTATTAAATGTCTGAAATTCCATGGAGATTCTCAGTTAATTATATTTCAGATTAGGGGACATTATGCTGCCAAAGATGACAGGTTAAAGTTATATAAGTATGCTATTTGGGATAGGATGGAATTCTTTGATGCTTTCAATATATTGTGGGTTGAAAGATCAAATAATATAATGGCAGATTTCTTGGCAAATGTTGCCCTAAAAAATG
>MU227488.1:413083-486043 GCA_018584345.1 Thuja plicata
TCTCAAGAGATGTGCTAGTGAGGTCAACCTCTCTAACCTCTACCTGTTGGGGAAGAAGATTGCAAGCATCATCAGCAAATATGATGTTGAAAAGGGACAATGGAATTTGATAGTGAGTAAATGGAAGTGGAGGGCATCCCATGTAAAATATTTCAATTCCCTCTCTAAAGAGAAAAATGATGTTGATATTATTTTGACAAGAACTCATAAATGTCTTAAATTGATGGTCAAATTAGACACCAAGAGGAACATGGTGATGAAGAAGATCACAACCCTGAAACGGGAATTTTCCAAGGATAGATATGATATGTATCCCTATATGTTCAAAGAGGATGGGAACATAAAAAATGAAGCCCTATGGCTGAGGAAGCTAAATGAAGCACTAACTAGTAGAACAAAAAGCATTGTCACTTTGGCAAATACTGGATGGTTTGTGCTAACTATAGATATTTTGAGTAAAGCCAATGCATTTTTTGAATCTTTGGAGGTAGAGATTGAGAAGGCTAACAGTGATTGGGAGGAGTGCAATAGCCAAAAGGATGAGGTTCTCAATTTAAATTGGCCAAGTGATGAGGTGTTCACCTCATGGGTTAGCAAGTATGGAGTAGTCACCCTGTTAGCATGAGACAAAAAATATGAAGGGGACAGCTAACACCAAGGAGGTTGAATGAATGGAGAAAATCAGATATTTGGGGCCTCTACACCAATAAGAGAGCAAGATATAGGTGATAAAGACCCAACTACTTTGGAACAACTTCAAGCATTCAGGCGGTCACAAGACAAATGATCACATGGCTTGTAGAAAATATTGTTATCTCTTCAGCCAGAAATTTTGTCTCTTCTTGGAACTGTATTTTGTTCTGTAGCCCAGTCATCCGTAGCTTGTTGCATCCTTATTCTCCAAAAGGATTCCAAGATGACTGAGGCTACCTATAAGTATCAAGTTGTAATATTGTAATAAGGATGGTAAAATATAAGACTACAAGGCAGATTACTAAATTGGTCTGACCATTGGTTTTTTGAGTCTTGAAGATGTACTGTTATCGAGTTGATATTAATAAAAATACAATGGAATCTCCATTTTTGATGTCAATGGTGTCTTCTTGCATTTGCAATTAATTCTTGTATGTTCAATTTTTAAGGCATTTTAAGTATACTGATTACAAGGTAGTCATGTTCTTTTTTGTGAGTTATTTTCAAGGAAAATATAAATCTTGCAGGTGATTGTAGAGAATTAGGGTTTGTGTAAGGATTTGATACATTGGTGTGAGGAATGAGAGGGTAGTTTTTAAGGCACTCTATCTGGGGTTCAATTATGCTCTAATTAATTGTCTTAATATGTGTATGCTCTGTTATGACTCTATTACCCATGATTAGCAATTGGTCAATATGGTGACATGTGGTTGTTATCATCAATTTAAATATTAAAATCTTTACCTCCTATTGTCAAGAACTTATATGTGCAGTTGATTGTATTGAAGAATACAATTCATCTTAGTGATTCCTTGAAGAGTGAATCAATAGGTTAGCCTTCCTAGGAAAAACTGGCATAAAAAGAAGAAGGATTGTAAATCCTTAATCCACTATGAGATACTCTGTTGTTCATTGAGTGTGTTAAATGTACACCTGCCTGGGTATGTGGAGCCCAAAGTGTAGGAGGATTTTTAGCCTTGTTAATTAGCCTTATTCATGTATGAATCTGAGTTGGGAATAGAGGGTTAAACATTTATTATTTTTTTAATTGATTCATACAAGAAAATGAGATAACATAGAGTAGATCTCATTTTCATGCATTGAATCTCTCATTTCATGGTGTACTTGCATAGGCACTAACTAAGTCAATCTGAGGGCCTTCATCACACACCTTTGCACTCAATGACTAGAGAGCTATGAGTCAATATTTGAGGCCTCATTCTTGAGCAACCTTGGATGGAATGATTCATAGAAGTGTGACACATTTTCATCACACATTTTTGGTGCCCACAGTGGGGCAGAAGATTTGTTTTTTGTCACATAGTTATTTTTTCGTAATTTATTTTTGGATTTCCAAAATTTCTATCTTTTCTATACTTGTTGTTTTTGTCTACAGAGTTTTCTTGCATGAGATTTTGTAGGTTTCGGCGTGAGATTTTACAGGTTCTGAGTTTTCTCATATGGCATAGTGCACTTCCTCGCACAACACTGCATGAATCTTCATGCGCGATCTGGCATCAGGCTGGATCTAACTGGTTTGCTGTCATTTCTGTATTTTTCTGATTCTATGCACTTCCTCATGTGGGACTATGCATTTCCTCACACGCCAGAGCACTTCCTTGCGTGACACTATTTGTTTTCTTGTATGATATTTCATACCTGAGATCTATTTTTCATTTGATATTTTTTTTTTGATCTCAGTTTTTCTTGCTAACCACTAATGTTTACTGTTTCTAGTGGTTTGTGATTTGTGATTTGCTGTTGCTATTGCTGATTTGGACATGCTTGGATAAACAACAAAATGATTCATGTTGCATTGGATTTGATGTATTTTGTTGATCTCTATAACATTTGGATTTTGGAAATAAAATGAACATCTCATCTGTCTAGCTTGAGTGTTTCTTGCTTTCATAGATCACATTTCCAATCGGTGCTCTAAAAATGGACCTATATTTTCTTTCTTGCATATATGTTTTGTTGGAAATATAATAATTGGAAAGAAAGATACTAAGAGGGGGGGTGAATCAAATCTTCAAAACTAAAGACTTAAAACAAACTGATCCACATTCATACATATATGAATCTAATGTAATCTCAGATAGCATCCACACAATGAAATAAATAACACATACCACAATAACTTGGTAACCTAGAAACCCAAATAGGTAAAACTGGGGTGGGGATGACACCCACTAAATTCTCCACTACTGCAGTAATAAAGTGTACCTGTTAAGGTTACAAATGTTGATTACAAAATGTAATCTACCCTGTTAAAGGTCTACCAGGTTAAGAGCTAAAGATCATTACAATCTACCCTGTGAAAGGATTTGAACTTAAAATAAAGTAAGCACTCTGTTAGGAGATAAAGAAAGGTCTACTAGAACCTTTCTGTTAAGAGATTTTCATCTGATACAATGATTAAAATGTCTCAAGTATTGATCCTTCATCATGCACTCTAATGCTGATGATAGATCTCCTCTTTCCAGTACCTTCTATGATCTCATAATCTAATATAAATTTACTCTATTGCTCATTGTGTTGTTACTCTGCTTGATCTCATCTTCTTAACAAAATAACCCTCTGTGCATTTCACTTCAAAATGCAGTCACTAGACAATTCTTCTACTCTCTCCTTACACACATACAAAATAGGGTTTAGAAGTAATCTAATATATCTTGTTCAAGTCTGATAGCGAGATCTAGATCAATGATCAAGATCTGATACCCATACCTTGATGGTATTACAATTCATTTTTACAATAGATCATGCACAGGATAAAACAATTAAATGCATAACTAACTCCATGGAAGAATATTAGATGCATACATAAGTCAGCCCAAAAAGCTTATAAAAGTTAGCCAGATCACTTATCCTTGAAGTTTGTATCATTCCTGACATGTATACAAAGACTATTCTGCTTGGCACTTGACTTCTCTGTCGCTCGACACTTAACATCTCTAAGTCCTACTCGGATCGGCAATGTAACTCAGCTCAGAAATGTAACTAGGCAAACTAAAAACTGCTCGGCAATGTTTCTCGGCCTTGCATAGTTTTAGCTCGGCCGTAGTGATAGCCAACTAAAACTGCCTAATTGAATGACTAAGTGTTGGTCACTAATCATCAACATAACTTAGAGATTAACAATCTCCCCCTTTGATATTAGTGGCAAAAACACTTATCATTACTTTCGTTCATTTCATCAAAATATTGCCTAAGTACACTAAGTACTCCCCCTAGGAATATAATCAGAAATAATCCATACAAAAATTTTACATGCCTTCAAAAATTATATACAAGTGTACCTGTACTGTACTGATGTATCATACTATATCCGTTCATACTTCCTTACCAACTTCCCCCTTGTTTTTGTCACTGATTGTTGGTGGGGTTAAGTTTTACTTATCCAAAAAAATTTTATGAAGCTGTAGGGTGGATTCAAATGTAGTATCCCAGCTTTCCTTTGTAATCTTCATAACTTACAATTTTATTTTTAGCTCGGCAGCTAGACTCACTAAAATTTCTATAGTCGATAGATTTTCATTGCTTTGTGATAACTCCTTTGCAATTGAAAGTTCCCTTTGTATTACCTCCAAGTGAGGCAACATGCTTGTCTGAATAGTTATCAATTTGGCCCTTAATTGACCATCTTCAGCCATAAGCTCGGCTATTCTCCATTGTGCATTTATCAACTTATTAAGATGTAAAGAACTAGAAGAAGTATCTTTACGTAAAGTAGTGCTAGTTGATTTTAAATCTAACTATAGCTTCTCAGCAAGATGTAGATTATCCTTTGTGAAAAATTCAACATCACATAATTTTCTGTACAAAGAATAAACATTGGCTGTAACTTTCTCTAAAGTTTCTACAAGAATAGAAAGTTCAACCTGTTTCATGGCAATCTCTTCTGAGATTTTCTCTAGAACTTTGCTCTCAAATCTTCTCCTGGACCATTGTAGAAGCTTTTCAATTATGTCTATGTCCTCATTAGTTACTTTCTATACAATGTTGACTAGCTAATCAACGATTGGTGCTTGAGGCATTTCATCCCTTAAGTTGAAAGCCTTTGCAAATATGTCTTTAATGTCATGCAACACCTGCTTTTTCTTTTGTTCTATCTTCAACTCTTCCTGTCTCTTCTTCCTCTTAATTAATTCTTGAAGAGTCCCTATTTGTTCAAAAGATAATTCATTGGGATCCCATTGTGGAATCACAATGACTTCATCTAATGTTACATCTAGAATGTGAGACTTCTTCTTCAAGATTTTCTTTTTCTTCAACTCTGGAGAACTTATGCTCGGCAGCATAATATATTTTCCTTTGATAGTGTCAATATCCATTGCCTCTTTTAATTCTGTCAATATTGTCTGTTGATTTGGCATGCTCCTAGTTTTATGACCAATGGGAGTGGATGATGCATAGTGTGGTAGATCAACCAACACTTGCACTAACTCTTCTTCTTTAGGCTTATCAACAGTATCTGTTATCACGACTCCACTATCTAAAACTATTTTCACAACCTCTAAAATAGGTGGATTTTGTGAAGTTACCTCTTGTTCATTTGTTTTCTATTTCTCTTCACTTTTTTGATCATTGAAAACTTCAATTATCTCATCAGATGCTATGGTCTTCCCTTCTTTAGTATCAGTTGCCTTAATAGGAGAATCAGTGTCTTTACCACTTGACATCTCTTGTTCCTTGGCATTCAAATTGCTTGGATCAGCAACTATAAAATCCATAGGATTGTCTGTAGTCAAATCAACAGAGTTTGTTGCATCTAATGCATCTTTGGTCTTGTCCTATTCTATGGCAATTTGATCTTGTGTTATCTGCGGTTCAGGGGTAGTATTCAATTCAACTTCTTTTGCCTTTTTCTCAGATGTCCCCTCACCAGATTTCTTGTCTTTTGGAATGGCCAGTCCAAAGATTTCCTTACAAATCCTTGTGCTTTTCTATACTACACCTTCAATATCATTTTTTAGAACAGCATAGCCTCTGAGTTTAGGAACAAACCTATTCTTGTAATCCTTAATGAATTTGGCTCTTTGTTTTGAAGTTAACTCAGGTATTACCTTGGCTAGAGTTCCCTCCTTGATCTGTCTCTCTGTGGCAAGTGAAAATTCCCATATTCTTGATAGAAAATTATATAGTTCATTAGGCACATGATTTCCTATCTCTATAGGAGTTAATTTTAAAGTACTCATCATATCCAAGAGTGCTTCTTGTACTTTATGCCTATCTGCATTTTTCAACTTTTCATACTTAATGAACTTAAAAGTTACCAACCCTGCTAAATTCCTTAAAGTGTCACATACCTCATCAATACTAGCTGGTTTCTTGAATTGTGTTGTAGGTATGTTGCTGGGTTCATCAGTTTCTATCTTTTCCTCATCACTATCTATCCCCAAATTTAATCTCCTTCTTGGTCTCTTTGTTGGCTTACTCGGCTCAGCCTTTGGAGCAACCTTTGCTTCCTTTCCAGAACTACTTTCTACAACTTTCCTCTTACCATATATTTTTGTTTGTACTTCTACTAGAGAAGTAATATTAGATGCTCTAGTCCTTGGATGATTAGCTACAGGAGGTGTAACCATGGGTTTGGCTCTACTCGGCTTGGTTACTATGACAATTGATGGTCTCTTGCCCTTAGCTTTTTTAGTAACCTCTTCTGATGCACTTATTTCCTCCTTTGTAGATATATCCTCACCTTTTCCAGTGGTCAAGACTAAAGGTGCATCCTCAGGTTCTTCATCACTACCTAAGCCAACCATTTTCTTTAGGGTTTTCACAATCTTCTTTCTTTTTCTCTCCATAGTTCCCTCATTCAAACTTCTAGAAATTTTAGCTTTGGCTTCATCAAAGTTTCCAAATCTCTTTGCTGTAGTATCAATTGCCTCAGCTAGGAGTGCAATGATGGTAGCTGATGCTTCATCAATGTTAATTTTATATGGAAATGGTTCTAAGCATGTTATCCTAGGTGTCACAGCCTGGATATAAGTGTCATTCATTAGTTTGGCCAAATATTTCCTTGCAGTCAAGGACTTCTTTAATTCTTGTCTTGCAGTCTCAGCTGTTGTAGTGCTAGCTAAATATCAATCTTTTTATTCTCAATGACTTTACCCATCTTGTAGATCTCTATCACAAGATCTATATTCTCAAGCTGATTATAATCTTTTTAGAGAACTGTGCTCTGATAGCAATTGTTGTAAATACAATAATGGGAAAGCAAGATACTGAGAGGGGGGGGTGAATGAGATCTTAAAATTTAAACACTTAAAACAAACTGATCCACATTCATACATATATGAATCTAATGTAATCTTAGATAAGATCCACACAATGAAATAAATAACACATAACACAATAACTTGGTAACCCAGAAACCCAAATAGGTAAAACTGGGGTGGGGATGACACCCACTAAATTCTCCACTACTGTAGTAATAAAGTGTACCTGTTAAGGTTACAAATGTTGATTACAAAATGTAATCTACCCTGTTAAAGGTCTGCCCAGTTAAGAGCTAAAGATTATTACAATCTACCCTATGAAAGGATTTGAACTTACAATAAAGTAATCACTCTGTTAGGAGATAAAGAAAGGTCTGCTAGAACCACTCTGTTAAGAGATTTTCACCTGATACAATGATTAGAATGTCTCAAGTATTGATCCTTTGTTATGCACTCTGATGCTGATGAAGGATCTCCTCTTTCCAGTACCTTCTATGATCTCATAATCTGATATAACTTTACTTTGCTGTTCACTATGTTGTTACTCTGCTTGTTCTCTACTTAACAAAATAACCCTTTGTGCATTTCACTTCAAAATGCAGTCACTAGACAATTTTTCTACTCTCTCCTTGAACACATACAAAATAGGGTTTATAAGAAATCTAATATATCTTGTTCAAGTCTGATAACGAGATCTAGATCAACAATCAAGATCTGATACCCATACCTTGATGGTATTACAATTAATGTTTACAATAGATCATGCATAGGATAAAATAATTAAATGCATAACTAACTCCATGGAAGAATATTAAATGTATACATAAGTCAGCCCAAAAAGCTTATACAAGTTGGACAGATCACTTATCCTCAAAGTTTGTATCATTCCTGACATGTATACAAAAACTGTTCTGCTCGGCACTTGACTTCTCTGTCGCTCAACACTTAACATCTCTGAGTCCTACTCAGCTCAGCAATGTAACTAGGCAAACTGAAAACTGCTCGGCAATGTTGTTCGGCCTTGCATAGTTTTAGCTCGGCCACAATGATAGCCAACTAAAATTGCCTAATTGAATGACTAAGTGTTGGTCACTAATCATTAATAGAACTTAGAGATTAACATGTTTCACATAGTAATTAGGCCTTATGAACACTATTTTTGGCGATCTTGAGAGAGTGGGCTTCATTTTCTTGTTTTACATGCGAAGCTCTTCTTGACGATATATCCCCTTGTAGGTAGGGAAGGATTTTTTTATTACCTCATTGGTCAACTTGGTTTGGGCTTCAAATTTTTTGCAATACTTTCTCTCTTTGGGGAGATTGGTGTCATTTGTTGTTGTGTGAACCTTGAATGAGGTGATTTCAAATTAGCGAGTCAATGAATCATGTTTGCTATGTTTTGGTGAGGTGAGGAGGCTAGAGGATTATACTCTTTTCACTTTTGGGAGAATCAGAAACTTGGAACCCTTGAATCCAAACTAAGTCCCCATGTGCTCCATATTGTGAGTCTTCCTTTTTAGAGAGGGTTAACCATAGTGGACATTCCCTTTATTGGGTCAACTACATGGACAGAACCTCAAGCGGTAATAGCCATTTTTGCCATGGTAGCAAAAATCACTATATAAATGTCCTTGTGGAAGAAATCTCCATGGGTGTAGTTTCTTGTGGGTTTTTAGATCTCCTCAGCAGCTCCTGATTGGTTAAATTATCAGACTGTGTCAAAACCTCAGTGTATTGGGATTGGATTTCACCCTCTTGAGATTGCAAAAGTTATAGAGTCAAGCCATTACTAAGAACCATAGTGCAACCAAATTTTTATTTTCTAGGACTATGTGCGTGATTGGAAAAAATTTGAGAACATACACAAGTATCATTCTTATGGAGTAGAAATACTATGACACTATCCATGTTTATGTGCAAGGTTGCTTTGTCCCTTGCTCATTGTTTGAAGACATTGATTCCTTGAACTCCCTGATTGCTGTCTTGCATGCCTGATTCATGATAAAATATGTTAATGTACCTAGTTGGTTATTTTAATCACACAAAATCTGAGTTCTGTTGCCTTCTCTCATGCGAGAAAACTTTTTTCTCACGCCGTTCGCCACGTTTCTTCACGCAGCCACCTAAGAATCCTCATGCGAGCCTTACAGCCAGTCATTGTATCCTATTTCACCAGTCTGAGTTTTCTCACACCATTCTGTGCATTTCCTCATGTGATTCTGCAAATCCTCACGCAAGATAACATTTCCTCGTGTGAAACTATCTGCCAGTGAACTGTTTGCTGTCATTTTTGAGCATGTTCGCTTTTTATCTTATCATTTTCAATTTTCTAGGTTGATCCATGTCAGATTAGATTACTTACCCCGTTGTTAGAAGGTTTTTTAGCTTTGGATTCTTGTGTTTTGACCTCTTGGACTAGCAATCTTTGATTTCACAAGTGACCTTGCTTGGCACTTGGTGAGTTAGAAATCGTCCTTGTTGAAAAGATAAACCTTTAGTTTCTTTGATAACACACTTGGATAGTTTTGGTAGTCTCTTATCCATTCACTTTCATACAATTCTAATTTCAATTTCAAATTAATTTGGGTAAGACCATCCTCCTGGTCCATATGTGCTAGGGTATTCACCCAGATTTATTGGGCACCTCTGTGCCAGTGTTGGCTTATCCCTATTTGCAATTTTCTATCTTATCACCTCTTTTTGGACAAGTTAATGCCTTTTCTATCCTAGTTTGGTACCAAAATTTCTTAGGGTAATCCTATCAACTAGTACCTTTTATTTCATGCTAGTTACAACAAGATATCAAGTAAATCAAGGAAAATGACCTTAAGTGGTTTTTAACCAATTACCCTTAGTTCAAACTCGTCCAAGAAATAAGCGAAAAGAACGCATATTTGATCAATCACCTAGGAATATTTTGGAAGTGTGGTTTGATTCCAAGAGTCATCTTAGTGAGTTGGGTGTCCCCTTAGTATATTCTCATTCTTCTATGGATATGAGTCACACAATGACTCAGAAGGAGAGGGAAGCCAGAGATAAACATTATGAGGATATGTTTGCAAAGAGTGGATATGCTATTTCATTTAGTGGTTCCTCTCATGGTAGTAGACCAGCCTCACCCATTATTTCAATGATATATCTAGATGCACATTAAAGGGCTGAGAGAGAGAGAGATAAGAGACATGCTTATCAAGATAGTCAATCACAACATGAAAGCAAACATGGAAAACCTTATGATGCTCTTGTCAATACTACTTATACTAACAACTTGTTTTGAAATTCAAGACCAAGCTCACCTACCAATTACATGAGTGACAGACTCAAGAGGATTGAGTATGGAAAGAAGGCATTCCAAGATGAAAATGCTCATAAGGAAGAACAAATTAGACGTCTAGAGTTGGAGAAACAAACTTTGATAGAAATTTAAAGAAAAGCCTTCCAAGAAGAGAGAGATAGGCTCTTGGCTAGACAACTCAATGATCCATTCAATAATATGCATGTTGATGGTGGAAACAGTTCTCCTCCATCCACTCCTCCTAGGACTCCATGAAGTAGGAGACATTCAAGTTCACCATCATGATCTCCCAATCCTAGAGGAAGAAGAGTTTCAAGACATGATCATCATAGTAGACACACTCCTCCTAGGAAATCAAGGCCACCTTCTCAACGTGCTCATTATGGTTCACAATATGGTGATAATAACTCAAGCTTTGATCACATCTCCCAAGACTTTATGCTAATGTAACAAGAACCATTCTTTCAACAGTATGTGGAGAAGTATGTAGAGAAAAACTAGGATAAGATCCTAGATAATCTAATCAACAATGGTGCTAAAGTTCCTTCCAATTTTGATGTGGATAGAAAGATCAAGAGGAAAGGTCCATCCCAAGAAGAACAAATGGATGAATTGAAAAGAAAAATAGCCCAAATGTCTGCACCTAAGAATTCTTTCTCATTGGACTTGGTTTGTCCTAATCCTTTTGATAAGAGTGTTGACATGAAATAATTTCCTATAAAGGTTGAAATTCCTCAATATGACAAATATGATGGGAGTGGAGATCCACATGATCATGTGCAATAGTTTTATACCACTAGTTTTGAGTTCCATCAAGATGATTCATACCTCATGAGGTTATTCCCACGAAGTCTTAAGGGACAAGAAATGGAATGGTTTACTAAGATAACTCCTCCTGTTAAGACTTTCAAAGAGCTTGTTCAAATATTTTTTCAACACTTTGCATATAATGTTTCAAGATCTATCACTTTTTTGGACTTATGTAGCTTAAAATAGACTTAAGGAGAATCCTTTGTTGCCTTCTTGCAAAGGTGGAGACGAAAATGTTCTTGCTATTCTAGAACTATTCCTGATAATGAAAAGATTGACATTCTTGTTAGCAACTTGGTTCTTGAATTGCGGTATGAAGTTAAGAAGGTGATTTTTGATTCATTTGACACCATGGTTGAGACTGCATGTAGAATCAAGGATGTTTTAAGAGAACAAGGAATTTTGACTAAACATGGAAATAACAACAACAATGGTCAAAACAACAACTCTAACAAGGATAAAGGGAAGAACCAATATTGGAATAAGAACAAACAAGTGGTTAATGATGGAGTTATGGATTCCTCCCAACATAAAGATCAACATGTGCTTCATTTATCTAGTAATTTTCAAGCTGAAAAGCCCAATACATCCACTCAACAAGAAATTAAGCCAAGTTACCAAGGTAAGCCTAAGGGTGAAAGACATCAATTTGAAAAACTTGGTGAAACATATGGGGAAATTTTAAAGAAACTTATTGACATCAATCTAGCACATCCTCTAGATGCAACACATTTTCACATACCTAAAGTTAAACCTTGGTGGTGGAAGGAGGAAGCCTTTTGCATATTTCATAATGGTATTGGACATGATGTTAAAAAATGTGGGAGACTCAGGCATATCGTTCAAGATCTTATTGAGAGTGGAAAAATTATAGTAGATGGATTGAAAAACAACACTGATCACAAAGCATTCAAGGAACCTTTGCCCAAATATGAATAGGGGGAGAGCTCTAAACCTAAGAATGGCAAAGCTGCAGTCAATTATACTTACACAGATGTGGAAAATGTTATCAATATGCTTTAGGTTGTTGGAGAAAATGTTAACATGATGAGTGGAAGAGATCCTTATGGCTATGATCTAGATGAAGACTCTCCTCCTATTTTTGATAGAGAACCTATTGTGGTGCTAAGGGGTCCCAACTCTAGAAGGTCATCTCAAGCCCTTAATGCTGTTACCTAAATTCAAGGTCCCGTTGTCATTAGAGGACCCAATTCAAGCCAATCAAGTAAACCTAAGCAAGTGGTGTCCACGCCTGTTACCTTGAAGCCAACTATTAATACTAAATCAAACTACAATTTTGTTGATCAGTTACAAAGAACTCCCGCTCAGATTTCAATCTTTGAGCTCTTAGAGTTGTCTCCAGGACATAAACAAAATGAATCTCTAATTTGTCTATCTCTTGATATTTTCCATATATATTCTTGAGAGACTCTATTCTTCCTTCATTGACAATTATGTTCCTTAAGAAATTAAGACTAGGTCTGAAGCCTACCTCAAGAGGAGCTTGTGCATTCTTTACCTTTCTCCTTGTAGTTATTGAGGATGGATGACTAGTGGGTGCTTGCTTCATTTCTTTAGACTTCTTGCTAGGTACTGATGGTGGAGATGCATCTAGATCAATGGTGGTTGATGGCACAGATGTATCTTCATTTTATTTCTTCTTCTTCTTCTTCTTCTTCTTGGGCACATCATCAACCTTTTCTATTTTTAGTTCTGTGGGATTCTTCTCAAGTTATTTGGCTATCTTAGCTTCTCTAGCTTTATCAAGATCTTTTTGTGTAACACCATGAACATTTAGGATGTTTGAGGTAATCCTTGATGCCTTCCTCTTGTTCTCAGTGATGTATAAGACAGAATCAACTTGATTTGTCTTTTCTTTGTAAGTGCCCCATCTAGGTTCATTGGGATCCTTGGGCGCAGATAAGAGGACTTGAGCATAACCTTCCAAAACATGTTCTTCAACTTCATACCCAAGAGGGTGAATCCACTTTTTCCTAGGCCCAACTGCCTCCATGCAAGTATAGTCAGTCACCACCATGAAGCATATAGTGTCTTTGTACTTCTCAACTATTTGCTCAGGTATCCTGAACCTCTTCTGCATCTTGATTTTGAATGTCTTGATGTCCATGTCCATAGAATCCTTAACACTACTCTCTGATGTGGCTTTTAGTGAAATCTGTGACATAGTGGGTTTGCTTCTGTCTAGGTAGAGATTTGCAACCTTTCCTACTATGTGGAAGTAGAGATATATGATCAGTGAACCAAACCTGAATATCTTTCTCTTGTCATGCTTGATAGCTCAGATGTTGTCAATCAATTAAGCACGTAATAGCTCACATAGGTTGTACTGAGTATTGTCTTTCACCATTTTTATTTATGCTAAGACAATGGCTATAGATATATTGTTTAGTCTGCTTGTGTGCTGGAATTTATAACCTAGTATCATGGTAACTAGCTTAATGTCATCTTCCTTGATGGGATCAACTGTCATACCATGCCTATCACTCCTAGATAAGCATGCTTGCTCAACTTGTTTCTTAACATATTTTACGGTTGGAAGAACTGGTCCAGCCTTGGGTAGTCCAGTCATCTCATGAATTAGATCAGTAGTGATGTAGAAAGGAACCTCACCTATCGAGTATAGATCATCATGTATCCTACTTAGTAGTATCTTCACCCATTCTATCTTGTAAAACTCATGTGCATTGGAATACTCAAAGATAGGGTTATCAATGAATTGCACATATTCATTCTTGAATGTATAATCTGGTTTCATCATAGAACCCATGAGAGATGCAATGATGTTGTCTCCAACTATTTCCTTTTTGCAATAAACATATGCACGGATGTCTTCTACATGTACGACTCCAAGCGGATTCCTAGAGAATGCTCCTTTGACATCATCCAGTATGGACTTGAATGGATGCTTCTTAAAAACAAATCTCTTCCTCTTAGCAATGTCGAATACAACAGGGGTTTCCATACTTACTTGCAAGTAGGTTAAGTAGGGTTTCACAATGATTCTAAAATGACGTGACTACTAGGGTTCTATTCCAAATGTAATCCATTCACAAACCAACTAATCCTTCAAGCTGTAGTCCTTTGATGCTTGATGCTTATCTGCTTTCTGAATGCCTCAATCTCAAAAGCAAAGTGAAGCTTATCTGCTTTCTGAAATTTTTTTCATCATACACAACATGTCCTTTAGAGGGAAATTGTTTTAAACCAATGCATATGCAAGTACCTTGTAGTATCCCCATGAGAATACTTGGTTAGATAGCCTTGAGTCTGGTCAAATCAAGTTTGACCTATAGGTAAACTTTAGCTAAGTGTTTGAGGGGTAAAACTAACTCCTATGGTAGAGTTAAGGTCATTTTAGTAAACCCACTTGATATACCAAGGGGTAAGGGTTATTTTTAATCATAGGACCACCTACATGTGATTTTAGAGTCCTTGCAAAAGTTGGCTTCTCAAGATGGATGAAAATCAATGTTGGAAAGATTGGCCTTGGGTAGACAACCTTCCTTTGGTTGGAAAGTAAAATTTTCCCCATCTCCAAGCCACCTCTTTCAGTTCCATATTTAGAAACCATGTAAGAGGATTGTGAAGAAAAATCAATGGGAACTCACATCTTTCCCAAGGGATTTGGGAGATGTGATAAGAGCCTTTTTAGAGGGATTTACAAAACTTAGAGGTTGTTCACCCACTCTCCAATTTTGGGAGACCACTTAAAATTTGGAGAAGAAATTTGGTTAAGGGAGAAGACTTGGGAATTAGGGACGCTCTTCTACAATCTTCATTTATCATAGTTGGAGTTGAGGTTGGTCAAACTCATTCTCATAGTTATATTCTCTCATTTTGTGTGCAGAGAAATATGTATTTTTATGAGTGTTGCGCTTCTCCTTTATGTGTTTTGGAACTAAGTTCTCCCTGAATACTTGTTTTTTCCTTTTTAAAATTATTTTCTTTCTTATATGTTTATCAGAGTACAAGGCCAAACTCACCCTTGGGATGGAAGAGTAGCCTTGGGGATGAAGGAAATTTGTGATAGTTCATAGAGTGTAGAGTCTCCCTTCTCGGAAGAGAGTGCTAAGCAAGGATTATGGGTTTCTTGCTGCTATTATATTTTTGTTAAAATTAGGGTCATAAGGGTTGTTATTGTTGAGTTAAGACAGAGATGAGATGGTGTTGGATATAAGCCTTGTGAAGGAATTTTTTATTTTTAATAACCAACATTCTCCTCTTGGATACTTGGTCCACCTTCACCCCATTGTTTTAGTCACTTAGTGACTTTATGTAAACCTTGCGAAGGGATTTCATTATTAATATGTTTTCTTGTAAATATTTTTTTTAAGATCTTCTTTCCTCTTGTATGTGGTTTGAGCATATATGTAACCCATTTGGATCTTAGGTCTCTTATCTTGAGGGTGACCTTTTAATGGCCTAGGTTGGGAGATGAAACTCCATGGTCATCACCATACTTTTATTTACAGGTCTGCAGTTTGTTTTAAGATTGGAAAAATATGGTGTGATAAAAAAGCAGTGCTCTCTATTGATGACTGAAGATTTAAGTTTATTTGTATATGGAGTTACTCCTAAAAATTTGTAATTGATTTAGATCCCTTTGTATTGATAGTTATTTCTAAACTTGTAAAGTTAAAAGAAAAGAGAAGTGTAAAATTGAGAACTCAATGTTATCCTTTGTAGTCTTATTTCTTGAGTTATTTAATACATAGATAAAAAAAATGAAAGTATAAAATTTGTAATCTCTGATTTTTTTGGAAACCCTGTTTTAAGAAAAGTAATAAAAGAGAAGTTAATACTTTAAAATGGAAATGAATATTTTTAGAGTTTAAATCTGTATATTTCCTTACTATTAGATTGCTAATTGAAAAACTATGTGTTGACAGGACTTTGTGACAACCTTGCCAATAGGGAGAGAGTTTTCACCAGGCACCAGAGTACCAATGAACTTCTCTTGAAGAGGTTTACTAGAGATCAGGCTCTCCTTGCCTCCAAGAACCTGCTAATCAGGTCACGATAGTGCATGAATAGCTTAGTTGGGAAAGTGATTGCTAGTTTTGAGGGGATAGCTAGTTTTTTACTCATTAGTCTTCCCCATTTTTAAAGGTTATTGGGTTTCCTGCAAGTGAACTTACTTCCAAAAAAAGAAAATACAAAAGAAGAGTCAGGCTTAGAGAGAATTTCTATCTATAGTCATGATATTATTAGGGGAGGTGAATCAATTGTGATACAAATTATTAAACTTTAAACTTTATAAACCAAATCCATAAACCAAATGATAACACAGTAAATGCCAACACAATAACATAATCCTTTGTTGTCAAGGAAACATTGTTAAAGGAAAAACCCTGATGGGAATTAGCACCCACAAATGATATACTGAGAGTATAGTATCCCTCTTAAAAGATAAAGCCTTGTTAGGAGATTATTACAATATTATATTACATAGTCCCTATTAAAGGACAGATCCTATTAGGAGTCAAGAGTAATTGTGGGATCACTACCAAAAGAAGATTAAAGCACCCTCAAGGATTAACAATCCAAACAAGTGTATATCAAAAATATACAATCCAGTGAACTGTCTGATAACAACTGTCTTTCGTTGGTCAATTCCAAAGAATTATTATAATCAAAAACTTTTCTCTACATCCAACATCCAATCAAGATTTGTAGCTTCCACACTTCTCTATCTTTCAATTACCTTTTCATCATTCCTCTATCACATCTTTTCAAAAGAAAAGATCTCTCATATATACCCTATTACAATAATTGATTAGGTTGGCTAATTAAGCTTTCCCAATATACAAATAATTATTTAACCCCTTTCTAAGATACACAAGGTACCTAAAACAAGTAAACATAAATTAAAATACATCAAATATACTCCAAGGTCTGCAATCCATGCTCATAATCCATATTACACACTACATCTCTAAAGTCAGCCCCAAATAGGTCTCCTCCAGAATACATGTCACAACTGATGCCACCAACAATATCACAACTATTGATCAACAATGAAATTTCCTCAATGTGTCCTCTTTCATCCCTTAAGATCACATACTCTGAAACATCTTCACCTATAAGATATACTCAAAACAAAGAGACCTGCTCTGTCAAACATCACTTTGACAATCTAGAAACTAGTCTTCACTAAAACATTTGTAACATCTCAAATATGCAATATTAAGCCAAGAAACCTTACGAATAAGGTCCTCACACATCCTTCTTCATATCCTTATCTTCAATCATTTTGATTCATCCATATAGTGTCCATACACTTCTGTCAGTCATCATACAATATTAATAACCAGTCCGTTCACTCGACAGAAACATATGTTGACATTAGTGACAAAACATGAATATCAACAACATTAGTAGTAACCAAATATGATATCATCAAACAATCCCCCCTTTTTCATTCATGGAAATATATAGGAAAATCCATCAACCCAAAAATTTCTCTCTCTTAATGCAATCTTCTCAATATCCTCAACACAAATCTCCCTAAAATAGTAGGAATTTTCACATAGAATCTCTCCCCCTTTGGAAAAAATGGCAAAGGGTTCCATAAATATTCTATAATATTCTGTAAGGTGTAGCTTTTTTCAAATCTTCATTTCTAACAACCATGTGCAAAATCACCAAAATGTGCTCCATATTGCTCCTGCAATCACTCCCCCTGAGGAGTAGATCCATACATCAAGTCCAAAAAATGATAAAGATCTAAAAGCCACTAGACTGATGCATGTCTGCATCAATTAATTACCACTAGGAGGGGCTCTCACTTTTGAAGATAATTATTCAATTCTATATTGTCATTGATGTTCCACAAATGTAATGATTTACTATATTAACTAAGCTCTATCGGTTAATGAGAGAAGTTCAGTACTAACTGAGTTCACTCGGGCAATACAATAAGGTCGGGCATTGAAGGATTACAATGTTAATTGAGTTATGCACGTAGTGTCAGCCAACTAACAAAAATTCACACTTTATGTTTATTTGGTTAATTACAACCAAGAGATTTGAGTTTTATTGTTTATTTGGAAGTTTAGTCAAGCCGACTTGACAAGAGTTATCATATATATATATACAAGGTCAAGTTTGGATTGAATGCATGATTTTTTATATGAAGAGAAAAGGCGAAATAAGAGGGAATTCTGATTAAGGACAAAATATCTAGACCCAGATGCATAAGAATATTTGACCAATAAGGATCTATTAAAAGAAAAAACAGAGATATTAATTTGCAAAGATAGTTGCTTCTTCAATCAGGTCAATTCAATGTTACTCTCTAACAATTGTAGTAGTGATCCAAATATCTTTACAGAGTAGACTTAACAGTCTTTCAAAATTCCTCTCACAAAGTGGCATATCTACATTGAAGTGTTTGAAGAACTCTAACAAGGTCACTCCTTAGAGGGTGATTAAATCCTCTAACAGGGTCACACCTAATAGTGTGTTTTGTAACCTTTAATAGGGTTGGCTCCTAACAGGGCTCACTTCAGAAGAGTGAAAAATAGTAACTTCAAAAGAGTGAAAAATAGTAACTAGTTGAACTTTAATCACTTTAAAACAAAATGATCCACAAAAATATAAATATGTAATCAATCTAATATCTAGTAGCATCGATGACAGTGAATGAATAACACAATACACAGAATTTGGTAACCGAGAAACCTAAATAGGTAAAACTGGGGTGGGGATGACACCCACAAATTCTTCACTACTACAGAAATAAAGTGTTCTTGTTAGGGCTACAAAAGTTTGATTACAATATGAAATATACTTGGTTAAAGGTCTACCTGGTTAGGAGCTTTAGATCATTACAATCTACCTTGTGAAAGGATTTCAACTTATAGTAAAGTAAGCACTCTGCTAAGAGATTTAGAAAGGTCTGCTAGAACCACTCTGTTAAGAGATTTCACCTGATACACTTGTTAGAATGTCTCAAGATATGATCCTTTGATATGCACTCTGATGCTGATAACAGATCTCCTCTTTATAATACCTTTTCTGATCTTCTAATATGATATGTCCTTACTCTACTGCTCACTACTCTTCTAATCTGCTAGATCTACGCTTCTTATCAAAACAACCCTTCACACATCTCTCATGTATGTATGTAATTTCTCTTTGTGCTCTCCAATCACTCACACATAATTAGGGTAAGAAGCAATCTTATTATACACTTCGAATCTGGCAAATAGATCTAGATCAACGATAAAAAATAAAACTTATGCCTCTTAGGAATTCCAATTTTTTAATTGGCTTCATGCCGCGCATAGGATAAAACAATTAAATTCATAAATGACTCCGTAGAGAATATTACATGATTCACATATGTCAGCCTAAAATGCTCATAAGTTGGCCCAAACATATTACCTTAAAGTTTGTGTCATATATGACATGTATGTCAAAACTGTCTTTCTCGGTACTTAAGTCTCTGGTGCTCGGCACTGAATTTCCAAATAGCTTAGCACCTATGATTTGTTCTTCTCAGTAATGACTTGCCGGGTAGCTCAGCCTATACTCTTTTAGTTCAGCCGCAGTGGTAGCCAACCAAAACTGCCTAAATAGATGACTAAGTGTGGACACTAAATGATCAACAAAAACTTAGAGATTAACAATCTCCCCCTTTGATATTTAGTGGAAAAAACACTTATCATTTCATTTACATCAACAAAAATTGCCTAAGTACATACAGTACTCCCCCTTTGATTATACTCCATACTTAATAGATTATCTACATAGTATAGATGCCTTCAAAACATATTATACCTTCGGCTCATCTGTTCCTTCCTTTCCCGATTCCCCCTTGTTTTTGTCACTGATTGTTGGTGGGGTTAGGTTATGCTTATCCATAAACTATTTATGAAGTTGTAGAATCAATGCAAATGAAGTGTCCCAACTATCTTTAACAAACTTCATAACTTCTAACTTAACTTCTAGCTCAGCTGCTAGACTTACCAAACTTTCTGTTGTAGAGAGATGAGAGTCTCTCTTTATCAGTTCTCTTGTAACTATGAGTTCTTTCTGCATAACCTCCATATGAGGTATCATATTAGCCTGAATCATAATCAAATTTTCCCTAATTCGGCCATCTTTAGCCATAATCTTGGATAACCTCCTCTATGTATGAGTTAACTTACTAAAATGAATGGAGCCGGAGCTAGCCTCCATGCTCAGTGAACTTGCAGTTAACTTCATATCCAGTTGCAATTTCTCAATTAACTACTAATTTTCTTTGGTAAAGAAAGATTCATCACATACTCTTTTGTACAAAGAAAATATATTGTTTGCAACTTCTTCTAAAATTTCAATGAGAGAGGAAATTTCATCCTATTGTGTAGCTATCTTTTCAGATATCTTTTCTAGTACTTTATTCTCAAACTTTCTCTCAGACCATTGCATTAGTTTGTCATTTGCCTCGATATTATTATTAGTCACCTTTTGTACAATTTAAGCAAGTTGTTCTAGTATAGGTGCCTGGTCATTTGCATCATTCATATCAAAGGAATTTACAAAAATATCTTTAATGTCATGCAGAACTTGCTTCTACTTCTATTCTCTCTTCATTTCTTCCTATCTCTTCTTCCTCTTCAAAATTTCTTGAAGGCTATGAATCTGCTCGTATGACAAATTTTCAGGATCCCATTTAGGAATCACAATTACTTCATCTAATGTGACATTTAATCATAGTGACTTATTCTTATGTAGCTTCCTCCTTTTGGGATCAAGTGAGCGGTCAACAGACTCAGTTTCAATAATTTCCTTTCCTTTGTCAGTAAGCAATTCAGTTGCTAACTCCATCTTAATAAAGATTTCCTGCTGGTCAGGTACATTCCCCATTTTGGGTGAAGTGGGGGTAGATGAAGCAGAGTGTGGTAGGTTTAACAACACTTGTATAGCCTCTTGTTCTTTAGGCTTGTCTCCAGTTGCTTCCATTTAGTCTATGCTATTTAATAATGTCTGAGCAAACTCTATAATAGGTGGATTTGTAGTATTTACCTCTTGACCTTTTGGTTTCTCTTTCTCGGCTCCTTCTTCTTCATTTATCTCTTCATCGACCTCAGTAGCCTTGATAAGCGATTCGATAGTTGTGTCTGCCGGCTCATCCTGATCCTCGACATCCACATTGCTAACATTGTCTAGTGTGGTGTCAATGGGACTATCCATTGTAAGGTCTGTAACTTTCTCATCACCTATTTCCTTTTGTGTTTTAGTTTCTGTTGCTGTTTGATCAGTGGTGATTTTCTCAGAAGTTCCTTCATCTATTTTCTTCTCTTTTGGAACTACCAACCCAAAAATATCTTTCCGAATTCGAGTACTTTATTGTACTACACCTTCAATGTCATTCTTGAAAATAGCATAAGCTCTATATTTGGGTACAAAATTTTTCTTATATTGATCAACAAATTTTGCTTTCTATTTCTTTTTCAATTGTGGGATGACTCTATCCAAAGTTACTTCCCTAATTTTCCTTTCACTCATCAGTGCAAATTCCCATTTACTAGATAAGAAATCATAAATTTTTGTAGGGACATTATTCCCTATCTCTATAGGTGTCAATTTGAATGTACTCATCATGTCAAATAGAGCTTCTTGTAACTTGACCTTATTCTCTATACTTTGCTTTTCATATTTGATAAATTTAAATCCACATAACCCAGTTGAACTTCTAATGTTCTTGCATACCTCATCAATGTCTATAGGATGTTTTAATGATGTTGTAGGTATGTTTCTCAGCACATTAGTGTCTATTTCCTCATCTTCTTCTTCACTCAAGATTAGTTACCTTTTCCTTGGTCTTTTGGCAGAACTACTCGACACTGCCTTGGTCTTGACTTGTTTCTTCTTCCCTAAGTTGCTCTCAGAAACATTCTTCCTTGTGTAAACTGAAGTTCTCACCACATGAGGTGAAATAGCTGATGCCCTATTCCTTGGTCTATTTATAGTAGGAAGGTTAGCCTGAGGTTTAACTTTTCTTTCTTTGGTTACCTTGGGAACCATTGGTTGTTTCCCTTTCCCCTTAACAACTACATCCTCTTCAGACTCAACTTCTTCTTCTTCTTCTTTTTCACTAGGTATGTCTTCTCCTTTTCTAGTAGTTAAGTCTAGAGGAGCATCCTCTGCTTCCTCATCACTTGCAATGCCATCCATCTTCTTTAAATTCTTGAATATATTTTTCCTCTTTCTTTCCATGGTGTCAGCCTTAAGGTTCATAGAAATTTTGGCCTTGGCTTCTTCATAATTACCAAAATGTTTAGAATTACTATCAATTTCCTCTGCTAGGTGTGTTGTGATTTCTTTATATGTTTCATCTATGTCTACTTCATAAGGTAATGGCCTTAGCCATGATACCCTATGTACTACAACCTGAACATAAGTGTGATCTGTGTTGACTAGAAAACACACATCCTCATAATGTTGTTCCACTAGTGAACTAGGAATTCTGCTTCTCAGTCTCATACTTTTATTGAACTCCACAAAGTATGCTCCCATCACATTATCAAAATTATCACCTAACTGTTGAATCAACACATTTATCTACTGGGTGATAGGTCTATCTATTTTTCATACTATGTTTCCATAGATAGGAAAAGTCTTTTGGACATAGAAAAATATGCATACAAGCAAGGATCCAAACTTACACACATAATTCTTTTCTTTTCTGATTGATGCAAGGTTCTTTGCAAGCTATGCTAGCTTTAGCTTGGCCAAGTCGTATGTGTGATCCTTCTTGATGATCTTCCATGCTTGGTCTACTGTAATGCAAGGCACACTATCTAGTCGGCTTGACTGATACAACTTGTGAGCTATAACCCTCACACAAAAATCAAGTTCTAGGTCTTAAATAGTGGAAATAGTCATTCCTCTCTTGTTCCATATGAGTTTAGTGACCTTCTCTATGTCTTCTTTACTCTGGTATTTCATGGTCCTTTTCCCGTTGATTGTAGGGTAACTAGTTACACGACGTATGATATCTTTGGTAATCTTTACTGGTCCATTTTCTAACCAAATGCTCATATCATGTACCCTACTAAGAATAATTTTTATCCATTCTTCCCTAAAATTCCTCAGAAACTCTAGGGCTCGAGTTAACCCTTTCTCAGCTAGATGATTGTGTTCAGGTTTTAGGGCTCTGTCTATACACAGTTTCCCGTAGGATTCCCTCAGCTAGTGGTCTCCAACTTCAGTGATTTTACACATGTAACATTCCCTAATGTCATGAATCATGAGTACCTTCAGAGGGATCAAAGATAGGGCTCCATTCAGATCACCTTTGATTGCGCTCTTAGGAATGGCTTGAAAGTTGGGAGGCACATAGGTATTGCTCCTCACCAATTGAACTTATATCAATTCCTTCTTCATTCCCTTAACTGGTGTAGACAAACTAGCAGCCATAATTTCAAGATAAATGGTTTCAAAGATGAAAAAAAGTACCTCGGCAATTTTCGAAGTTCACACTTTTTGCTGAATAGCTGACGACATGCTATAGAATTCTTCAAAAATATCTGCTGAAATCAAGTTTGCCAATGCTTCAACACTTCAAGAAATCTCAAATCTCAAGGTGAAATGAATCATGAATGGTTTATCCCTTTATAGGCTTTGAGGTAGGTTTTCATTAAATGTTATGTCCGTTGGAGTTAGTGTAAAACAACTCTCCTCAGCTGACTGACAATCTCTTGGTCGCAACCCAAACTAGCTAAGCACATATGCCGATGAGCTTGGTCTTAGTATAATTTTGATGCTCAGAACCTCTAGTGATTAAGTGACTTTTCTCGGTACTTTATCTTTAAAATATGTCCTAATTCATCTTTTCATATGCAGATATGGACTTTGGCACAATATATGTTAGGAACTGATGTAAGATATAAAATTTAAATATAGTTCCTTACATACCTCTTTTGATTAGTTTTATATTGTGTGATCATCTAATCCATTAGATTGGGTGACCTTGGCTTCTGCAGTTTCATTGTTTCTCGGCTATGTTTTCCTTACCCATGTATGGTTTATCTATGCTCTAATTTCCTCAATAGTGGGAGCAAGTACTCTTGTCTTGCACTCTCTCATAGTATGACCAATTTTCAAACCACTAAAACAAACTAGGATTTCATTCATCCAAGTCTTAGATCTTCCTCTAAAATGTTTCTTTATGCAGTCTTCAGGTGCATATCCATATTCTTCACAGTAATGACAACTTTGCCTTGTGTTATAATCCTGATTGTAAGTGTTTCCTTTTCTTGGTGCTTTTGCTTTTGTCTTTGATGTCCATTGATGTTTAGCATTAGATCTATAATATTGTGCCTTATGTCCAAATTTTTGACAATTGTAACAATATCCATTGATTCTTGATGTGGGAGGTGCATCATTTGATTTAGCCCAACATTCATGTGCTTTGTGTCCAAATTTATTACAGTTAAAGCAATAACCATTGAACTTAGGTTTAGGATTGGACTTACCATTCTTGCTTCAGAAATTTTTTTTAGTGTGTCTTGGTTTTCCACAATGGTGGCATACAGGTTTGTTTCTCTTTGTCTTTGTGTTCCTCTTTTCACCAGTCTTTGATGATTCTCCTTTCTTAGTAGATGTTTTTGGTTCAGTGTGACCTAATCCAGAAGAATCTTTTGGTCTCCTTGATGCTTCCATTAGATTCTCAAAATGAGTCAAGGATTCATTAGGTTTATTCAAACTTTCATTCAGTTCTTTCTCAGATCTCAATTCATCTTTCAATTGACCGTTCTTAGATCTTAGATTCACAATTTCCATGTCTTTCCTACTGATCTCCTAATTTGCAAGTAGCAGTTGATTTTCCATGTCAACTTGATTGTTTGTCATCATTTGCACATCATGTGTCCTTTCATCAAGTTTGACAGTCATCATTCTTTTATCTTCTTCTTCCATAGCTTTGTCATCTTCAGCTTTCTTCTTTTGTTCCACTACTTCACATAGTCTTACTGTTTGCACTTCTTGTTCTCTTGTCATGTTCCTGACTTCTTCACACAGTGCAATGTTATTTTCTAGTAGATCTCCAATTGTTGCATCGCTCTTAGTAGAATCTCCATTTTGAAATAGATTTGTAGTGTCTTCTTCCTGATAGTGAGTATCATTCATTTGTTTGGCCAAATCTTTCCTAGATGTCAATGACTTCCTCAATTCTTGTCTAACTATCTCAAGCTGATGTAATGCTAGCTGAATTTAAATATTTTGATTCTCAATGACTTTAACCAATTTGTAAATCTCCATCTTCAGATCTATACTCTCAAGCTGATTAAAACCTTTTGTAGGAGAATGAAGCTCTAATACCAATTATTGGAAATACAATATTGGGAAAGACAGATACTGAGAGGGGGTGGTGAATAAGATCTTGAACTTTAATCACTTTAAAAGAAACTGATCCAAAAACATATAAATATGTAATCAATCTAATATATAGTAGCATCAATGACAGTGAATGAATAACACAATACAAAGAATTTGATAACCCAGAAACCCAAATAGGTAAAACTGGGGTGGGGATGACACCCACAAATTCTTCACTACTGCAGTAATAAAGTGTGCCTATTAGGGCTACAAAAGTTTGATTACAATATGTAATCTACCTGGTTAAAGGTCTACTCGGTTAGGAGCTTTAGATCATTACAAAATATTGGTGTCATCTGTGTACATGTTATTTTCTTTATTCTTTATGTTTCTGCACTTAAATCACTAAAGGATAATCGCATTTAATATCTTAAGATTGCTTTGTTAATGGAGTAACAATAGAATATCCTTGTTAACCGAGTAACAATGATAAGTTTGATTAAGACATCCAAGGGACTTGGATTTGTTTTTTGTGGTGACTGGTTCACCCCTCCCCTCTCAGTTACTCAACTCATTTCCAACACTCACCCCAAGCATGCTTCTAAGATATTCAAAAGTATCTTTTGGCAAAGGTTTTGTAAATATATATGCAATTTGTTCCTTTGTGCTAATATACTCCATTCTAATATATTTCTTTGTAACTTTGTCCCTCAAGAAATGATACTTAATAGAAATATGTTTAGTCTTTGAATGAATTACCAGATTCTTCAACATATTCACTGTGCTAGTGTTATCACAATGGATAACCACTGGCTCTTTAAAAATTATTCCAACGTCCTACAACATTTATTTCATTGAAACAACTTGTGTACAATTTATAGAAGCAAAAACATACTCTGATTCAACAGTATACTAAGCAATATAGTCTTGCTTCTTACTTAACCAAGAAATCAACCTTTTCCGAAGGAAAAATGCTCTACCACTTGTACTCTTTCTTTCATCCACATAACCTTTCCAATCAGCATCAGTGTAAGCCTGTAAAATAAAGTCATCTAATTTTAATACCACAATCCATATTCTATTGTTCCTTTCAAGTATCTGAAAATTATTTTCATAGCCGCAAGGTGTGTCTATTTAGGATCTACTTGATATCTTTCCATAATCCCAACTGTATTGGAAATATCTGGCCTAGTGTGAGTTAGATATTGTAGACCACCAATCATCAATTTGTACTTTGTTTAAAAAACTCTTTGAGTCTCATCATTACTAGTCAGTTTGTATCCAGTCACCACGGGTGTCCCAAAAGGTTTACAATCTTCCATTCCAAACTTCACCATTTCCTTAAGATACTTGGTCTGAGATATAAAAATACCATTCTTACTTTGATTAATTTGCAAACCAAGAAAAAATTTCATCTAACCAATCATTGACATTTCAACTTCATTTTCCATTTCTTTAGAGAACTTCTTACTCATTTTATCATTGCCTCCAAAAATGATATCATCAAAAAAAAATTCCATGATTAAGATTCCATCTTCATCAGTTCTTAAATATAAATTATTGTCTGTATTACCTTTTCTAAAACGAAGATGAAGTAGATACTTGTCTAGTCTTGCATACCATAGTCTTGGTGCTTGTTTCAATCCATACAATTCTTTCTTCAACTTACAAACCATGTCTTGATCTTGTGTCATAGGAAATCCATCAGGTTGCTGTATGTATACTTCTTCTTCCAAATCTCCATTAAAGAATGCTAAATTCACATCCATATGATATACTTTAAAGTATCTATGTGCAAAATAAGCAAGAAATAATCTCATAGCTTCCAACCTAGCAACAAGAGAAAATGTTTCCTCAATGTCTATGCCTTCTTGTTACAAGTAGCCTTTACCAACCAGTCTAGATTTATTTCTTACCACTAAGCTTTCCTCATCCATTTTGTTTCTAAAAACCCATTTAGTTCCTATCACATTTTTGTTTTTAGGTCTTGGAACCAATTCCCAAATATTTTTTTTCTTTATCTGTTCAAGTTATTTTATATGCTTCATTAGTAGTTTTCGATTCAACTTGAGAAATCCAACAAATTTCATCTCTTACTTTAGATCTAGTCATCATTCCTTTACTTGTGTTACCAATGATTTTATCTTAAGAATGGTTCTTCTTAACATACCTTGGAGTCTTAGGAGTCTCAGTAAGCTCAATTGATTCATCTTCAATCTCATCATTAACCATCAAAGGTTCTTTAGGTTTAGTAGGGACCTCTTTTATCTCTATAATCTGTACACAGTTATTGATTCTTTCCTAAATCTGAAAATTTTCATCTATTCTCACATTAGAGATTTCAATCAACTTCCTCAATCTCAGATTGAATTATTTATATTCTTTTCTCTTAGTAGAATAACCAAGGAAGATTCCTTCATCACTTATAGCATCAAACTTCCCTATCTCATCATCTCTTTTGATATAACATTTACTTCCAAATATTCTAAAATATTTTACAGTAGGAGTATGATCAAACCATAATTCATAAGGAATCTTACTTGTACCTTCTCTGATATGAATTATGTTCAAGGTGTACATAGCAGTACCAACAACCTCTTTCTAATGAGCATGTGATACATTTCCTTCCAGCAGCATAGTTCTAGTAGCATCTAATATTTTGTTGTTTCTTCGCTCTGCTATCCCATTATGTTGTGGTGTCCTAGGTGTAGATGTCTATCTGAATATTCCATGCTCTTCACAATAGGTATTAAATAATTTTGATATAAAATCACCACCTCTATCTAATCTCAAACATTTTATCTTCGAACCAGATTCATTCTCAACTTTTACTTTAAATGACTTGAATTTTTCATCTACCTCAGATTTCTCTCTCAATTTTTTAACACACATCATTCTAGAAAAGTCATAAAAAAAAATTATAAAGTGATTTTCACCATAATAAGACCTTGTTCTTGTAGGACCACACAAATATGCATGTACCAGATCCAAGTTCCCTTTTGTTGAATAAGATTTTCTTTTAAAACTTCTTCTAGTCTACTTCCCCATAACACACTCTCTACACATAGTGTTAGATGGTTTCACAATCTTAGGTAGATCTCTTAAAGCATTTTTCATACTTGCCTTCACAATGCTATCATAGTTAACACGAAAAAATCTTCTATGCCATAACCAACTATCATCAACCTTCACAATAAAACAAGAAGCTTTAGATGTATTCAATTCTAACATTACCTTTAGATTTAGTACCAGATGCGATCAAGTTTCCAGATTTACTTCTGATAGAACATTTCCCATCAATGAATTTCAATTGATAACCTCTGTCCACTAGTTGTTCAACGCTCAATAGTTTATGTTTAATTTCATCAACAAGCAGTACATTTATCAGTATTAGTCTTTCCATCTAGAGAAATAGATCCAACTCCAATGATAAGCTAAGGAGTATTATCACCAAATCTAACAACAACACCATCATATATTTTCAGACTAATAAAATTATTTTTATCTCCAGTCATATGATGTGAACAACCACTATCTATAACCAATTCATATTTCTTTTCAACACAAGATACTCAGGATTTTTATTCATGTATAGGTTCATCATCCTTAATAGAAATAAATCCAATTTCATCATAATCAATATCATCATCACATACGCCTTCACTAGCATAATAACATTCCTTGTCTTTTGAATACATTGATTTGTAAAACTTAGGTTTATGTTTTGGAACCCTAGTAGGACATAAAGATGCAAAATGACCAATCTTGTTGCATGAAAAATATTTCAAAGGTTATTTTCCTTCAAATTTACCCTTACCTCTCTATTCTCTTCTAGCGACTAGGACTACGACTTCATCTAGCTTTCTTTCTTCCTCCTGTATCTGTTCCCATTCATCAGTATAGTCTCCAAGTTCTTCTCTCAAGTCACTATTCCTGGTGCTCACAATTCCAGGTAAGGTCTTTTTGTTTCTATGTACAGTCACCTTGAATGTTGACTCAACTTTAGGCAAAGAATCTCCAAGTTATGCGGCCTCAAAAGTAGTTATCTTTCCAATCATCATCTCTCTATTGAATTTTAGAGTCAAAGGTATAATCTCCTCTTTAGCTAGTACATTAGTTTTGTATGCAGGTGCCAGAGATATAAGTATCTTCACAATCACTTCTTCTTCAATTTAAGTACCTACAGAGTTTCTAATGCCAATAACCACTTTAGTAATTCTTTGTGCATATGCTCTAACATTCTCATCATTTCTCATTTTCAATTATTCCATCTTAGTCTTCCAAGTTTGTAGCTTTCCTTGCTTTTTAAACCTATCTCCTACATATAGTGCTTTGAATTTTGTCCAAATATCATGTGCAGAATCCAAGTCTTTTACTTCTGTGAATTCACCTTCAGAAAGTGCACTAATCAAAGATTCCCTTGCGACCATGTTACATGAAAATAGATTCTTATCATCTTCAGTAGTTTATCCAATTTATCCTCATTCCTTGTCTTTTCTTTTCTTTTCATGATCATCCAGTAGTGAATTCCCAAACATAGCAAATGTGTTCTCATCTTGTTCTTCCAACAGTCAAATTTTTTAGGATCAAATTTAGGACTATTCTTCCTATAGTAAGACATCTTCAGAATCACCTCAAGCTGTTAAGCTTTCTCTCTAAGGACCAGTAGCTCTGATACCAATTGTTAGGAATAACAATCTAGAAGCACAACTAAGAGGGGGGGTGAATTATTTGTGATACAGACTATTAAACTTTAAAATTTATAAACCAAATCCATTTAGAAAATGATAACACAGTAAATTCCAACACAATAACACAATCCTTTTTTAGCCATGATAGGAGCTTATAACAATATTACAGTACATAGTCCATGTTAAAGGACAGACCCTATTAGGATTCAAGAGTAATAGTGGGATCACTACCTAGGAACACTACTCAAAGAAGGTTAAAGCCACCCTTAAGGATTAACAATTCAAACAAGTGTATATAAGAAATATACAATTCATTGAACTGTCTGATAGCAACTATCTTTGCTTGGCCAGTTTCGATGAAGTATTATAATCACAAACTCTACTCTACATCCAATAGCCAATCAAGCTTCACAAATTTCACAATTCTATGTCTTTCAATTACCTTCTCATCATTCATCTATCACATCTTTTCAAAAGAAAATATCTCTCATATATAACCTGTTACAATAATTGATTAGGGCAGCCAATTAAGCTTTCCCAATTTACAAATAATTATTTAACCCCTTGCTAAGATACATAAGGTACCTAGAAAAAGTAAAAATCAATTAAAATACATAAAATATAATCCAAGATCCACAATCCATGCTCACAATCCATAATTCACACTACATCCCTAAAGTCGGCCCCAAATAGGTCTCCTCCAAAATACATGTCACAACTGACGTCACCAACAATCTCATGACTATCGATCAATAAAAAAAAATTCCTCAATGTGTCATCTGTCATCCCTTAAGCTCACATACTCTGAAACATCTTCACCTATAAGATATACCAAAAACACAGAGACGTGCTCTGTCAAGCATCACTGTCACAGTCTAGAAACTAGTCTTCACTAAAACATCTGTAACATCTCCAGTATGAAATATTAAGCCAAGAAACCTTAGGAATAAGGTACTCACACATCCTTCTTCATATCCTTATCTTCAAACATTATGATTCATCCATATAGTGTCCGCACACTTTTTTCAGTCATAAAACAATAGTAATAACCAGTTTGTTCACTCCATAGAAACATATGTTGACATCAGTGATAAAACATGAATATCAATAGCATCAGTAGTACCCAAATCTGATATCATCCAATAGATATATATATTTAAAAACATCAAAAAAGCTCTAGATGAAAATGAACAAAAAATATTGAATGTACACATGATTATCAATCGAACATACATTAGTAGCAAGGTGGAGTATTCATCTAATTATCAAAGAACTGGAGCAAAGGACATAAGGAAGCATACAACATGAAAGGTTCTTGCTAATTATAGAACTAGAAAAAACATGAAATATAGTGCTAAGAGGTGTTTCTCATTCTTTCATTAACTTTTCAAGTCCAACATCACTGGTTATTACATGAGCGGCCTCATGGGAGCTTTAATCTACTAAAAAGTTTTCAACATAATACTAAAAATGTAAGAGCGTAATAATCACTTGTGGATAACAAAATCATCAATTCACAAACCCTTGGAATGGTGTTTGACTTATTATTTATAGACACCCTATGTACATTGGGGCCCTAACCTATACAAACTACTTACATCAAATTATAATATTCACAACCATTACTACCCAGGTTGTCATAATCAACCTACTATATACTATCATTTGAGAGGGAAAGAGGGGAAGAAAGAAGAAAATAAATCTTGGAAAATTATCCAAAAGGAAGAGTTCCCTTGTAATTCTAGACATGATGGTACACCTTGGATGACTTAGGCCATATACCCTCATCAATGCACTTCTAGTCCTCAGTCCTTGAATAACCTTCATGTATGCCAGGTATTAAATGTTGGACCGACGCGTTGGGACCCGGGAGATGTCTGCTGCAAAATTTCCTCCCAGTAGTCACTATGAAGCCATAAACTACTACCTCATGTATGAAAACAAATATTGGACAATGATTGATTGACTCCAGGGAAACTATCAAAGCACACCACTATAAAGAATAGAAAAGTGGGACCCTGAAAAAATCTGGGCTCCAGGAGCTTGCGCTCAAATAATAAAGAATTACTGACCAAATATTCTAGAGAGGGAGAGATTCTCGAAGCATAGGGAATCATACTAAACTTGGAATTTTTCATAGGCTTCCAAAATCTAATGATTTCCCTCCTTCACATCCTTCAAAAAATCCCTATGATCAATAGAACTTTTGAGATAGTCGTCGATGTCCCCGACCTTTACTTTCAACTCTGAAAGTACTATGGTGGCATCATGGGACTTGAGAATCAATTGGGAGATCTGAGCCATTATGGTGCTATGAAAATATTTTGAGGGCCAAAATTGAACCTCGACCATTTCATCAAGATTGTTGAGTATGGTATCTATAGGAGTGTAAGTCCTGGGACTGAGTGACTCAACAGAAATTAATTTCCTTGATGAATGCAGAATAATGGTCTAGTAGGATCCAAACCTCCAAAAGATGTTCTTCCAAAACCCTTACCAATTTCTTTCCCACCTTGACTTTGAATGCAAGTCTGGAGTATTGGGTTTTGGGGAACCCATAAGAATCATCCTTGAGGATGTCTTTCACCACCAAGCTATCCTCCCCAAAATTCAAGATTTATCCCATGTCCTCCCTCCATTCTTGATAATTTTCTATCTCTTCTTGCCAATGAGGAATGATGTGCTCCATTTGGTTGACTGTGTTATGTTCTTGGAATAAATCAGGGAGAAACTTAGACAAGAAGCTATTCACAGCTCCAATTTGTGCAGCCATCCATTCATTGATGATTGGTGCTTTCCTTTTCATTGTCCTTAGCGCATCAATATCGCCCTGTGGAAGTGGCATTCTGGACGTATATGGTCCAGGTGTTATAGAGGCAAGGGGTTGTGTTAGTTCTGTCAAGAGCCTTAGGTGATTTGTGTTTGAAGTTTTCATCTCCTGCACCCTCTGGGACTACTTATCATATCAAGAGTGAATATTCTGGCTTGCCTTTCTTAGGAGATCTAACTCCCGTTTCTTTTCCCCTTTTCCTAGAGAACTTTGTGATTGTAGAATCTTTGGAAAAGACCTCAGCTTCATCCCTCCCTACTAGTGGGGATTTTATGACTACCACCACATTTCCCTCTAACTCCCTCCAAGTTTTATGGAGGGTATGAGCCCTCTTGGGATTCTTTGCTACTCGGCTTTTGGTCAACATTTTGGCTAGTGACAGTGGGGCCACTACTATCATTAGAGTCTTTCTCTTCTGGGATACAAATAGCCATTTTAGTGGTACTACTGATCCACCCATTACCATCCTTGAAATTAAAGTGTCCCTAGGGTTTTCTCAGGTTCTCCCATCGATGCATTTCCATCTGTATGGCCGGGATCTTCACATGTGCTTCCTTTCTATCTCTTTGCACCATCCCTCAGGATATCCTCTGTTGATGGATCAAATTATGCGGGCTACAAAGGTGGCCCATTCAGGTCTACCTATTGAAATTTTGTGATGGCCTTGTCTATTTGTGTAAGTTGCGGTGGTGGCAGGCCTTGGTTATCCATGGGAGTACAAAGCATGATGTCTAGGCCTTGGTTACCCATAGGCCTGATTTCCCTTATAGCTAGAAACTGCTCCTCAGCCTATTTTTCTTCTTGTTCCTTTTCTTACATGGTCTTACTTTTCATCTCTTGCTACCGGAGTTCATCTTCTTATTCTTAGTCCATCCTCTAAGCCTCTTCTCTATTTTATTCTTCTTTAGAGACATCAACTTCTTGTCTAGAAATTTATTGCATTGCCTTATCCACCATCTAATGTAGACCTCCCAGGTTTGTAATTAGGAAGAATTCATCAACATCAATTTGAGATATCCCCGGGGGATCTTCATGAGGATTCTCTTTGTTAGAGGAGGAGGAGGAGGAGAGAAACTTTAAATCTAGTGTCCTCATGGATTTGGGGCTTATGTCTCACTTTCTTGGGTGTGTCTATGCCTTCTGGTTCTTTCTTTTATGGAGCGGCCCTCTAGCTATTGTGATTGCTACAGATTCTTGGGTCTCCTTGTTGGAAGTCATGCTGAGTAATGTGGCCAAAGATGGGGATTCTCTTGGTGTAGGACATGAACTCACCAGAGTGGCTCCCAAACTAAATGTTACAATGGAGTTCACCACGTCTAAAAAATTCTAGGACTCTCCCAACATTATGTTTAACTCCTCTTTTAATAGGTTAAAAATAGGGTCTGGTACATGAGGGCAAGTACCTACTTTCCACTTTCCTTGAGATTTGGATTAATCCAATACCTGGGTGCCTGAAGCTTCCAAAAGTTGGTTTTCCAATCAGATACTCTTTGGGAAAGCCTTCGAGAAATATGTGTGGCTGCGTTCAATCCCATTTCTCAAAATAATCTCCACGGTCAAAACTTCTGGAGTACCCGAATCCAATGGAGGGAGGTTCATCTTATCAATGCCTATTTCTTTATACTCAGGATCTTTAAGAGGCTCGTTATCAGATAAAGTCTATGGGAATGTCTGAAGGTTGAGATGTTGTATCATTCCTTTTGACATCCTAGTGTAATGTTGGTTTTGGATATCGAAATCATCCTGATAATTTGTCCAAAAATATCCAAGGTGTGGCTCATGGGGGTTGATCTCCCGAGGCATTGAATTCTATAGTCAACCATGTCAATTATAATCCTAGCAACTAAGTGAAAATTTGGCCAAGCCTAGGCTTCTTAGCTCATTCTCTGCTTCTCGGGCCGCGATGAGGGAGAAAGTGTACCTTCTGCACACAAATAAGAAGGAGATGGAGGTGATCTTCTTGGTGGTCATCAGGGTATGTGCCTCCAATATTTGTGTGTAAAATTTTTAAAAAATGATCCCGTCCCTGCAATGCTTGGGAAACAAGAATGGATACCCAGAAAATCTTGATACCCGAATGTAGGTGTGCAGTGTGAATTGGATGAAGAAAAATCTCTATAAATCTGCCAAGGCCATGGCCTCTAGGGACATTCTGAACACAAAATCATTGGTGATCGCCTTGATCTAGTGGAAAATAAAGGCATCCTTGACTCTCCAAAAATTGGGAAAACTTCTATCGCACTCAATCTGGGGAATTGATCCCATGGGGTGGCCTATGTGGTCTTGGTCTGGAGAATGCTGACTGTGTTTAGTCCCCAGATCTATGGATACTACTAGGCTAGTGGCCATAGGATGTAGGAAATCATGTAGAACTTATAATTTTCCCCAACCTTCCTCATCTGGGCATCCACATGATTTACAATAATGGTAGCCCAGCAACATGCACCCTGTTGGTGGTCATACAATATATGAAGTAGTACATCCAAGGGAAAAACTCTCAACCATAGGATTCCCAAAAAATCATGCACAAAAGAATAATTATGGCCTATATGAGCTCCTTGAAGTCAGAGTAAGGAATATCCATCCACATCTTTTTGAAGTATTTGCGTGAGATTTTTAGCCATTTTGTATTGAGGTGGCACCATGCCTAGTCACCTGCATCTAAATATTGATCCATTGAGGTTTCCTGAGTGAAAAATATAGCATCTGAGAAGGATGAAATATGCCACCCTAAGGCGGTGGTATTGTGGTCTAGGGATATGATGGACATTGCATAGCCTAGGGGGCTGGGTGTGACTAACACAATAGCTCTAGTGGCCAGATTATAGACTTTGGAAAGGAGCACTATTAGTTCCAACACTTGCACTAAGGAAAACCAGTTGCTTGAATGATTCCAGATGCCACTAAGTTAACTGAAATAGGGTCATTGACCTGTCACTATTGGTTGATTTCTTGGATGAGGCACTTCAATTCAGCCTAGGATCTGACATATGTGTCTATGACCTATTTCAAAGTGGATTCAATAAGGGATCCCAGAACTACCCATCCTTTCCTATATTTTAGAGTCAACGGGAGCTTCTCTAGTACCTTTTCTACCTTAAACTTTTGCGCAGCACTTGTTGAGGTGCTTGGGAGTCTGGGACTCTTGGGAGGCAATCTTGCTGAAGCCATTTCTTCCTTTCTTGGACTTGTACTTGCAAACTAGATGGTCTTCAATTCATAATAATTATAAGAAAGGATTCTAGGTTTTGGGACTTCGGGTGAAATTCTTACTTGCCATCCTAAAGATAGAAAATGTTAGTTACTTTGAAAATAATTGAGAATTGTCTCTGATGCAAGTAAGAAAAAAACATGCAAGGTTTTCTCGCACACGTGAGGGACTGAAAATTATGACTCGAACAAGGAATGCAATGGATGATCCAAGGTTCTATTTATAGGGATATCAGCTAAATTCCACTAGATGAAAAAATCCACAAAGATCATGGAAAAATTCAGCATAGGTTCTATCTCTACATAAGCTTTGTCCAGACCTCCCAAGAGAAGGGGAATTCAAACATTATATGATATGCTGGTTCCTCAGGATTATTACACAAATAACATCTATTAGGCATAATAAACTTCTCTTTCGGAGGTTATCAATAGTTAAAACTTTATTTTGAAGAAAAATCTAGTAAAACATGTTAATTTTAGGAATCATAGGCTTCACCTAGGACTTAGACCAGAAGGGTGGATTATCAACTGAGTGATTCAAAAAAACACATGTAAAGGAGAAAAAGTAATTTCCTAAATACATAGCAACCCACACCAAGGATTAATTTCTATCCATCCTAGTTGACCATGCCTTGAGAGATCTCATTATGTGATCAAGAGAGTTGTGTATTTTGTTTAAATTCACCCAGGCCTGATTCTGCCAGTAGTCACTAACAAGATAGTCGAAGGAAATTTTTCTACATTCAAAAAATCTCTTAAAGGCTGGGATAGCTCCCAAATGTTTATCCATAATCCATTTATCTTCCCAAAAGATAATACTATTTGCATTCCCCAATATCCAACTACTATCTTTAGCTGCCAAATCCTTATCCTGTTGGATGTCATTCCAGATATATGACCCTTTAATTGGGACCTCTAACTCAAAAAATGTGCAATAGAGGGGCAACTGTAAAGATATTTAATTTTCATAATATTATTCCACTCATTTTCCTCCACACTTGTTTAGCCAAAAGAGATTTATAAATAGCTTTGATAGGCTTTATTCTGATACCTCTGAGTCCCTTAGACTTATAGACATTTCCCCATGCAACCAAAGGAATTATTTTATGTTCTTCCACACCTGACCAAAGAAATTGTTTTTGGATCCCCTGTATACTCTTAACATATTTAGAGGTAATCTTAAAGAGACTCAAAGCATAGGAAGGAAATTTTTGAAGGGTATATTCCAAGAGCTTAACCTTATCAGCATGGCTTAGAAGTGTTCCTTTCTAACCCAATAATTTTTGGTTGAACCAGTCGATGAGAGAAGACCAAAAAGAGTCAGATGAATTCAAACCCAATGGGAGGCCGAGATAAGTTGAGGGGAAGTTCCCAATCGAACAACCAATAATTTTGGAGATCTTTATTTTCCTTTCCTCAGGGGTGTTGATGAAGAAAAGGGAGCTTTTATTCCAATTGATCAATTTCCCTGTAGCTTGAGTATAGGTATTAAGGGTTTCCTCTATATTATTTGCTTCTTTGATAGAAGATGACCCCATTAGGATGGTATCCTCAAAAAAATACTCATGAGAACAAGTGAGATCAATAGAGGAAGGTTTATGGCCTTGAATTTTACCATTTATAACCATTTTTTGAAAAAATATTCCAAGGCCTTAGGCCATAATATCTAAAAGGATAGCAGAGATAAGATCTCTTTGTCTGAGACCCCTACAAGGCTTGAATAACTGAGAAGACTTCCCATTAACAATAACAACCATAGTCAAAGTGGAGATTAATTGCATAATACGTTGGAAAAACTTGCCACCAAAGCCAAAGGAATTTAGCACCTGACAAAGAAACTCCCAATCTTCCCTATCATAGCCTTTCGATAAATCTAGCTTAAGACAAATCCTTGTTTTTTTGAGATTTCTAGAGAGTGGATGTTTTCAAGAAATTTCATAATAGAGTGGAGGATTTGTGTTCTTGGAACAAACCCATTCCACTAGGGAGATATAATTTAAGGAAGGATCGACAATAATCTACCCGTAAGCATCTTTGAAAAGATCTTGTAAACAAAGCTACATAGGCTGATTAGCCTAAGGATATCCATAGTATAAGCCCCTTGTTTTTTTGGGAATAAGAACAATCAAAGTAGCATTTAGTTCCTTAAGAAGTCATCTTGATCTGAAGAACTCCTTAAAAACATGGGAAATATCCTTTTCCACAATAATCCAATGTTTTTGGAAGAACATAGGGAACCCTCAGGTCTAGGAGATTTTTCCCCTTCAAAAGAAAAAAACATTAGATTTTATTTCCTTAATTAAATGAATAGCTATTAGAAAAATATTATTCTCCTCATTTAAGATTGAGGGAATAAAATATAGGAGATTCTCCTCATCCTCCTTTATAAGATTCTTATATAAATAGAGGAGAGATGAGAAGAAGTCAACCATATCAAACATGATATAATTTTATTATCAATCCTCCCATTTTCAATCTGGATCTAGGATATTCTTTTGGCTGCTTGGTGCTTCAAAGAGATCATTTGAAAAAAAACTAGTATTTTTGTTTCCATCTTGAAGCCATAAAGGTCTAGCTATTTTTCCCTAGAAAATCTCTTCTTTAGAAATTATGTCATGATATTTTACCAAAATTTCATTCTCTTTGTCCATTAGTTCTTTGGAGTTGCCTTCTTTCTAGATACTATCTTGAACATCTTGAAGATCTTGTTTAATTTGAGCATGTGTAGTTGATACCTTGCAAATCCACATCCATAAAGGCTTGATGACTAATAAAGTCCATCAGGTCCAGTCTTCCATTAATCTAATTTTGAGATCCTCATAAGTCTCATTGTCTCTAAGAGGAGAATTGAAGTCACCCATGATAATCAAAGAATTATCCAAAAAATTCTTCCTGTATTCAGCCAGTGTTTTCCAAAACTTATCTCTACCTTTTTTAATATTAGGAGCATATATGTTAGAGAGGATCCATGAGAATTCATCTCTAAAGTGAGTGAATTTAACATTCAACAGATTTGAGTCAGAGGATAAAGGTTCCCCTTGAATAAAGTTTTTATTCCAGAAGATAGAAGTCCCTCCAGAAGCACCTTCTGAGCTACTTCCACCCACTCCACAGTTTTTGAATAGTTTGATATTTTTTACTTTATCCTTAGCCATTTTTGTTTCTTAAATAAGAATAGTATCAATTTTGTGTTCTCTTACCATATTTCTGAGAACATCCTTCTTATGAGGTGCATTTATTCCCCTTATATTCCAAGAGATTACTTTCATTTTTTAACTGGGGTGCAGGACTCCTAGATGGTAAGTTGTCTTCCATCCACAATATTTTGTTTTCTCTCATTTTCTCTAACAGTTTTGTTAGAATTTTTTCCCTATCCTTTTTATTGGTTCCAACATCAGCTTTCATGGTGCTCATTGCAACTCCCTTTTTTATGGTTTAAGAAACACCTTGGGTTTTAGACTTCTTAGAGCTTCCCCCTTTTCCAATTTGATACCATTGATTCCCCTCTTTAGGGTCCATTGTTTGTTCCTCCACCTCCTTATCAGAGAATTCATCCCCTTAGCTTGACCTTGAGAGAATAGTTCTAGGGACAAACGATATGTCCCCTACCAATAAGTTTTCCCTAAAGGAATTCAAAAGGGAGACATCCTCAAGAATGTTACAGTGTTGTGCATCTTCAAAAGATTCACCATTCTGGAGATTCTTCTCCTTTCTTTGAGAATCGTCAATCTAAGAAGGAAACTATGGCACATCCATTTCCTTTAAAGATTCCCTGCTCAGATTCTTCTCCACTCCTTGCTACGAACCAAGACTTTCATCTATTTCCCCCTCTTCCAATGCTTTATTCTAGAATTCCTCCTTAACATCACTCTACTTATTCTTCTCTCTTTTATGGGATGGTGGATAAACTAGTAAAGGAGGATTTTCATTATGATATACAAGACTATGGTATATGGATCTGGGCATTTGAGTTTTCCTTTTGATCCTCCTTATCCATAAGTTTATCTAAGGATCTAGCCTCTGAAGTTTCCCCAACATTGTTTTCTTTTTCCTTCCATATCTTTTTAGATTGGGTTTTGTTCTCCTTGATCTTTTTTTGGATATTTAAAGGACATTGATTATCCCAGTGACCCCCATTTTTCATATGAAGCATGCAAATGGAAAGAATTCAAACTCTAGAGGTTAAGACCATTTTCAAGCTTAGACACTAGGTCAAAGGTCTAAGGAGGATTAGAGAGATAATAAATGTTAATACAATGTCTTGAATAAACTACTCTCATTATTTAGGATATCATAGGATCTATAGACAACAACTCTATTCCAAAAGTACCCACAATCCCTCTAAAGACATCCTCATTCCAATACTCTAGAGAAATACCTGGAAGCCTTACCTAGACTAGAGCAGTTGCAAAAATGGAGTCATTAAGGGAGAGATTAGGAGACCATTTCTAGAGAGCCAAAGAGGATTTTCTCAACATCTAGGGACCCTTACAGAGAGATGAGGAATGGTCCTCTCTATTGGTAAGCTCAAAGAAAAATAAATTGTTGACATGACTTTGTGACTAGGTCCGCCAATAGAGGTAAGTTGTCACCGAGTACTAGGGTACCAGCGAACTTCCCCTGTAAAGGTTGTCCGGGGAAATGAGATTCCCCGGGCCTCCAAGAACATGAGAGTCAGGTCTTGACAGTGCGGGGATTTGTTGGGAGATGTGAATTTTTTGAGGGGGATAGCTGGTTATCTTCAACTCATCAACTCTGGGGATTCAGGTGAGTGGGGTTTTCTCCAAGCAGGATTTTACTTAACAAATAAAATTAAAAAGATATTGCAGAGTTAGAAGTATTTCATCTACCTATAGTTATTCTAAACATTCAAAACATTGACAATTATCTAACACACTACACTAAATACCGGAGAAACATACAACCATCAGTTCATATTTCATCAGTAGTAAAAGAAAAGAGGTCGTTAGTCTACTTCAGGCATTAGAGAAAAGGACATAAAGAACACAAAGCATAAAATACCGTTAACCCAAAAGACAGAGTGCCAACAACATCATTGAGAGAACCCTTCCTTCTTCATTAAAATCTTTCCAACAAACATTGGTGCATGGTATAATAATAACTCCCAGGGAGCATTTAACTACTGAACTAAAAAACAATGGAGCATTAAGCTCTGAAACTAGGAAATGAGAAAATAGGTTTGCTATTAACTTGTGGACTGCAAAATCATCAATTTTTCTGACCCTTGGAATAAGGCCAGACTTATTATTTATACACATCTTTTGACCTAACCCTAACCCTAACTTATTTCACACTTTTACAATAAAATACATTATTTGGTGGTCGGTACTACCTGCACCATGTTACCAAAATCCTCGAGACGAAAAAGGCCTGACATGTCAGAAGAATAAGACAAGAAAGATGGATTGGAAGAATCAGCCTCAAGTAGAGAGCTGGGAAGGAGAAAGAAGAAATTTGATCCCCCAAGGATCAAGGTTACATGCCTCATAAATGGGAAAGCGGCGCACTATCTCTGATGCGCCAAGTGTATCTCTAAAGTGGCGCCTTGAGAAGACCATCTGTCAGAAACCTCCTGTAGAGATGACGTGCCTTGTTGTAGTTCCCCATCTTCTGACAACCTTTATTACTGTCCTGAAAGTGACCGGTTGGGATTGGGATCTGAGACACGGGTCACGTGAAGAATTCAAAAATGTGGGATCCAGAACTCTGGGGTCCAGGAACTTGCGTTCAAAAATAATAAAGAATACAAAATATGATGTCGGGCTAAATTCTCTCAGACCCGGAGAACTTTATTAACTTATACCTTTTCCCAAACCTCTAACACTTGGCTGATTCTCTCTTCATCTATGCTCTAGATGCCATGCCACCTGCTACAGACAGCCTCCATTACATCCTCAACCTCCCCGGCCCCACTCCAGAATTCATTCACCATCTTGATGGTGTCATGCAACCAAATCATGGTCTTCGACAGCTGGGATAACTTGCCTTGATCAAAATCTATACACGGTGGATATAGGGATTCCATCCTTTTGTCAAACTTGCTGAGGACATAATCCTCCAGGGTACATGTTCTGGTGGTGAGGGGATAAAACTTGTGATACCCCAACCATGAATGCCTGAAATAAGCCCAAGGGATATCAGGCACCTGTTAACTTCTCCTTTAAGGCCTTAACTAGTTCCTTGTAGGCCTCAATTTTAAGGACAAGTCTGGAGGACTGGACCTGGAGGGAATCATATGATTCCACCCCCAAAATTTTAGACTTGATGGAAACCTCCTCGCTAATACTGTGGATGTCCTCCAACCCGACCTTCCATTTTTCATATTTTTCTAAGTCTAACTCCCATACCTGAGCGAAGCTTCTTACGTGGCTAAGGGTGAGATCTACCCTATAAAAGTCTAGGTGAGACACCACCAAAAATTCTCTCATCGCCATTATTTTCTCAGCTGCCCACCCATCTACTACTTGCACCTTTTTCTTTATCATGCGTAGTGAGTCCACGTTTTTCTGTGCAAGCAACAAACTGGAAGAAGGGGTTCCAGGGTGAACTTCAGCCAAAGCCTATGTTAATTCTGCCAGAAGCACAAGGAGATTGGCATTTGTCTCTCTTTCCTCTTGTAACTTCTGGCCTTGTTTTGCATACCGGGCCTCTATAGCCTTGGTAGCCTCTTTTAGCAAGCTCAATTACCCTTGCTTGTCTCTTTTCCCTAGCTTGACATTTGTTATAGTGTAGTCCTCAAGTCTTGTGGCCACTGCATCTGTATTTGCTAGGGGTGTTGTGATGACCACAACTATACTGCCTGTTGGGTTGGTCCGGAGAGTATGGACCACCTGTGCCCTTTTGGGCTTCTTCATTTTGGCATTCTTGGCCATCATTTTGGCCAATGACAAAGGAGTGCCCATAGGCTCCGCTGGAGCCTTTCTCTTCTTAGTTTATACCAGCCATTGGGGTGGCTAGGGTGACCTTACTTCCAATTCCTGCTCACTAAGATTCACTTCCAAATCTAGCAGCACATTCCCTGAGTTTATATTTTCTTCAAGCTCCTTTTCCTGTTCTTTTTCCGGTCCCTTTCTTGCTTCCTGTTCTTTTTTTGTTTCCTATTCTCCGGAACCTTCTATATTCTCTTCCATGCTGGCATCTTCTGTAAAATCACCCAGGATCTTTTCTCCAGTCTCCATTTCTGTATTCTCAGGGACCTCATCTTCCCTGGTGGTATCAGGAGCCTCTTCCTTTTCCTCTTTTGGGACCTCTTGGTCCATTATTTTCTACTCTTCTTGGGCCTTACTAGCCTAATCTACTTCAACATTTTACTCCTCCATTGGGACATCCTCCAGAGGTGGGTGGGGTTGCTGGTCAAAGTTTAGCAAGGCGACAACTGTTACGACCTCACCAAAAGTGCTTCTGGGCACTTGGTTACCCGAAGTCTCTAAAGGCACCAGGAGTGTGATGGTTAGAGGTACGGTTGTTCCCTAGCGTCTAGGTTCTACTTCCATCAGGGGCTTGTCTGTAGGCTACCTTGGAAAATCCACGGTCTTCTACACCTATAATTCTTCTTGTTCAGACTCAGTGTTTTCCTCCTGAGCCTCTTTCTCTAATATGTCCTTTTCTATAGGGAGTTCTTCTTTCGCAGGGGCCTCTTCCTCTTGAGCCTCAATTTCTTTGACTGTAGTATTGACGCCCTACTGGATCTCCAGGAGCTCCTCCACCGAGAAGGTGTCATCAAAATCATCATGTAGCAGGGAGGAGTCTGAGATATCCTCAAATTTGGGAGAATCCAAACTTACATCCACCAGGGGCTTCTCAGGCATACCAAGGGTGGCACTTGGTGCAGGGGTTGCAACTATTTTTTTTTCCTTATCAGAGAAGCCTTGGTGTCCAGAATACTGGAAGAATCTACCTCAACAAAACTTTGCCTATTCATCATTGTTTCCAATGAAGGGGGTCCCATTGAGTGAGCCGATTCCATTGGGGTGATTGGAAGACGGACAACCACCTACATGCTAATTTATTGACTAGCCAATTTTGTTGCCTCCATCTAGTCATGTAGTTTTGCCATTAGAAGCATGGAAATTTGAGGGGATGCCTTGGGCACCGGGACTCCCTCTTTTTCTTTTCCTTTTCTCACACTCACTTCAGTGGGCGCGACAGATGAAGAAGGTCTGAGGCTAGCTAAAGAAGGGATGGTCTTCTTGACCACTGCTTTCTTGCGGGTGCTTTTGGGGCACACCCGAGCAAAGTACTTGTGACTTGCCTCTAGGATGGGGTGACATACCCCATCAATCGTCAAATTCTCCAGAGTGGCCCAATCTATTGGAGGGAGATCCAATTTATCTAATCCTTGTCCCTTGTACAATGGATCTTCCAGCGGTCTGCCATCGTTAACACCCTTTGGAAAAGTCTAAAGTTCTAGCGCCTCCATGAGCCCTTTGCTCATTCTTGTATGTTGTCGAGCCTTGAGATCAAAGCTATCCTGGAAATCCCCCCAGAATTCTTCAATGTCCTCTTCATGTGGGGGAGATGCCCTAGGTAATGCGATGACAATCTTTCCACGGGGATCATAATTCTTCCAGGCATGGTTGAATTCAACCAACCCAAATCCTTTTAACTCATTATTTGCCTCCTGAGCCATGATGAGACTGCATGTGTAATCCCCGCAAGAAAAGGGTAATGGAACATTGACAACCTTCTTCAATGTGAAGAAGGTGTGTAGATCCCTCATTTGCCTACAAAAATCCAAAAGAATAATCCTATCCCCGCAATACCGGGGAAGGAGGTAGGGCTTCTCGTTTAAGCCTGTCACCCTGATGTATGTATGGTGTTTGAATTGAATGAAATATTGGCCATAAGAATTGAACAGTGTCATTGCCGCCTATGAGAGGCGGTACCCAGAATCTCAAGTAAGTGTAAGAATGTTGTGGTAAATGAAGGCGTCATTTACCTGACATAAATTCTAGAAGCTCAGCTCCCACTACAATTGGGAATAATGGTCCCAAGGTGTAACCTGTCCCAGACCGTTCCTGAGTTCTCCAACTATTCCTAGGCCTTAAAAAGTTATCCTTTTCTATGCTAATGCCCACAACACATATGAAGTCATATAGAATTGTGAATTCTGGGTGACGGTCTTCATCTGTGTATCTACATGATTTGATATAATTACTGCCCAGTTGAAGGTCCTGTTGTGCATTGTTATGTAATATAAGAAATAATACATCCACACCAAAAATTCCCGACTGTGGGGCCATCTGAAGATTCTACACAAAAATATTATGCCCACTTGAATGGGCTCCTTGAAATCCCTGCGGGGAATTTCCAACTTCATTCTCTTGTAGTCTCACTTTGGAGACTTTAACCAATGATCATTGAGGTGTTGCCGGGAATTGATCTTGGCCTCACTGAATTCCTTTAGTGAGCTAGCCCTGGTGATTACCACAGATCCTTTGAATTTCATAATTCCCAACCCAGAAGCAAAGGTGAGGGCGTCTAATGTGACGATTGTGGCGGGATATTGTAGCAGCCGGGGATCTAGAAGCAAGACTAAATGAGTGGCCAGATTATACAATACCGCCAGTTGCCTTATAAGCTCAGGTGCTTGCACCACGCATGGAAATTTTGCAGCCTTTATAATGCCAGAGGTGGCTAGGTAAGTGGCTATCTTATCCCCCTGTTCCTTTAACTTATAAGTGGTCTGGATTAGACCCTATAATTTGGCCCAACTCTCGGGGTCGAAATCTATTATTTTACAAACTTTGGAGTCTATCTTGGACCCTGTGACACCTCCATCCTTTCGATATTTAGAGGTCAGAGGCAACTTTGCCAAAATCCTTTCCATCCTTGATTTTTTGGCTGCCCGGGTGGAAGTTTTTGGTAATTCAGGGCTATCAAGAGGTGCGAAATCGTCAGACATTTTGAACAAGCTTATCAACAACTTGCAAGACCAGAAAACCATTAGGACACATAAATACAAATTAAAACTCTAGGAAATTCTACACCAGTCCACACCTATCAAGAAAACGTTAGCACCTACATCAAAATTTTTAGAGTATCTAAAAATGAACATGGCTTAAGCATTCCGGAGTATGCGGACACGGTGACAAGGAAAAGTAGGAGACAAGATATCGCTGGGAGTCTGGAGTCCGGATGAACTAGCCATTGCCAATGTGACTGGAAACAAGCCATACTTTGGTTTTCATGCACTAGAATGTGATGGTAGGCGGCGTAAAGATGGTTATGGCATTGATTAGGACAAGTGGCCCGACACGGAGCAAAATTGAATGCTAGATTGGACGCATTTTAAATGCCATACATGGGAAATCAATCCCACCATTAATGCAATGAGACAGAGGAGAGAGAAAGCCACCATAGTTCAAACTAGCAAGATGCCGAGTTCAAACCATGGTGACCTTGTCTCATCGAGCTCTATTTTGTGAGGCAAAAAAACATGATAGAGCACAAAGAACTCGTAAGCTTTGAGAAACTCACACTTAATTCACACTCAAATTGCCTGTGAATCGCTCTGAAAGCTCCAAGTGTTTTTAATCATGGTAACTGTGAAAATGATAGGTAAATATTACTTATACCCAAGGTAAAAATAAAATTACCTTCTCTCCGCAAACTTTGAAACAGGTGAATCTCTGGACTCCGGGCCCAGGGATTCCAAACAACTGTGTCAGCTTATGAGAAGAAGACATCGTGGCAGAGAATATCAGAGTCTGGAATCTGGCTTCTGGAAAGGAAATGACCAACTCTAGGACCGGGTCTCAGAGACATGAAAGACAAAAACAAAAATAAAACAAACACCACGGGAAAGAAAACCCAGAAAAGAAAACAAAATAAACAAAGGCAAAGAAAACAAGGCAAGGACCAAAAGCGAAAAAAAAGGATCCAACATTTTGCACACAAAATGTAGGGATGGGTATGCAGGGCATAAAAAATGGTGACTATTTGGGATGAGTGCCTTAGTGCATTATAGAACCATAGAATCTTTGGTTAGAAGAATAGAAAAAATCGCTACTCAAAACATCTTTCTTGTAAGGTGTGAAACGTCTGGGAAAATCTGGCCATACGCGATTCAATCCGTGATCCTTTCATTAGTTGTGAAGTCTATGTTTTGGAAGGAAATCAAGCCAATGACCTCTAGGAGAAGCAAAGAAGAGGCACTAAACACATCAACCCCAAGTCATCAATCTCACTCATTTCTCCCAGATACAAGAGTTTCGTCCCATATTTTCTTTTGTTATTTTATTCTCTTCTGGGTGGGAGGGCGGTACTTCTTTCACCATTAAGCTTATGCTTAGCTAAATTCAATGATGGTACTTCTTTCACCCCTCGACCCACCTTAATTTTCTAAATGAGGAAGGAAAAATTCAGACCCGGAAAGAATCTTTAAAAGTTCAGATTTGGGTCAATCAACCAGTGTGACCGATCTACCCTCAGTGTGTCCAATTACTTGTTCCTTTTAAATTTTGATTTAACTGATTATTGGACCTCCGGGGATAAATCCAATGAAGACTACTCATAATTTTCCACCAAACTTGAAAAATAACTCCAGAGACCAAACCAATTCCACCCTAGTAACAATAGATTCTAAGTTCACCGGGATGCCAAAGATATTCTCCTGGAGACTAGATGTTATGTAAAGCATACCAGCCTACGAAAAGGGAGAAAAACACTGAAAACCTGGGGAAAAAAACCAAAAAAAAAACCAAAAATTAAACAAAAGAGAAGGGATGGTCCCAGAGGATGGCCAACAAAACTATTTACAAAGAAAGGCACCCGCAAACGGGGCACCGTGAAAGAAATATTTACAAGCAAGAAGATTTACATATAATACAACTCTAGGCAAATCTGCCTTATTCGAAGTAATGTTTGAGAAACTATCCTTTGAAGGGCAATGGGATGGGTTGTCTAGTCATGGTATTAAGGTGATAGGTATTTTCCCCGCAGATTTCTAAGATCAAGAATGGTCCAAGCCAGAGTTGTTAGAACTTGGTATGGTTTTATTTCTTTTTCTGGGCTTTATCCCACAAAAGGACCAAGTCCAAAATCTGAAAGGCCTTATATTGGGATCTTTGGTCAAACCATCATTTTACCACTGCTTGGTGACGTGCAAAATGTTCAAGGGCTGTGTCTCATTGTTCCTCCATCTGCACTAGATTCAGGAGTCGAGCCTCCACTATATTATCCCAGTTGCCGAATTCCTGCATGAACTGCAAAACTGGGATCTGTAAGTTAATCAGGAACACTGGGTTTTGGCCATAAACTAGATGGAATGGGGATGTTTCCAGGGTGGCCTTAATTTGAATGTGATCCACCCAGAGGGTGAATCTCAGCTTTTGGTGCCAATCCCAGGGATTCCGTTCTAACAGGTGTTTGATCACTTCAAGCAAATTTTTGTTTGTTGATTCAGCAACACGATTTCCCTTGGGGTAATAGTTGCTGGAGAACTTCAGAGTGATCTTCCAATCATAGGTCCATTCGAGTAGTTGTGGTGAAGAAAATCTTAGACCATTGTCACATACTATAGCGAAGGGCATTCTGAATCTCGTGACGATGATTTCTTCTAGCAGTTTGATAACTACGTCTGCCATATTGTTTTTGCAAGGTATGGCTTCAGACCACCGGGTGCATTAATCGGTTGTAGTTAGGATGTATCTATGGTTGGCAGATGAGTTGGGGTTGATTTCCCCGATATAGTCAAATGCCCATTGGGAGAAAGGCCTAGTCTCAAAAACTAGCTGCAAAGGCATAGTCGGGTTACGCTCACGATGTGCCACGGTTTGGAAAGTATGGCACTTCCAGTCGTGAGTGTAGATATCTTTAAATATGCAGGGCTAATAGTATCCAGCCTGAAGGATCTGATGGGAAGTGGTGTCGGCTGAGCCATGCCCTATCCCAAATTGCCCATGGAATTCTTCAATCATTTTTGCAACTTGGTCCTTGTCGATGCACCGTAGGTACACTCCCTCATAATTCCTATGGTAAAGCGTAGAGTTTTTGATCATGAAGTGGGAACTTTTCATCTACAGGGTGCAATGTTTGTTTGGAGGCGACCCCTCTAGGAATCTTTTATTTAACAATAAGTACACCAAATCAGTTTACCATGTGTCTCAAGTTATAGACTCCATAGTGTATGTTTGACATTCTATGTGGGGAGTCTCTTCCGTCATTTCTCGACTCAGTCCCTGGCCTCAGACTATCTTCATGGGTTGCATTTCTAAGTCGTATTCCTAGAGGATGGCCATCTATTTCCCCTGTCTTTCATCCAATTCGCTCTGCATTAGTAGAGATTTTATAACCTGGTCCAGGATGATGCCATACACCTTACTCCAGAGAATGTAATGCCAAAATTTATTTACAACACGAACAAGAGCAAAGGCCTGCTTCTCCAATGACAAATACTAGACTTTGGCATTCTTAAAGGGGGAGCTCATAAAAGCTATTGGTCATTCTTCCCCTTCCACCTTCTGGGTTAACACTGCTGCGGCAGTATGCGGCAAAGCAAAGGAGTAAATGTAAAATGGATGGGAGTAGTCTAGAATAGCCAGGACTGGTGCCTCCATTATTATCTGTTTAATCTAGGCAAACACCTACTTTGCTTCAGGACTCCACTCAATTTTGTGTCTTTCTTCATCATCTCATTGAGTGGTTTCTCAATTTTGGTGAATCAAGTGATGAACCGCTAGACAAAGTTGATCTTTCCGAAGAAAGATCACATCTCTTTCTTGCTGCTGGGCATTTGCAAATTTAGTAGCACTTCAACTCTCTCAGGGTTAATAGATATACCCTTCTCAGAGATAATATGCCCGAGCAACTTCCCTTCAGTGAACCCAAATATGCACTTATTGGGGTTGAGGGATATTCCATACTGGTGAGATCTCTCGCAGATCTGGGCGAGGTGGGCGGAATGGTCACGTCTGTCCCAGGAAGAGACGGTCAAATCATCCATGTAGATGATTATGCACCAGTTCACAAGGCCCTCGAATGCAATTTCCATAGCCTTTTGAAAGGTGACCCCTATGTTAATCAAGCCAAAGGGCATTCTCCGATATGAAAACGTTCCCCATTTGGTGGTGAATGTCATTTTGTCTCTATCTTCATATTTAACCATGACTTGGTTGTAGCCGCAGTATCCATCCAAGAAAGATGTGATTTAGGACCCATTCACTATCTGTAACACCTCATCCAACGAGGGGAGAGGGTGGTTATCTTTCGTGGAGGCTCTATTCAAATTTTAAAAATCCACGCAAAGGAAAATTTCACCGCTCTTCTTTCTAACAGGGACTAAGTTGGCAACTCACGTAGTATGCCAGATTGGAAATATTATTAGGCTGATAGCAGTTTTTCCACCTCTTGATGAATCAGAGGCTCGATCAGCGGGTTGACTAGCCGTTGCTTTTGCTGGAAAGGCTTAGCATCACATTTTAGCGGGATGGTATGAGTCATAATGGATGTGTTGTATATTTTCAAATCCTCATACCCCCACGTGATCACGTCTATGTATTCTCGGAGAACCGCTAGAATCTTCTCCTTCTCCTCGGGGGAGCAGGAGGTACCAATGTGTATCATCTTTTCTTCACCAGGCTGGTCGATGTTTACTTTCTCAAATTTTCCTCCCTTAGAGGAGGATGATATCTTTTCTCAGCACCAAGGGTCTGAGTCAAAGATTTGTTCAAGCGCAACCATCCCCTTCGGGATGGTGTTGGTAGGCAGGTCCATAATCCCATCATCTTCATCACCCTGTCCAGTGTCGTCATGGTCTCATTCCTCCACTATCTGGTCCTTGAAGACACCAATATTGTCCATGAAGGCCAGGATATGCTGATTGTCCTCAAAAACCTGAAAGTGGGTGACATTATCTGGAATGGACGGAGTGGGGATCATCTCAACAGAAAATCTCCAGAGTCATGAGCCGGCCATGGGCTAAAGTGTGCTGGCAAAGATGGCCAGGGCATCTGGGACATAATTCCATCATCGGGGAATAAGATCAATGCCGAAGGCATCTAAATATTCAATAAGGCTCCATGCCTGATTGCGACATGCAGCCAGCCTCTTATCATGACATGTGTACTAACTCTAGACCTATTTGACAATCAATTCTGAATCACCCAAGGCCCGAAGGTGAGTGATTCCTTTCCTTAATGCAAATAGGAGTCCAAGGACCAAGGCCTCGTATTCCATGACGTTGTTTGTGCAATTGAACTGCAGCCTATAGGATGTGAGGAAGGATTTCCCTCGCGGGTTGATTAATTCTACTCCAGCCCCATAGCCTTGTTTGGATCAGGACCCATCGAACTTAAGGGTCCATAAATCATCGTTTATCGTCTAGAGCCAGGGAGATGGGGCAGTCTTTGGATTATCTTTGGGAGACTTAGGAGTTTCCTCCCACGCTAATGGTGCATGGGTGAGGTTTTCCTCTAAAGGGGTTTGGGATTGAGATCCCCAAAGAGATGGCACTGAAGAAGTGCTTCAAGTAGGAATAATGGGCTCTAGGGAATCAGATGAATGTCCTTTGTTCCAGAAGGCATCAATGTGTCAGGTAGCGACGAAAAGACAAGCCTCACATGCTAGCTCTGAATGCTTCTAATAATGTACCTATCACCAAGTGCTGGAAAAGACTGTAACGGGGTCACTGTGGCACCCTGAGAGTTAACCTCAACCCTCAATTTTTTTTCTAGGTTCTGGATTCTCCGCAGAACTATGAGATCCTCTCCCAGGGTGAAATCGAACATTAAGATTTCAAGGGGTTAGTACACCCCAGGGGAAGTCTCAGAGAATAAGACTTTGTTAACCCTCCCAACTTTGGTGAGGGCCTACCTCATCTAGGGCTCACTTTCAACCTGGATCTTGTTTGATTATCCTTCCCAGGGGATCCATAAGTGGGAGAAGTCGATCAAAAAGTATCCATTCAGGGACTTAGACCAGTTCTGACTTAATAACATCCCATAAGTCTCTAGGATGTCTACCACTTGAATACAGATTATGCTAGCTATTCTAAGGTCCTCGATGAGCTGTATTCGGACATTCTTTAATTCACCCACCATTTTCACAGCAGTTTTATCCAACTGGATTACTGCACCATTAGATGAGGTGGGTCAAAATCTGAGTTTCTGGCATATGGATAAGGGCATGATGTTGTCCAAAGCCTCAGAATCTACTAGGAAGTTGTGTATGTTATTTCCTTGTATATTCAGGCCTAGCAGGAAGGGAGGATCTTTAGTATTTCCCTAGAAGATGACCGCGTTGGCATCCTCAAAAGAGACGGTCTTGGGTGGGCGGCTGATAGTTTCTGGGTTTTCTAAGAGCTTCAGAAGAGACTTCTTCTACTCGGGATAGTTTAGTAAAACCTCCATCAAGGTCATGGAGGTGGTGGTTTGTTCTAACGCCTTCATGATGTCAAACCTTCCTCCCACAAATTGGTGGCTTCCCTTATCCGGTTCCTTGGCTTGGTTAGAGCTAGAACCTTTTGGAGGGACAGGACGATCAGTCGTATTGTCCCGGGAGGGAGTGTGTGTAGGAGGTGTCGGTGTGTAAACTAATCCTTTACCAGTCTAGCTCTGAGTTTTGTAATGATCCCGTGGGTTGGTGAAGGCATTGGCCTCAAAGGCTTGAATCGATTCATCAAAGAATCCCTACAATTTGGATTCTTCTTCATCTTCTCCGAGGGATCCGAAGAAGACAGTCTCACAGGTGAATGCACCGTGAGTTGGCTCTTGCACAGGAGGCTCTGGGAGAGTAGGATTAGATGATTGTTGTCTATCTAGCTAGGAAATCATGATGAATTTCTCAAGTGTGGCACAATTTACCTCATTGTGGGAGCATGTATCATGCAATCTACACCAATTGGTCATGCGATGGAAATATGTGACTGGCGTGAAATGGGATGGTCCATCGCCACTCTGATTGGAATTTTGGTTTGGAGGTGGACCTTCAGTGTTTGTGTTGTTGTTCCATTGTTGTTGGTTGGGCCGAGGCTTGTTGTTGAAATTTCTTCCCCCGACATTGTTGTTTCGTTGGCCGAATAAAATATTTCCTCTTTGGGAATTGGAATTCTGGGGTACATAAGACCCCACTTTCAGTTGACCCATGTCCACAGTCAGGGTGGACAACATTCACCAGAGGGACTCAACCTCGGTAGTCAAATGGGTGTTTGTGTCACAATGTGATGACTATTGTTGTTGGTTCCCTGGGAAACCAACAATATTTGTCAGAGTTGAGGGCGACAATCCTCCAGCCATAGACGACTAGAAGAAGGGCACTCTGGACGGTTGTGTCTGTGGTTGTTGTGTTTGTTGCGGCTGGGTCCAAGGGAAAGATTCAAGACCTGGTATTGTTTGAGTCTGCGATGGATATACGTACCAGGCCTGCTGGTCTATTGGTGGTGGCGGGGACTCATGGCCATCATGGGGGCACCCATTGCCAGATTGGGGTTATATCCCTCGGTGTAAGGAGTTCTGCCATGGATCATGTTAAATGGTGTACTCTGTCCAATCTCGCCTGGGGATTTATTGAGGCCACGGGACAGTTCTAAGGCTAGGTTGTAAAATTTCACCAAAGTATCCCGGTCTCCCAGGGCGGTAGTTCTCCAAGGGAGAGTGGAAACAAAGGGGTCCATTGCGTTGAGATAGGTCTAAATACTTACTTCCACAGATGGGATGAAGAGACCCATGCACCGCTTCAAGGTGTGTTAGAACCGATGATTGAATGTTGTGAGGGGTTCATTTGGTTCCTTCCTAATGGAAATGAACTGGCTGTAGGACCAAGCTGGGTCCACGTGTACACATAAGGCATCTAAGAAGGCATCTTCCATGTCCTGCCAACTGTTGATGGAGTTGGCGGGAAGATTGAGGTACCAGTTCAATTCATTCTGTCCCAGGGATAGAGGGAACATCTAGGTCACAATGTCTTGATGTTGGATTCAGTGTTAGTTCATGGCATCTTTGTATGCCTGCAGATGCTCTTTTGTGGTTCGTGAGCCTAAGTGCTCATATTAGGGACAAATCTTTTCAGGGTGTAGGGGTAAATCATTGGCCGCACCCAAAAAATTTCCCATTAGGGACCCGATATTTCCAAAATGAGTAGCCATTGGGGGAGTTGGATTTTGATTAGGTTGAGTGTTAATCCCTGGGATTGTCTATGGGGCTTGGGTGTTATGTGGTACGTTTGATCCTAAGATAATGGTGGCTGGTTTGATTTTCAGGGTCTGTTTCTTCTGAGCAGGGGGCTCGAGTTTGACAAACCTTCCACGGTTGGGGGCTAATCAAAGGACTCTTTCATATCTCACTAGGGAGAATGACCCAATTCTACTGAAGGCTTGAATCCTAAAACTATGGCTTGGGGAACCCTCGATCGGTGTGAAATTTGAATCCTGATAGGGCGACAAATTCATGCCTTCTAGCGTCAATTTTTGTTGATAGGACTTTGTGACCAGGTCTACCAATAGAGGTAAGTTGTCACCGGGTACTGGCCAACTTTGCCTGTAAAGGTTGTCTGGGGAAATGAGATTCCCTAGGCCTCCAAGCATGTGAGAGTTGGATCTCGATAGTGCGAGGCTCGGTTGGGAGATGTTAATTTTTTGAGGGGGATAGTTGGTTATCTTCAACTCATCAACTCTGGGAATTTGGGTGAGTGGGGTTTTCTCCAAGCATGCTTTTACTTAACAAATAAACTTAAAAAGATCTTGTAGAGTTAGAAGTATTCCATCTATCTATAGTTATGCTAAACATTCAAAATATCAACAATGCTCTAACACACTACACTAAATACTGGAGAAACATACAACCATCAGTTCATATTTCATCAGTAGAAAAAGAAAGGAGGTCGTTAATCTACTTCAAGCATTAGAGCAAAGGACATGAAGAACACAAAGTATAAAATACCATTAAACCAGAAGACAAAATGCCAACAACATCATTGAGAGAACCCTTCCTTCTTCATTAACATCTTTCTAGAAAACACTAGTGCATGGTACAATAATAACTCCTAGGGAGCATTTAACTACTGAACTGAAAAATAATGGAGCATTGAGCTCTGCAACTAGGAAATGAGAAAATTGTTTTTCTATTAACTTGTTGACTGCAAAATCATCAATTTTGTCAACCCTTGGAATAAGGTCAGACTTATTATTTATACACATCTTTTGACCTAACCCTAACCCTAACTTATTTCACACTTTTACAATAAAATACATTATTCGGTGGCCGGTATTACCTGCACCATGTTACAAAAAGCCTCGAGATGGAAAAGGCCTGACATGTCATAAGAATAAGACAAGAGAGATGGAGTGGAAGAATCAGCCTCGAGCAGAGAGCTGGGAAGGAGAAATAAGAAATCTGATCCCCTGGGGATCAAGGCTACATGCCTCATAAATGGGAAAGTGGCGCCCTATCTCTGATGCGTCAGGTGTATCTCTGAAGCGGTGCCTTGGGAAGACCATTTTTCAGAAACCTCCCGCAGAGCTGACATGCCTTATTGTAGTTCCCCATCTTCTGACAACCTTTATTATTGTCCTGAAAGTGACCAGTCAGCATTGGGATCCAAGACACGGGTCATGTGAAGAATTCAAAATGTGGGATCCAAAACTCCGGGGTCTGGGAATTTGCATTCCAAAAGAATAAAGAGTACAAAATATGATATCGGGCTAAATTATCTCAAACCCGGAGAACTTTATTGACTTATACCTTTTCCCAAGCCTCTAACACTTGGTTGATGCTCTCTTCATCTATGCTCTGGATGCTATCCCACCTGCTACAAACAACCTCCATTGCATCCTCAACCTCTCCAGCCCCGCTCTGAAATTCATTCACCATCTTGATGGCGTCATGCGACTGAATCATGGTCTTTGACAGCTGGGATAACCTGCCTTGATCAAAATCGCCATCTGGGGGATATAGTGATTCCATCCTTTTGTCAGACTTGTCGAGGACATAATGCTCGGGGGTACATGTTCTGATGGTGAGGGGATCAACTTGTGATACCGCAACCACGAATGCCTGAAATAAGCCCAAGGGATATTGGACACCTGTTAACTTCTCCTTTAAGGCCTTAACCAGTTCCTTGCAGACCTCAATTTTAAGGGAAAGTCTGGAGTACTGGACATGGAGGGAATCATATGATTCCTCCCCCAAAATGCCAGACTTAGTGGCAACCTCCTCGCCAATACTTCAGATCTCCTCCAACCCCGCCTTCCATTTTTCATATTTTTCTAAGTCTAACTCCCATACCTAAGCGGAGCTTCTTGCATGGCTAAGGGCGAGATCTACCTTGTAAAAGTCTGGGAGGGACGCCGTCAGAAATTCTCTCATCACTGTTATTTTCTCGGCTACCCACCTATCTACTGCTTTCACCTTTTTCTTCATCATGCGTAGTGAGTCAACTTCACCCTGTGCAAGCAACAATCTGGAAGAAGGTGTTTTGGGGTGAACTTTAGCCAAAGGTCATGTTAATTCTTCTAGAAGCATGAGAAGATTGGTGTTTGTCTCTCTTTCCTGTTGCAACTTCTAGCCTTGTTTTGCATACCGGGCCTCTATAGCCTTGGTAGCATCTTTTAGCAAGCTCAATTACCCTTGCTTGTCTCTTTTCCTCAGCTTGACCTATGTTATAGTGTAGTCCTTAGGCCTTGTGGCCACAACATCTGTATTTGCCAGGGTTCTTGTGATGACCACAACTGTACTGCCTGTTGTGTTGGTCCAGAGAGTATGGACCACCCATGCCGTTTTTGGCTTCTTTGTTTTGGCATTCTTGGCCATCATTTCGGCCAATGAAAAAGGAGCGCCCGTAGAAGCCGCCAGAGCCTTTCTCTTCTTAGTTTCTACCAGCCATTGGGGCGGCTGGGGTGGCCATGCTATAAATTCCTGCTCACTAAGATTCACTTCTGAATTTGGAGGCGCATTCCCTGAGTTTAAATTTTCTTCTGGCTCCTTTTCCTGTTCTTGTTCCGGTCCCTTTCTTGCTTCTTGTTCTTGTTCTATTTCTTGTTCTCTGGAACCTTCTATATTCTCTGCCAAGCTGGCGTTTTCTATAAAATCACCTTGGATCTTTTCCTCGGTTTCCATTTCTGTATTCTTAGGGACCTCATCTTCCCTGGTGGTATTAGTAGCCTCTTTCGAGACCTCTTGGTCCATTATTTGCTACTCTTCTTGGGTCTTAGTGGCCTCATCCACTTCAAAATTTTCCTCCTCCATTGGAACATCCTTCAGAGGTGGGTGGGGTCGCTAGCCAAAGTTTAGCAAGGCGGAAGTTGTTACGACTGCACTGAAAGTGCTTTGAGGCACTTGGTTACCCAAAGTCTCCAAAGGCACCTGGAGTGTGATGGTCAGAGGTACGGTTGTTCCTTGGGGTCCAGGTTCTCCTTCTATCAGGGGCTTGTCTATAGGCTACATTGGAAAATCTATGGTCTTCTAGACCTGTAATTCTTCTTGTTTAGGCTCTTTATTTTCCTCCTGAGCCTCTTGCTTTGATATTTCCTTTTTTATGGGGAGTTCTTCTTTCGCAAGGGCCTCTTCCTCTTGAGCCTCAATTTATTTGACTGTAGTATTGACGCCCTGTTGGATCTCCAGGAGCTCCTCCACCGAGAAGGTGTCATCAAAATCATCATGTGATAGAGAGGAGTTTGAGATATCCTCAATTTTGGGAGAATCCAAACTTATATCCACCAGGGGCTTCTCAAGTATACCAAGGGCGGCGCTTGGTGCGGGGGTCACAGCTATTTTCTTTTTCCTTATAATAGAAGCCCCGATTTCTAGAATACCGAAAGTCTCTACCTTAGCAAAAGTCTGCCTATTCATCATTGCTGCCAACAAAGGGGGTCTCATTGAGCGAGCAGATGCCATTGGGGTGATCCAGAGATCGGCAGCCACCTGCATGCTAATTTGTTGACTGGCCAATTTTTCCGCCTCCATCTGCTCATGTAGCTTTGCCATTAGAAATGTGGGAATATGAGGGGATGCCTTGGGCACCGGGACTCCCTCTTTTTCTTTTCCTTTTCTCACACTTTCTTCAACGGGTGTGACAGACAAAGAAGGTCTGGCGCTAACTGAAGAAGGGATGGTCTTCTTGACCGCTGCTTTCTTGCGGGTGCTTTTTGGGCACACCCAGGCAAAGTACTTGTGAATTGCCTCTAGGATGGGGTGGCATACCCCATCAATTGTCAAATTCTCTAGAGTGGCCCAATCCATTGGAGGGAGATCCAATTTATCTAATCCTTGTCCCTTGTACGCTAGATCTTCTAGCAGCACACTGTTGTTAAAACCCTTCGGGAAAGTTCAAAGTTCTAGCGCCTCCATGAGCCCTTTTCTCATTCTTGTATGTTGTTAGGCCCTGAGATAAAATCTATCCTGGAAATCCACCCAGAAGTCTTCAATGTCCTCTTCGTGCGGGGGAGATGCCCTAGGTAGTGTGACGACAATCTTGTCACGGGGATCATAATTCTTCTGGGCATGGTTGAATTCAACCAGCCCCAATCCTATTAACTCATTATCTGCCTCCCGAGCCATGGTGAGACTATATGTGTAATCCATACAAGAAAAGGGGAATGGGACATTGACGACCTTCTTCAATGTGAAGAAGGCATGCAAACCCATCATCTGCCTGCAAAATTCTAAGAGATTAATCCTATCCCTGCAATACCGGGGAAGGACGTAGGGCTTCCCGTTGAAGCCTGTCACCCTGATGTATGTATGGTGTCTAAATTGAATAAAATATTGGCCATAAGAATTGACAGTGTCATTGGTACTTGTGAGAGGCGGTACCCAGAATCTCGGGTAAGTGTAAGAATGTTGTGGTAAATGAAGGCATCGTTTACCCGACAGAAATTATGGAAGCTAAGCTCCCACTGCAATTGGGGATAATGGTCCCAAGGCATAACCTCTCCTGGACTGTTCCTAAATTCTCCAACTGTTCCTAGGCCTTGAAAAGCTGGCCTTTGCTGTGCCAATGCCCACAACACATATGAAGTCATATAGAATTGTGAATTCTGGGCGATGGTCTTCATCTGTGTATCTACATGATTTGATATAATTGTCACCTAGTTGAAGGTCCTCTTATGCGTTGTTATGCAATATAAGAAACAATACATCCATGCCAAAAATTCCTGGGTGTGGGGCCATCCGAAGATTCTGCACAAAAATATTATGCCTGCTTGAATGGGCTCCTTGAAATCCCCACGGGGAATTTCCAACTTCATTCTCTTGTAGTCTCGCTTTGGAGACTTTAACCAATGATTATTGAGGTGTTTCCGTGAAATGATCTCGGCCTCACCAAATTCCTTTAGTGAGCTGGCCCTGGTGATTACCGTGGATCCTTTGAATTGCAAAATTCCCAACCTGGAAGCAAAGGTGGGGGCATCCAATGTGACAATTGTGGCGGGATATTGCAGCGGCCGGGAATCTGGAAGCAAGATTGAATGAGTGGCCGAATTATACAATACTGCCAGCTGCCTTATAAGCTCGGGTGCTTGCACCGCGCATGGAAATTTTGTGGCCTTTATAATGTCGGAGGCAGCTAGGTAAGTGGCTATCTTATCCCCCTGTTCCTTTAACCTGTAAGTGGTCTGGATTAGACCCTGTAATTTGGCCCAACTCCCAGGGTCTGGATCTATTATTTCATGAACTTTGGAGTCTATCTTGGACCCCGCAACACCTCCATCCTTTGGATATTTAGAGGTCAGAGGTAGCTTTGCCAACATCCTTTCCATCTTTGATTTTGTGGCTACTCGGGTGGAAGTTGTTATTAATTTCGGGCTATCAAGAGGTATGAAATCGTCAGACATTTTGAACAAGCTTATCAACAACCTATAAGACTGGAAAACTGTCAGGACACATAAATACGAATTAAAACTCTGGGAAATTCTCGACCAGTCCGCACCTGTCAAGCAAATGTTAGCACCTACATCAAAAGTTCTGGAGTATCTAAAAATGAACATGGCTTAAGCATTCCGGAGTATGTGGACACGGTGACAAGGAAAATTAGGAGACAAGATACTGTCGTGAGTCCGAAGTCTGGATGAACTAGCCGTTGCCGATGTAACTAGCAACAAGACATACCCTATTTGTTGTGTGCTGGCATGTGGTAAGATGACAGGCGGCGTAAAGATAGTTATGGCATTGATTAGGACAAGTGGGCCGACATGGGGAAAAATTGAATGCCAAATTGGATGCATTTTAAATGCCATACATGGGAAATCAATCCCGGCATTAATGTGACGAGACAGAGGAGAGAGAAAGCCACGATGGTTCAAACCAGCAAGATGCCAAGTTTGAACCATGGCGACCTTGTCTCGTCGAGCTCTATTTTGTGAGGCAAAAAAAACATGACAGAGCGTGAAGAACTCACAAGCTCTGAGGGATATACACAACACATATATACATAATATACATAAAAAGTATAGGAGGGCTAAGGGCCGAGGCATATACACACAAGATACAAAAAATATACATCATCTACAACAATATACAATAAAAATTGAACACAGAGAAACTACCCTAAAACAAAACCAAAATGTACAAACATATACATTATCCTACATTTGCACAGAGGGCGGACAACCCTCTGGAAGAGCTGACCCACCAATGGGTGGTAAAACAAACAACAAGAAACGTAAAGACAGAAACAAAGGAAAGTCGAAACGAACAGAAATGAAAAACAAAACAAACCAACACGGAACAAAAGCAGAAAATGAAGGAAAGAACCAGAAACACCAACCTGTAATCCGAATAATGGTGAAGGGAAGAAGTACTAGACCACTCTACAATAGCTTTGACCTCCAATGCCAAGAACAGCTACCCAAGATCAATTCGTTGTTACCCACTAAGCTCAAAGAAACTCGCACTTAATTCACACTCAAATAGCCTGTGAATCGCTCTAAAAGCTCCAAGTGTTTTTAATCGTGGTAACTGTGAAAATGACAGGTAAATCTTATTTATACCCAAGGTAAAAAGAAAGTTACCTTCTCTCGGCAAACTTCAGAATAAGCGAACCTCCAGACTTCGGGCCTGGGGATTCCAAACAACCATGTCAGCTTACGAGCAGAAGACATCGTGGCAGAGAATCCCAGAGTCTGGAATCTGGCTTCTGGAAAGGAAATGACCAACTCCGGGACCGGCTCCCAAAGACACGAAAGACAAAAATAAAAACAAAACAAACACCGCGGAAAAGAAAACCCATAAAAGAAAAGAAAAGAAACAAAGGCAAAGAAAACAAGGCAAGGACCAAAAGTGAAAATAAAAGGGGACCCAACATTTTGCACACAAAATGTAGGGCATACAGAAACCTTTCAACATCATTGCAATCTCAACCTGGCATTTTAAAGCCCACTTCTTCCTAATAAAAGATCTTACACTATCTATGTTTGGCCTAGGCCCCAAAAATTTTCCCACTAGCGTTAAGGCAATTGAGGAAACATAATGATCTATATTCGGATCTAGGATGAAAATAACATACATACCCTTTGACTGGTCTGAAATGTTGTTCACCTCTAGGAACATCGACTTCCCACTCGGCTTGACTCCAAACAAAGACGACCAATGGTGAGACTTCTGATAATCTCTTTTTTGTTCCACATCCCTTAGGTCGTTAGGAGGATCTAAAAAGTTAGTTTGCCCACCACCTCCCAGATCAAAAAAATCATGTGGGACCCCAATAGAGAAGTCTTTCGCGAACTTTGGAGTTTCAGTCTTTGTATCTTGAACAGAATCCAACATACCATCTGCATCGCAGGAAGCAACCCCACTAGAAGCACCAGGGCCAGATTTTTGTCTCACCTGATTCCTGCTCTCCATTAGTTACATTATAACGCATATTATTGAGATAGATGACTTAGTATAAAAGAAGACATTATATAGAGAAGAAGAAAACAAAATGAAAAAGAGAATAAGAAAGACATTAGTGGATATGATTTTTCAAATATTAATTGCAATGATCATATTAGTTTTTATTGATTACATGAATTTTAGATCAAGAGGAGGTTCCTGCATAAAAACATAAATGGTCAAGAAATCTTTCATCACAAGGGTATTAGTTTCCTTTTTTGTTTTCTTTGAAGGCCTAGGTATATTTCTAGTTATTTTCGTATTTCTAGACTTATATTATCCTACCGAAAGGTTCTTATTTCCTTAATAACATTTTAACATATCTTGAATTTAAGAGTAATATTTAATAATGAATTGAAATTTCTATATCTATCATATTTATTTAAGATATTTTCAAGCATATTGGTCCCAAGGATGATTGTATAATGAGCCAAACCAAGTTGTATAGCATTAAAATTATTCTACACATTATTTCCTCTATAGGTTCTCTGATTGGGAAAATAACAAGGTAAAGGGTTCTTTTTATCTTTCATGTTAACTTATTAATTTTGCACTATTATAATTTAATTAGTCCCTTAAAGATATCTTAAAAATGTATCATGACCTTTGTGGGAGTACCTCCCAACAAAATTATTAATATGAATATATAGTAAATAAAATAAGTTTAGTTGAAATTAGAAATCAAATTCTTAATTTTGGTAATGGATAAATGTTTTACAAGACTAAATGATGTACGTAATTCTTATTCATAGATATTATAGCGACTTCTTATGGAAAACTAGTATACATAAATTATAAAATCAATAAAAAAAATTAGTTATTGATGGTACCTTATTTATTCTCCAAATTTTTCCTTTTTGTAGTTTATTATTTTTGTTTTATTTGTAGTTATGTTACGTTAGCCTCTATTCATTTGAAAGCATCAAGTGTTATTAGAACATAATTGAGTTTATGCTTGTATACTTGAATTAGAGATGATCTCACAGTTCAAAGTTTTGAATTGAATGCAATATAGGTTATTCATATGAGACAATGGTTAACAAAATAAGAGGTCAAGCTATTATATTTCTTAAATCCATAATAATAATGTTGTAGTTTCTAGAGTCAATTATGTGAGAATTATTGAACATCAATGTTTCAGATCACACTTCATGATCCATCATTAGGATGCAAGAGAGTGAAAGGAGAAGAAAGATGATAATAAGAGGTGGATAAAATTAGAGAGGAGAACATGATGATGTGGATAATATAAGAGAGTGATAGATAGTGAAATTTATAGAATTTTTATAAATTTTAAAGTGAGGATGAATTATTTTAAGGCTATTTAAAGGTGAAGAATGATTGAAGAAGAAGAGGTTACTATGGATGAGAGACTAGTCCATGAACCATGTGATGAAAAATATTTACAGTTTAGAAGAATGAAAAAATATAATAGAAAGATTTGCTAATACTTTTTGAGAGTAGGATATAAACCTTTATTTAACCTTATTTTTTTAATTACGTTGTTTGTATCTTGAAGAAATATTAAACTCTAGGTCCTTGACTTGAAATTTATTTTGAGTTTGAATCTATTGAAAACCCTAGGATAGTAAAGTATGTGACTACCAAATTGAAGTAGCATGTGTCCACTTCTGGTAGGACTATATTTACAAAGATGGGATAGGAAAGCGTAATATACATATATCAAAACGAAATTAGGTGGTGGAGAAGTTGAAGGCTAATTTTTTTTCTCATAAACTATATCTTAGAGATCTTTATGAAATTTATAGTTTGTAGAAGAAAGGAAACACTCCAGATAAGTAAACCAAATAGTTTTGTAGACTTATAATTTAATTATGTCACATAAAGAATAAGGTAGAGAACACGCTTGAGTATCTAAATAGGTTTCTAAGTGACATTTAAGATGAAAAAATTCCTTTTTCCAATTCTAACTATTGATGATGCCTATTGACTTGTATTAAAAGTAGAAGAGAAAGGAATTAGGTAGTAGAAATAACTATAAAAGTATACACTGAGAAAATATAGAGAATGAGTTTAAAAAAACATAATAGCAATGCATAGTACTCTAAAGATTAGAAGACCCCCAAGAAAGGGAAATGCCAATTACATATAAACTGCTGTATTTGAAAACTCCTTTAGCACATGTCGAATTCATGTTCAACACCAATGAATCGGTCTCCGATGTGATCCCTTTTTACATTATGTATGAGACATCTCCAAAGAATGCAACATACTTGTAGGTAATTAATAGAAAAAATATTTACAAAGATGTCAAAAAAAATTTGAAATACATAAACGAAAATTCTCAAGTACAAAATAATTGGCTAGGTAATATTAATTATAATACAAGTATGAAAAATCATGTAATAGAGAAAAGAATTAGAAAGTAAGTTGATCATAGACGAAAATTTTCAAATAATATAAGAATTTTCTAAGTAATACTAATTTTAAAAAAGTGTGAAAAAGCATAAGAAAGAAGAGAATTACATACAGGGTGAGTTGATCATGGAAGAAAATTTTCAAGTAATGAAATAGTTGGCTAAGTAATACTAATTATATAACAAGTGTGACAAGCAAAAGAAAGAAGAGACTTAGTTAGAGGGTAAGTTGATCATGAAACATTTAGAAAAGGAAATACATCTAGATGAATATATGACGAGTGGAATCTAAGGAAAATTGGCTCATTGAGATTGAGTTACTAGTAGAGATTGAGTTACTAGTAGGTTTGGACATCAAATTCATTTTTAACATGTTTGACTTATATATGTAGAGAACCCTCACGATATATCACCAGACTTATACAATCAATTGATCTTAGACCATATATCTCCATAATTCTTCCCATTGACCATCTCTTGCAAAATATATAAGTTTCTCCTTAATCTAAAAATAATTACAAACATATACAACTAATTAATATGAAACCATATATCTCAATTCTCTTTCACCAAATTTTTTTTTGGGTGTGGAGCCATGTGTTTGGAAGAAAATATCAAATTGAGTTGACGTTATATCTAATTTTTTGTTAGAATTTCATCCTCACACGTGAAAATGATAGAAAAGGGTGACATGAAATGTTGGCCCATTAATGATGAAGATTATTACGAAGCAGACGAACTCAGTTATATATACTTAAATCAGTATGCTGAACAACGACAATGACGATGCCATTGCTTAAGTTTCTTATGATTGATTATTTCTGTGCACAAGATGCAAGCCACCTCTACAACTAGAAGGTTTGTGTGGCTATCAAAAAGTTCCATGAAAATTCTGAAATCAGAAGAAAGCGAGGAGTTTATCAAAGGAATAAATAAAGAATTTAAGAGCTTTTTACTATAAAATTATGTAATAAACTATTGTAAAGCTTGACATTTAAGAAATAATACATAGAATTAGAAAATTAAAGTCTATTAAAATATTGTTGACAAAGCATAAAAGTGAAGTAAAATGTTTACCACTACAAAATCTAGAAGGTGATCACTATATTAGGAAATAATTCAGAAAATATATTGTATATACAAATTGTATATATCAATCATGCAATTTTATACACTTTGTTAAGTAACTTTATACAAATAATGATACAACATGCAGCTATTTCATTTGCTAAGCATTAAAGATTAGTATCACATATCACTAGTTCATGATCATAAACGTGAAAAGACAATTTACCATGTTTTTTCTCTAAACATTTTAGATTAAATTAAACAAAATTAAACTTTAAAAGTGATGTAAATGAAGTGTTTTCTATTTTCATATTTTCAATATTATTTATCCCAAAATAAACATGGAATATTCTCAATCACATCTAATAAATCTAATCAAACTTTAATAAATTTTCTAAGATCGCGATAGAAAGAAATCTTCTTTGAAAAAATAAGAAAGAGCACAAACATACTTTGATATAAAAATGCAAGTAGCTATTCATTAAGAATATAATCCATTAAAATGATTCTCTAGATATTTTTATTACAAGCTAAATTCAATGGTATTATTATACATATATTTGTAATCCTTCGACACAAATAATGAGATGTATGATTATTTTTCTTTGCCAATGTATAAAGATTGATATCGAATACAAGTAACACATCAACCAATGCAAGTGAGAAGATAATTTGCAATATGTTTTATATAAATATTCCATTGAAAATGAAGAAAGTATAAACAAAAAATGAATAAAAATTAAGATTACCTCAAGTAATTTGATTTATCAATTTCATCCTACATCTTCATATCTATGTATAATCACCAATATTATTTTGAGATAGAAACTATTTTTTTTTGTTAAACAAGACATTCTAAAAATAAACTTAGAATGTTCTCCACCACATGTAATAAACCTAATCAAATACTTTCCATGATTCTCATCTAGACTACACTAAGTAGATTTTACAAAAAGTAGATTTTAGATATTCAAATTGACAAACAAAAAATATTAATAGAAAAAAGAATTAATTAATAATTTTTTTAGACAAATATTATGAAAAATTGTATTTACTAAAAATAAAACAACTTATCAAATTTAAATCTGAATTGGTTTGTGTCGCCTCAAAGAATTTTAATATTTATGAAATTCTTTCACATGACCCTCTCCTAATAAGAGATAATGCTAAGGTTTCCTTTTACAAAATCAATATTAAGTTCGAAGATGTATATTTGATCATAGACTCTAAATATGTAGATTCTAAATATAAAATATGTAGATTCTAAATATATAGTGTTAATAGAGGGAGAATATTCTAGGAAATATATAGAAAAAAAAATTGTAACTGATCTCCTTAAGAGAACTTATAATATTGCAAATATCAATTTTCTCATTTTATATATGGAAAGGAAATGTTTATTATTCTAAAATAATCTAAATAAATAAAGGATGAGAGTTGTCAAAAATCATATTCCTCTACTTAGTGTTAGAATATCTATTAAGATTGTTATAATTGAAAATGCTACGAAATAAGGAAATAAAGAAAAATTAAAATTGAATGAGAAAAAATGAAGCTTATTGTTATTCAAAGAATTTAATAATTATATTAATATTTTTCTCTCATAAGAATAATTTTCATTCCCAATTCAACCACATTTTTCTTAGTGTCTGAAGATGATGGGGTTTCTCTCATTTATTCTTTTAACAATGTTTATGATGGAGTTTCATTCATTGATTCTTTTAACAATTTTTTGATAATGAAGTCTCTCCAATTCATAAAGGAATTTGTTAAGAAGGCTATACAAGATTCTTGTATTTAGATTGTATTAAAAAATGGGGTAACTTGAACATGCAAGCTATTTCTATAAAAGGAAAAAACACTAGATTGAAGACTTAGTGACAAAAATCATCAATCTACTTGCAAATAAATAGCGAGATTGATTGCAGCTACTAGTGTTCTTCTTCACACAAATATTTGCAAAAGAATAATGATTGTTATTGAAAATATTGAGCCGACTACGAATAATTTAGAAGGAAAACTAGTCAAAAAGGACATTCTTGTTATTATTAAAGTGGATAAATGTAGTGATAAACTTAAATTTATCTTAAATTTAATGAGTATGGAGGTTTGACTAGCCTCCATCGCATAAGTTAACTACTATATGACTCTCATAGTTTTTTTTTTTTTGTCTTAACTTCTATTTTGTTGTGTGCATTATTTTTGTGCTTCTTTAATAACATTTGATTTTTATGTAAATGGTGCTGGACCTTGGTTTCCTTAGTTAAAAAATTTTAAACTTGTAAAATATGATTTGAATTTTTTTTTAAATTCACTAACCATCAAATATTAGACTATTAATGTTTAGTTTTGTACCAATATGACAAATATTAAAAAAATTATTATCTGATTATCATATTTATTAATTAGTAATATACATTTTAAAAAATATAAAATATTGATAACAACAAATTAACAAAAAAAATTAACATTAATTATTTTATATTTATATCTTTATATATAAATAATATATAGTTAATTTCCTCTACTCCATTTTTTGTTGTTATCAATTTTATTTGTAGAGATTTCATCTTCACTCTCCTCTCTTTAGCACAGATTACAAGGTGCACATCCCTTGCTGGCCAAGGGAACACATGGACCTTGCTAATTATGACATCAGAAATTGGGAGTGGTTTTCAAATTTTATTCTCGAGAAACTGAAGAAGCAATCTCTCATTCTTGATGAGAAATGGTTAAGGGAGTTTTTGGAATCGGTAACATTGTTGTTGTTGAAATTCATGTTTTGTCACTGATGTCAACATATGTTTCAAATATGGCTGAAAAAACTGGTTATTACTATTACTTGGATAACTGGCAGAAGTGTACGGGTACTGTATAGATGATTCACTGCGTGCGAAGATAGGAATGTGTACAATAATGTGTTGTGATCTTATGTCTAAGATAGCATGTGTTAAGATAAAATATTGAATAAGTTACATATGTTTTAGTGAAGACTGGATACTGGTCTGTGATAGAGAAGTGTGACAGAGTTAGTCTCTGTGTTTTAAGGATAAAATGTGTGCGACATGGATTCTGGTTATATGAGCTTGAGGGATGGCATAAGACATGATGATGAATGTTTGTTATTTTTTGCGAGTCGTAGGACTCTTGGTGACGTCAGTTGTGGCATGTGATCTGGAGGAGACCTATTTGAGGTTGACTTTGAAGATGAAGCATTTTTTATGATTTGTGAGCATAGATTACAGATCTTGAATTATATTTGATGAATTGTAATTGATGTTTATGGATATGTGCAAGATCATGAGGGGCCAAAAAGTGGCGATGTGAAAAAAATCCACTTTTCACTCATCCAAAAGCGCAAGAAAATATTTGTTGACTTTTTAGTAGGCCTAGGTGTCAGTACACCTGGGAAAACCTAACACCAAAGCACAAGCCTAATCAGGTACCCAAAAATATCAAGTACCCAAAAATATCGGGTACCCGAAACCTATGGCATAAATCAAAACCCACGAGCCATTTTCCTCATTTCTCTCATTGTTTTAGGATTGGAAAATGGCTTGATATATCCTATACTCAATTTTTTCAGGTACCTAATTTCTCTAACAACAAATTTGACTCTGCAGTATATACGGTAAGTAAAGTTTTGGTATATTTTGATTAATTTATTTCATTTTGATGTTAAATAAAGTTTTTTTGGTTGAAATAGGGTTTTGTATTGATTTTTTTAACAATTTATGAAATCAATTTGGAATTTATATTTATTTTTTATTTAGTCAAGCATGGCTAACAACAATGAAGAAAATAACCCTCTCCCACCAAATAATGATCCCCAAAACAATCTAGAACCGCTTCAAAACCCTCGATCTTTAAAGGATTTGATACAAGACAATTTGAACACTATACAATGCTTCCAAAACACATATCAGAATATAGCTACATTAGGTCCCATGCTTGCCACCCTAAGTACTAGTGTTGAAAACATTGACACACTTATACGGAAACATAATTCTGCTCTTCATTGGCATGCTGATACGCATGCCCAATTTGGTGACGGGCTTGACCATGATGGGGTTGTGGCCCTTAATATAACTAAAGAAGATATATCCTCCCTTTTTGTGAATCCTAAAACTGGATTAAAAGTTGACCCCAAAAAGCCCAAATTATCAATTGAATGGTGCACAAACAATGCAATGTGTACACACTTTTGGGATCGTTGGTGGATGGTCTTTGATAAACCACCCCATAGCAATTTGGAGCTCCCTTTCTATTTTATAAAAAAATTGTATGCTGAGTTTGTGCTTGGTCACAATGTTAATTATTGTAGCATGAGGCCCAACATGGGTGTAGGCGGAGGAGCTCCTCAAACTAGGTGATTTTCCCAGCATAAAAAGGCCACTACCTTTGTCCCCCCCACTGATGTCACACCCCCTCCTCTAGTGCAACATCCTGATATCATTGTAGAGGCTTCCTCACAGAGTATTAGGGTCATTCACACATTGAGTGATTAGTTGATCATGCAGACTAGGTCATTGTTTCCTCTTGGTGTGGATGATGTTGGCACATCGACATCTGGAAGTAGTTCACATGTATGTGTGCCCCATACTTATATTATGTGCAAGAATTGGTGCCTCAGATTGCTTACTGATACTGATAGAGTATGTTATTGATGAGGAGGATATAGGAGACACAACTATAGAGGCTGCAACACCTCATGGAGCATCTGTGTCTCATGAGAGTAATGAGGAGGGGTACGTAGAACCATGGAGTCCTGTTGATATGGTAAGAGTAGAAATTATAAATAAAATTTTCAGATGACTTATTTAATTTAAAATTAATTAATTTATTAGATTAGTTTTAATGACTGCATGCACTTATGTATATATATTTGGTCCATTTATGTTTATTCGATGACAAAGGAGTTAAGATAGGTGGATGACTCCATAATTTTGGTCATTTCATTTGGTCTTGATAGCTACGGTATATTATAAATTATGTACCCATTAGTTTTTTTATATTATTTGGTGTACATGCTTAAATATCTATCAATTAGAGCAATAAAATTTATACACTTACTAATATATTATCATCTTATTGTACTCTTGTAGCTATCAACTGATGTTTGTGGGGGCACGAGGGGGTTCCTTCTTCACGTGTCGACAAAGGAAAGGTAATTGAAGATTAATTATGCATACATATGTATGCCACTTTTGTGTAGTAATAAATATTTTAAATGCACTTTATTTTATAGGGTGTGGCTCTTGACGATGTCCTAAAACAGGTTCGGGAGTCTAGGCTGACAGGCATCTTGATTCGGAGTGATAGCCCGATTATAGGTAGATTTATATATTGTCATTTATATTTTGTAATTAGGGTTGTTATGATGAAGTGCATTTATATATAATTGACTATCTTTTTTACTCTCATAGGTAACTCCCAGCGTGAGGGAGGCCCCACAAGAATCTTTCATATCTTTGTTGACCCAGCCCACTATTCCAGAGGAGAGATCAACGGATGCAAGTTTTAATTTTAGTTCAATCAATTTGTAATTTTATTACGCTATCATCCTATTTTGTAAATTTATTACTCTATGTTTCACCTTGGGCCCCTGCACCACTCTACTAATCTCATTGTTGCAAATATATATTTATAGGTTGGAGTTGGTATTGGTGGCATTGTCCCTTCGCTACCAAAGGCTTATGTTATGACACCTGATTGTGGTAGGTGACCGAGAGGCCAGGTACAGATGTTTGTATTCAGTTATAATTTATAATTAAATTAGTGTTTGAACTATATGAATTATATATATGTACAAATCATATAAACTAAGCAATCTAAATTGGGTTTGAACTCATTTTTTATGCAGGATCAATCAGACCCAAATAGTTCTTCAAAGAGGCTACATTTTGATGACCCCCCTATGACATAGGATGTATTTTTAGTTGTGGTCATTTAGACATGTGACTTGGCACATTTTTCAGATGACATATATGCCACATTGTACACCTTGAAACATTGATTTTGTAGACATTTTGAAATGGCATGTGCCATATTTGTATATGGAGATACTTTTGATACTTTGTATATATAGAACATTTTCATATTTATGTTATATGTGTGTCATATTTTGTATACACATTTAATATTCATGTTTACAGAATTTAATGGTGAAGTTATATCTTGACTATGATTATGATTATTATATCTTGAAGTTATATTTTGAAGTTATATTTGATTATCATTATGATTTAAATTATATCTTGTTGAAATTATATGTCAATTTGTTATAATAGATGTAATAAATTACCAAGATCACTCAAATTCTCCTTTGTTTTGTAACAATACCCAAATCCTTCCTTCAATAGTACATCAACTTCTAGACTGTTTTCTCCAAAAAATTTAGCAGCGACTATTTTTGGTTGTTTTCTCCAAACATTTTAAAAATAATTCCAAAACTAATAAGTGTTTTAGATACCCTTTATCAAGTTATTAAACATATGTCAAACTCAACCCACATTGTTTTGTAACATCATGCTCAACATTTGTTTTCCTTAGTCACATACCTTGGGGACACTTGGGTCAAGCGTGGTCGCGAGTGTTCCAATGACTCTGTGGGTGGAACATGGTTATCATTGGTGTTTACCTGGCCAACCAATGTTGATGGAGAAAATGGTTTGATTCCAAGACAGACGGTTTGAAAGATACACTACAGAGCTACTTTCAACTGACCCTCACAGCAAGTTTGGGCATCGACTGAGACTGTCTTTCCAAATTATAACGAAGTCGAATCCCCCAAAACCCAGAGAGGTTTTTGTAGACCTCAACAACACAATCCTATAGCCCCTAACGGTTTGTTAATACCTATCATGAGGTCTGAGATACGAGCCTTGGAAGATCATTTCCCAATCCTGCTTAGTGCACCTTGGGGACACTTGGGTCGAGCGTGGTCGCGAGAATTCTAGTGACTCCATGGGTGGAATAGGGTTGTCACTGGCATTCACCTGACTAACCGGATCTAATGGAATAGATAGTTTGATGCCAAGATAGATAGTTTGAAAGATACACTAAATAGCTACTTTCAACTGACTCTCACTGCATGTTTTGGCATCGACTGAGATTGCCTTGCCAAATGAAAACAAAGTTGAATTGCCAAAACTTGAGAGAGGTTGTTGTAGACCTCAGAAACACAATCCCTTGGCGTCTGATGATTTGTCCATACACTTCTACAAAGTACCCATGACCTCTTTCGACACATTGGAACACTTAAGTGTGTCCCAAGGGGTCCTAGGACCTCTTGGGACACACTTGAGTGTTTGAATGTGTCGAAAGGGGTCATGGGGACTTCCTAGGGGTCCTAACATATGATAAGGTGTATTGGGACCCCTAAGAAGTCTTCATGACCACTTTTGACATATTGGAATACTCAAGTGAGTCCCAAGAGGTTGTAGGACCCATTGGGACACTCTTGATTGTTCCAATGTGTCGAAAGGGGTCATGGGAACTTCATAAGGGTCCTAATGCATGATAAGGTGTACTAGGACCCCTGAGAAGTCCCCATGACCCCTTTCGACACATTGGAATGCTCAAGTGTGTCCCAAGACATCCTACGA
>MU227488.1:487537-514964 GCA_018584345.1 Thuja plicata
ACACATTGGAATGTTGATGTGTGTCCTAAGAGGTTGTAGGACTCCTTGGGACACACTTTATTTTTCCAATGTGTCGAAAGGGGTCATGGGGACTTTCTAGGGGTCCTAACACGTGATAAAGGGTACTAGGACCTCTTAGGTCCCTCTATGATCCCTGAGAATACATTGGAACATTCAATTGTGTCCCAAGATTTCCTACGACCTCTTGGAACACACTTGAGTGTTGAAAGGTGTCAGAAGGGGTCATGGGAACTTTCTAGGGGTCCTAATGCGTGATAAGGCGTATTAGGATCCCTAGGAAGTCCCCATGACCCCTTTTGAGACATTGGAATGCTCAAGTGTGTGCCAAAAGGTTGTAGGAACCATTGGGACACACTTGATTCTCCCAATGTGTTGAGAGGGGTCATGGGGACTTCCTCGGGGTCCTAACATGTGATAAGGTGTACTAGGACCCCTAGGAAGTCCCCATGACCCCTTTTGACACATTGGAATACTCAAGTGTTTCCCAAGAGGTCCTATGACCTCTTGCAATACACTTGATTATTTCAATGTGTCGAAAGGGGTCATGGGGACTTCCTAGGGGTCCTAAATGTGATAAGGAGTACTAGGACCCTAGGAAGTTCCCATGACCCCTTTCAAAATATTGGAACACTCAAGTGCGTTCCAAAAGGTCACAGAACCCCTTGAGACACACTTGATTGTTCCAATGTGTCGAAAGGGGTCATAGGAACTTCCTAGGGCTCCTAACGCGTGATAAGGTGTACTAGGACACCTTAGGTCCCTCTGTAACCCCAAAAAATACATCGGAACACTCAATTGTGTCCCAAGGGTTCCTACAACCTCTTGGGACACACTTGAGTGTTGAAAGAGGTCATGGGGACTTCCTGGGGTCCTAACACATGATAAGGTGTACTAGGACTCCTAGAAAGTCCCCATGACCCCTTTTGACACATTGGAATGCTCAAGTGTGTCCCAAGAGGTTGTAGAACCCCTTGGGACACACTTTATTTTTTCAATGTGTCGAAAGGGGTCATGGGGACTTGCTATGGGTCCTAATACATGATAAGGCATACTAGGACCCCTAGAAAGTCCCCATGACCCCTTTCAACACTTTGGAACACTCAAGTGTTTCCCAAGAGGTCCTACGACCTCCTAGGACACACTTGAGTTTTCCAATGTATCGAAATGGGTCATGGGGATTTTGTAGGGGTCCTAACCCATGATAAGGTGTACTAGGACCCCTAGGAAGTCCCCATGACCCCTTTCTACACATTGGCACACTCAAGTGTGTCCCAAGGGGTCCTACAAACTTTTGGGACACACTTGAGTGTTGAAATGTGTTGAAAGGGGTCATGGGGACTTCCCAGGGGTCCTAACGAATGATAAGGCATACTACGACACCTAGGAAGTCCCCATGACCCATTTCGATAGATTGGAACATTCAACTATCCCAAGAGGTCGTACGACCCCTTGGGACACTTGTGATTGTTTCAATGTGTCGAAAGGGGTCATGGGAACTTCCTAGGGGTCTTAACATGTGATAAAGTGTACTAGGACATCTTAGGTCCCTTTGTGACCCTCGAGAACACATTGGAACACTTAATTGTGTCCCAAGGGGTCCTACAAACTTTTGGGGTACACTTGAGTGTTCCAATGTGTTGAAAGGGGTCATAGGGACTTCTTAGGAGTCCTAACATGTGATAAGGTGTACTAGGACTCCTAGGAAGTCCCCATGACCCCTTTCGACACATTGGAATGCTCAAGTGTGTCCCAAGAGGTCGTAGGACCCTTTGGGACACACTTGATTGTTCCAATTTGTCGAAAGGGGTCATGGGGATTTTCTAGGGGCCCTAACGTGTGATAAGGTGTACTAGGACCCCTAGAAAGTCCCCATGACCTCTTTCAACACATTGGAATAGTCAAGTGTGTCCCAAGGAGTCTTACGACCTCTTGGAACACACTTGAGTGTTCTAATGTGTTGAAAGGGGTCATGGGCACTTCCTAGAGGTCCTAACATGTGATAAGGTGTACTAGGACCCATTAGGTCCCTCTGTGACCCTCGAGAACACATTGGAATACTCAATTGTGTTCTTGGGGGTCATAGAGGGATCTAAGGGGTCCTAGTACACCTTCTTATGTGTTAGGACCCCTAGGAAGTCCCCATGACCCCTTTCGACACATTTCAACACTAAATTATGTCTGAAGGGGTCGTACAACCCTTTGGGACACACTTGAGTGTTTTAATGTGTTCTCGGGGGTTACAGAGGGACCTAAGGGTCCTAATACACTCTCTCATGCATTAGGACCCCTAGGAACCCTCTATGACCCCTTTGGAAACCTTTTAGATGCCTTATACTGGTGTAATTAACCTATATATTAATATGTCCTATAAAATATATTATATATATCCTATACTTTATTTTATTATATATACAACAATATTTTATATATAATATATAATACATATCATATTGAATATATATTTTTTTTACTATATATATATCATACAATTTAAATATGAAGATATTATGTGATATATTGTAAAACACATATTAATATATCATGTATAAAATAATATATAATATATGATATATAACGTAACATTTAATATTAATATATATTATATAATATTTAATATATAATAGATATTATATAATATTTAATATATATAATATATAATCTAATACATAATTTTTGATATATTATATATCATATGAAGGATGAAGAAATGGGACGGAGAAAGGGGTTGGAAAAAAATTAAGAGGAAGAAAGGGGAGGGAAAATTTAAAAATCAAAATTTTGTCCGCATTTTCGGGTACCCAAAAATATCGGGTACCCGATTAGGCTCGGTATTGCTTTGTACACCAAACCTATATTGTCAACTCTACAAATGTCACAAAAACATGTTTTCCCCTATTTCTCTGAGTTCCAAACTTCGACTATGTTGCTGACGACTTTTTTTCACTTGAATTTGATGAAACAAAAGGGGTATCTTAAGGAGATTATCAGCTTTCTATCGATATAATTGTTGTCAAATTTTGAATTCAGTAAGTAATTATTAGTTATTTTTTAATTGAGTTAACTCTAAAGTCCTTATTTATATACTGATTGAAAAATGGCTATAACTTTCAAATGGTATAACATTATTGAAATCCAAAAAATGTGTCACATTCTATGCTTCGCCTACTATATGTGAATTTGTTTTTTTTTGAATTTTGTAAAGTTTTCAATGAGTTAAGGTGGTCATACATGAGTTTTTTTTTACTCTAAAAATGTTGTAGCAGAAAATTCATAATTAATTATTTTTTTCAAATAAAATTACAAAAAATAGGCGTCACATCTGGGCATGAGTCTACTACTTATATATAAAATCTTATAATAAAATATTATCATTTGATTATGATTAAGGGTCAGACATACACCTACTTCTTATTTTTTCCAGAAATTTTTGTACTCCTGCATTGAAATCTATACTTTTCACCAATCATATTAACTTTTATTCAGAAAAGACCTAGTAGTTTAGAAACTACATTCAATTTTCTACAGATTCTATTCTTTCATCTTTTTGATATTAGGTTGATAGCTAGTTGAAATTTTCAGGTCAAGTTGACTAACCTTGATTTGGTAATTTTTCATTGCCACTTAAGGGCATAGTTTGGCCCCTCATGATCTTGCACATATCCTTAGTTGTTATAGATATCGTGTGTATCTTAGCAAGGGGTTATGTAATCATTTGTATATTGGGAAAGCCTAATTGGCTTACCTAATTTATCATTGTAATAGGGAATCTAGTAGAGATCTTTTCTTGTTTGAAAAGAGTATGTATGTGAAGTGGAAATGAAATTGTGGAAGCTGAGAGCTTATGTCTGCTGGATGTAAAGAAGATGTTGTGATTTTATTTCTTCATTGGAACTGATCAAGCAAAGACAATTTCTATTAGACAATTCACTAGATTTTATATCTCTATACATTTTTATTTCGGACAGTGAGTCCTGAGGGTGGATTTAACCTTATTTAGACAGTGTGCCTAGGTAGTGAGGCTACTATTACTCTTGACTACTAACAGGATCTGTCCTCTATCAAGGACTGTACTGTAATGCATCAATAAGCTCCTAACAGGCCTAAATATTTTAACATGGATACTATACTCTTAGCACATTATTTATGGGTGCTAATTCTCACTGGGATTTTTACCTTTAACAAGCTTTCCTAGATAACAAAGGATCATGTTATGGTGTTTGTATTTACTTTGGTATCATTTGGATTAAAATTTTGGTTTATAACGTTTAATGTTTAATAATCTCTCTCACAACTGATTCACCTTGCCCCCTCCTCTTAGTTGTATTGGTAGACTATTATTCCTAACAGTTGGTATCAGAGCTATTGGTCCTTAGAGAGAAAGCTTAACAACTTGAGGTGATCCTGAAAGATGACATTCTATAGGAAGGATAGTCGAAAGTTTGATCCTAAAAACTTTAACATTTGCAAGAACAAGAGGAGAACACCTTTTCTATGCTTGGGAATCGACTACTCAATGATTACAAAGAAGGATGTACAAATGAAGGCTGAGGATGAACTAGATAAATCTACTGATGAGGAAAAGGAGATATTCTAATATAATATGGTCACAAGAGAAGCATTAATTAGTACACTTTCTGAAGGTGAATTCATAGAGGTAAAAGATTTAGATTATGCACATAAAATTTGGACCAGATTGGAAGTATTGTATGAAGGAGACAAGTTTACAAAGCAGGAAAAGTTATAGAACTAGAAGACAATGATGGAAATATTGAAAAATGAGAGATGATGAGAATATTATAGCATATGCATAGAGAGTTACTGAAATTGTTATTGACATCAGAAACTCTGTAGGCACTTATAGTGAGGAAGAAGTGATTGCAAAAATTCTCAGATCCCTGACACCTATATACAAACTAAAGAGTAAGCAATAGAATAAATCATACCTTTGACAATAAACTTGAACAGAGAGATGTTGATTGGAAAGTTAACAACCTTTGAGGCCGCAGAGCTAGGAGATTCTCTACCAAAGTCAAAATCAACATTCAAGGCAATTGTGCATGGAAATAAAAAGACCTTATCAAGTCTAGAAAGCACTAGCAGAAGTAATCTAAAATGATCTTTGAGATTATGTTGATGAATGGGAGAAGATATAGGAAGAAGAAAGAAAGTTAGATGAAATTGTTGTCCTGATAGCAAGAAGAGGAAAGAGAGGTAAATGTAATTTTGAAGGAGAGCTACCTCTGAAATGTTTTTCATGCAATAAAATAGGTCACTTTTCATCGAGATGTCCTACAAGGGTTCCTAAACACAAACCTAAGTTTTATAGACCTGATTATTTGAAGAATAAAGAATGTTACTATGCTAGTGAAGGTATTTTTGATGATGATATTATCGATTATGATGATATTGGATTTATTTCTATTAAGGATGATGAACCTATTCATGAAGAAAAATCCTTAGTATGTCACATTGACAAGAAATCTAAATGGATCATAGATAGTGGATGTTCACATCACATGAATTGTGATAGAAATATGTTTGTTAAACTGAGTAAGTATGATGGCGGTGTAGTAAGATTTGATTATAGTACTCCAAATTTTATCATTGGAGTGCGATCTATTTCTCTGAATGGAAAGGCTAATACTGACAATGTACTTCTTGTTGATAGACTTAAGCATAATTTTCGAAGTGTTGGACAAATTGTGGACAAGGGTTATCAACTAAAGTTCATTGATGGGAAATATGCTATTAAAAGTAGGATAGGAGACTTAATCACATTTGGTACTAAATTAAGAGGTAATGTATTTGAATTAAATACATATGAGGCTCCATGGTTTATTGTGAAGATTGATGATAGTTGGTTATGACACAAAATATTTTTTCATGTGAACTTTGATAATATTGTAAAGGCTTGTATGAGTAATGTTGTTAGAGATCTACCAAAGATTGTGAAACAATCTAACACCATGTGTTGAGAGTACGTAGTAGGAAAATAGACTCGAAGCAGTTTTCAAAGAAAATATTATTCAGCTAAAGGGAAGTTGGATCTAGTGCACATAGATCTATGTGGTCCTACAAGAACAAGATCCTATTATGATGAAAGGTATTTCATACTTTTTGTTGATGACATTTTTAGAATGATGTGGGTTTCATTTCTTAGAGAAAAGTTTGAGGCCTTTGACAAATTTAAAATCTTTAAAGCTAAAGGTGAGAATGAGTATAGATTGAAGATAAAATGTTTGAGATTAGATAGAGGTGGTGAGTTTACTTCAGATATGTTTAAGAACTATTGCAAAGAGCATGAAATATATAGACACGCATATGCTCCTAGAACACCACAACAAAATGGGATTGCATAGCGAAGAAACAAAACAATACTGGATACTGCCAGAACTATGCTACTGGAAGGAAACATGTCACATGTTCATTGGAGAAAATTTGTTGGTACTGTTATTTATACCTTGAACAAAATTCAGATCAGAGAAGGTACAAGTAAGAATCTTTATGCACAATGGTTTAATCATACTCCTACTCTAAAATAATTCAGAATATTTGGTAGTAAATGTTATATCAAAAGAGATGATAAATAGGAAAGTTTGGTGCTAGAAGTGATCTAGGGATCTTCCTTGGTTATTCCACTAAGAGAAAAGCATATAAATGTTTCAATCTAAGATTGAGGAAGATGATCGAAAGTGCTAATGTGAGAATTGACGAGAAGTTTCAAATTCAGTAAAGAATATATGACTGTAATAAAATTTCAGAGAATAAGGAAGTTACTAAAATTCAAGAGGAAACTCTTGAAATTGACAATGAAATTGAAGTATATCTGAATGATTCTACTGAAATACAAAAGACACCAAGGTATGTTAAGAAAAATTATCCTGAAGATCAAATTATTCGAGATGCTGATAAAGGCATGATGACATGGTCTATATTAAGAAATGAAACCTGCATAATTTCTCAAGTAGAACCAAAAACTACTGATGAAGCATGTAGACATGAGTCTTGGACTAGAGCTATGCAGGAATAATTGGATTAGATAAAGAAGAACAACACTTGGGAATTGGTTCCTAGACCTAAAAAAAAAATGTTATAGGAACTAAATGGGTTTTCATAAACAAGATGGATGAGGAAGGAACAATGGTAAGAAATAAAGCAAGACTGGTTTGTAAAGGTTACTCGCAACAAGAAAGAATATAGTTTGAAGAAACATTCACTCTTTTTTCTAGGTTGGATGTAGTTAGATTATTTATTGCTTGTGTTGTACATAAACGTTTTAAGGTATATCAAATGGATGTGAAATCTACATTTCTGAATGGGGACCTAGAGGAAGAGGTGTACATTGAGCAGCCTGATGGATTTCCTCTGATAGAGAAAGAAGACATGGTCTGTAAATTGAAGAAAGCACTATATGGAATAAAATAGACACCCAGAGCATGGCATGCGAGAGTGGATAGATCTGTTGAGTCTTGGTTTCAGAAAAGGTAATGCTGATAGCAACTTATATTTGAGAACCAAAAAATAGGGAATTTTGATAATTGAAGTTTTTGTAGATGATATTATCTTTAGAGGCAATGATGAAATGAGTAAGAAGTTCTCTAAAGAAATGGAAAATGAATTTGAGATGTCTATGATAGGTGAAATGAAATTTTTCCTTGGCTTACAAATAAATTAGAATAAAGATGAAATTTTCATTTCTCAGACTAAGTATCTTAAGGAAATGTTGAATTTTTTTGGAATGAAAGATTGTAAACTAGTTGGGACACCCATGGTGACTGGTTATAAGATTACTAGTACTAATGAGAGTCAGAATGTTTTTCAGTCAAAATAAAGATCAATGTTTGGGGGTCTACAATATCTAACTCACACCAAACCAGATATTGCAAATGCAGTTGGAATTATAGCGAGAGGTCAAGTAGATCCTAAAGAGAGACACCTTGTTGTTGTGAAAATAATTTTTAGATACTTGAAAGGAACAATAGAGTATGGGCTATGATATGAAAAATTTGATGACTTTATCTTACATGCACATATTGATGTTGATTGGGAAGGTAGTGTGGATGACAGAAAGAGTACAAGTGGAGGAGCATTTTTTCTTGGAAAAATACTTATTTCATGGTTAAGTAAGAAGCATAATTGTATAGCTCAGTCTACTGTTGAGTTTGAGTATATTGTTGTTGTTATTAACTACACTTAGATTGTTTGGATGAAGGAGACGATGAAGGACATTGGAATAATTTTTGAAGAGCCAGTGGTTATCCATTGCGATAACAGTAGCACAGTTAACATGTCAAAGAATCGAGTAATGCATTCTAAGACTAAGCATATATCAATAACGTATCATTACTTGAGGGATAAGGTAGCAGAAAAGGAGATCAGATTGGAGTACATAAGTTCAAAGGAACAAATTGCTGACATATTTACTAAACCTTTGCCAAAAGATGCTTTTGAGTATCTCAGAAACATGCGTGGGGTAAGAGCCCCTCCTTGTGGTAATTAATTGATGTAGGAATTCATCAGCTGAGTAAGCTATTAAAGCTATATCATTTTCTGAACTTGATGTTTGGATCTACTCCTCAGGGGGAGTGATCGCAGGTACTGAATAGTTTCATTTGGGTGATTTTGCACCTGGTTATTGCAAGCATGAAGATTTGAAAAAGCTGCAGTTTGCAAAGTTATGATGATAAGAGATGTGTTAATGGCATCCTTTTCCATTGATGTCAAAGGGGGAGAGATTCAATGATGAAAATCCCTACTATTTTGGGATATTGAGAAGAGTATGTTGGAAAGTTGTGTTGAGGATATTGAGAAGATTGTGTTGAGTACTTAAGGGTTGATGGATTTTCACATATGTTTCCATCAATACAAAAGGGGGAGATTGTTGGAATTGGATACATTGTTGTTGTTGACATTTATGTTTTATCACTGATGTCAACATATGTTTACTATATAGATGATTTAGAGCATGCGAAGATAGGGATGTGTACAAGAATATGTTGTAATATTATGTCTAAGATTGCATATGTTACGATGGCATATTGAATAAGTTACAAAATTTTTAGTGAAGACTGGATACTAGTCTATGATAGAGAAGTGTGACAGAGTTAGTCTATGCGTCTTAAGGATAATTTGTGTGTGACATGGATTCTGGTTATGCGAGCTTGAGGGATGACAGGAAAAATTCTGAGGAATGTTTGTTATGTTCCATGAGTCGTAGGACTCTTGGTGATGTCAGTTGTGGCGTGTAATCTGGAGGAGACCTATTTGAGGCTGACTTTGGAGATGAAGCATGTATTGTGATTTGTGAGCGTCGATTACAAATCTTGAATTATATTTGATGAATTGTAATTGATGTTTACTTGTTATAGATACCGTGTGTATCTTAGTAAGGGGTTATGTAATCATTTGTATATTGGGAAAGCCTAATTGGCCGACCTAATTGATCATTGTAATAGGGTATAAAGGAGAGATCTTTTCTTCTTTGAAAAGAGTATGTATTTATGTATGTGAAGTGGAAATGAAATTGTGGAAGTTGTGAGCTTGTGTCTACAGGATGTAAATTAAATGTTATGATTGTATTACTTCATTGGAACTGATCAAGAAAAGACAATTGCTATTAGATAGTTCACTAGATTGTATGTCTCTATACATTTGTATTTATGACAGTGAGTCCTGAGGGTTGATTTAACCTTCTTTAGGGAGTGTGCCTGGGCAGTGAGCCTACTATTACTCTTGACTACTAATAGGGTCTTTCCTCTAACAAGTTCTATGTACTATAATACATCAATAAGCTCGTAACAGGGCCAAATATTTTAACAGTGATACTATACTCTCAATACATTATTTGTGGGTGCTAATTCCCACTGGGGTTTTGCCTTTTAATAAGGTTTCCTCGAAAACAAAGGATCGTGTTATGATGTTTGTATTTACTGTGTTATCATTTGGATTAAAGTTTTGGTTTATAAAGTTTAATGTTTAATAATCTATCTCACAACTGATTCACCCCCCCCCTCCTCCTCTCAGTTGTGTTGGTGGACTGTTATTCCTAACAAGAGCATCCACATGCTTTATTCTAGGAAATTGTTTTAGGATTTCTAACCCTTTGTATGAATTTTATGCAGGAATTCTTCAAGGTTTGAAGGATTGAGCTTACTTACATGCAAAAAAATATCTGTTAGGTATCTCCATCCTTAATCAAGCTTTTATGGTATACAACATTGATTCAAACTCTTATATATTTGGTAGTTGTTTAGTTTCAGCTGACATAGCTACTAATGGCGTGCTCATTGAATTTTTATGTGCTATCTGAGTTGGCCTTGTATGCGATCATCACCAAGATATAATCAAGAAGATCGGGTTGCTGGTGGAATGCTCTCTCGTCCCCTCTATGGCTATTGCATTGGATAGATTCAAAGGACTATATAGATTTATCTCCATGGAGATGTACCTTGATAAATCGCCATCTATGCACACCTTGTTATTCATGCACCCCCAAAAGTGAGTTTGAGCAATTGGTGGGTGAATTTTCATCTAATATAGGATGGTTAAAATTGACTCTTAGTACTTCTCCTTTTCTGGTCTCCCCTCTTCCTCTTGTCCCGTTTCTTAAATTGTTTCCTAAGACACGAGGAGTCTCTCTTGTTTGTAAATCTTTGATGTAAAACTTTGTCTTTCTCACATTGTTGATATTTGTTTTATAGGTTTTCCCCATGGCAACGCAAAATGTGGGTTAGGGGTCTCAATTCAGTTTCTTTCCAAGTTTGTGGGTGGAAAGATGACTCATTTTGTGACTGCCATCAAACTTTTCAACATCTGTATTCTACCTTTTAGTCAATAAGTTTCAGTGACACAACCACTTTTTCTATAATAATTATAATTTAAAAACTAAAAATCAAATCAGACTTTAAAATACAAACACTCATTAAATCCAAAAATAAAATATTAAAGAATACTTTAATTTAAAATCACAAAAAATTACTCAATAATCAACTAAGTTTATCCAATATTTCAGTAACCATTAGGGGGTCCAATAACCGTTACATTTTCACTTTGACCTTTGAATTACTAATATTAAAGGAGCCCCAAAAATGACAACACATTTTTGAGTGAACAAATATTGGTGCAAGAACATAGCGGGTATGAGTGGCACTTTGAAATGACCACCTTTTGACCACTCTCTGTTCGACGGTCTTCGCAGAAAGATCTGTGAATACCCAAAAGCTGAAACCTTAGCTTTAAGGTATAGAGGTATTGAATCGTTTCGGCTACCATTTTTATAAAGCCGAAATAAATAGAATTTTTATTTGATTCTAGCTTGAGAGCGTATTGGTCCGGTTCATGTTCAATGAATGCCTATCCTCTCTTGAATAAAAGAGAAATTTATAACTATAGTCAATGGATAAAGATGCATGAATGTGATGACCCAAGAACAGAAAACGATAAGTGATATAAAAGCACGGTTGAGTAAACCAGGGGGAAAATGGGAAGAATAACTTCCTAAACAAAGAATACAGGTTTCATTCAGTGTACACTTGAAGTTGACACCAGCTATATTTTTTTCTAAAATATATTATGATAAACATTTACTAATAAAAAACGGCCACCTGACAGATAAACAATGTTGGATAGAACATGGCAATCATTGGAATTAGGGAAAAAAAAGTATAAATTGTTGAGTGCACACAACGTAATTCAATAAAATAACTTGCACGTCACGCGGTGAGAGAATATGTGTTGGTCTTTCTGAAAGCAACCCCGCCATGGAAGTTATATAAAGAGCTACATTACTATTGTTCTCCAACATTTATATCTTGAATATTCCTTCTCATTTCCTTTCTCTTTCGTTTCTTCTCAGATCTTTACTCGTTTTTCCCTTTTTCTTTTCTCTGTTTTCTTTCCGGAGTTTAAAAGTCTTTTCAGAGATTGGCTTTAATGGGCAACATTTTGATATGTGGATCCACAAAAATCTATTCTGAAACAGACATTCAGGAAGATTTTCATGTCACAGATACATTGGAAAGTAGTAATTCACAATATGAATTTATAAAGTCTTCGCAGGCAGATAAGAAAATTGTAACTGTTAAGACAGTCACAGTTAGAATATCAAAACATCAGCTAGAGGGTTTGCTCTCACAGAATGCATCTGCCCAAGATGTACTGCTGAAGCTTCTGAAACGTGAAGTTCAGAGTTTCTCAAATACGAAGGGTGAGGGAAAAGATAATGATAGGTGGAGACCAGCACTAGAAAGTATTGTTGAAGGCGAAATGCTGTAAGTGTGGTAAAATTGGACATTTAAGAAGAGACTATAAGAAAGACAAAGAAGGAAAACTGAAAGGCATTTTGCTGATGAGTTTGAAAGATTCTGCTAACATGAAGGTGATGCTTTTGTTGTTACCTATGGGATTAGTGAAGGGGATCAATGATGTACTTTATATCTTTGGTTTTACATGACATAGGTGGGAAGATGCACATGGGAGGTGATTCTCATTTTTTTTAATATTGTTAATTCAATTTTCTATGGGATTAGGGAAGGGATCAATGATGTACTTCATATCTTTGGTTTTACATTAAATATGTGGGAAGATGCACATGGGAGGTGATTCTCATTGGGAAGATGCACATGGGAGGTGATTCTCATCTTTTTTAATATTGTTGGCTATCCAGTAGACTGGTAATTCTATTTCCTATGAGATTAGTGAAGGGATCAATGATGTATTTCATATCCTTGGTTTTACATGAAATTGGTGGGAAGAAGCACATGGGAGGTGATTCTCATCTTTTTTAATATTGTTGGCTAGGTTAGATTGGTAATTCTATTTCCTATGGGATTAGTGAAGGGGTCAATGATGTACTTCATATCTTTGGTTTTACATGAAATTGGTGGGAAGATGCACATAGGAGGTGATTCTCATCTTTTTTAATATTGTTGGCTACAATAGACTGGTAATTCAATTTCCTATGGGATTAGTGAAGGGATCAATGATGTACTTCATATCTTTGGTTTTACATGAAATAGGTGGGAAGAAGCACATGGGAGGTGATTCTTATTCTGTAAGATTGTTGGCTATGGTAGACTGGTAATCTTTCTTATGGGATTAGTGAAGGGGATCAATGATGTACTTCATATTTTTGGTTTTACATTAAACAAATTTTTCCAATTTTCTATGGGATTAGTAAAGGGGATAAATGGTGTACTTCATATCCTTGGTTTGACATGACACCTACTTTTTAGAAACAATTTGTGTGAGGTAAGTGTGTTAGTCATTTTCTTGACTAGAAGGTACAAAATGTTTAGAGGAGCTATGGTTCATACTAAGGATGTATGAAATCATATTTTATTTCAATTCGATAAATGTAGCAAAGAGGTGTTTTGTGTCTACTTTTGATGTTCATGCTTTCTTAATAACCAATAGTGCTTGAATGCTTTGGAGACGAAGATGCCAACAAAGGAAAACAAAGTTATGTCATAAAAAAGGAGTCATATAGAAGAGAAGGGCTTGAGAACTCTAAAAAAATACAGGTTTTGATGAGGGTTTAAATAACTGAATTTGATTTTTTGAACTTATGTATATGGAAAATAAGTTGTGTTTAGTTTTAACGAGTTTTCTAAAATCTAGTAGAATGCTGAATATAATCCATTCAAATGTATTTATTTTGTTTAAGATTCTTTTGATTTGAAATTTTTTTATATTATGTTTTTTTTCATTGATTATTATAATGGCCCTAGGGATATGGGTATATTATCTTAAAAGTAAATTTAAAATATTCTACTATTTTGAATAGTTTAACACTCTTGTAGAAAAATAGACTAGTAAAGAGATTGAGTTTTTGAAGATTGCTACTGGTAGTGAGTCTTTTATAGTAGATTTTAATAGATTCTATAAGGACCACGAAATAGAGAGACATAAAAAGCTTCAAATCCCTCAACCAAATGGGGTTGTAGAAAGAGTGAATAAGGTTTGTTGATGGGATAGGAGTATGCAGAGTGGGGATAATTTTTTAAATTATTTTTTGAGAAAAAAAATAATTACCACATCTTGCTATAGGTCTCCTACATACATCCTATTGATATCACACCTATGATGGTGTGGGCAAGTGAATAGTCTCTCATTGAAATATCTTCACATTTTCTTTTTTGATGAATATGCCCATGCCAAAAGAAGTAGCCAAATTTGAGAATACCTAGTTGCAAAATATATCTTTATTGGCTAGGGGCTAGTGTCAAATATATATAATCTTTGGGACCCTATGATTTAGATATTTTTGTGTAGAATTTACATGTTATCTTTGGAGAAGTTAAGACTTCTTTCATAGAATTGCAATGAAAGAAGGATTAAAAGAAATTTGTGGTCCAAGTAACTAGAAAGATTGAGAAGGCTGAAAAAGAAGGCCATGAAGGAGTTGTATTGGAAGACAATTTTGATAGTTCAAAAGAAGAGATACAACCTCCACCTTAGACATTAAGGAGATCCACTAAGAAAATACAAAAACCAAAAATTTAAACCCACCCTAACTGGATTATTATTTTTGGATTACTAGAATTATTGAGGTTAAGACAATAAAAGAGGGTATAAAGATGTATGATTCAAATTTGTAGAAGGTATCTATGTGTGACCAAATATTTTCTTTGCACAAAAATAATCCATGATATCTAGTACAATTTTTTTATATATGAAAGACTGAGATGTTGGTGGATGCTTAAAAAGAAAGTACGATCTAATGGAACTGTTCAGACGTACAAGACTAGCTTGGTTGCAAATGGTTATTCCCAAGTAGATGGAATAGGTTATCATTAAATTTTCTCCATACTAGATAACATTATGTCTATTCAATTTCTATTCTCCTTGTAGAATGTATGATCTTAAGGATGATTAGACAGATGTGAGGATAATTTCAATATATGAAGATTAAGTTTGATTATGGAATGAAAATCTCCTTCAAATGCAAAGGTTGTATATTACTATTTTGATGAATTGAATTTCACCAAAAAAATTCAATTAATGTTCGGAAAATGTGTCTCAACCTTGTAGTTACATATGACAACTATTTTTTGTAAGTCAGTCATTTGAGCACAAAATGTTTCCAATTTATTTTTTGGAGGGTCATTTTGGATATATAAGCATGCTGGTAAAGTTTCGTGTCAAGGTTATGTCTAGTTTTGAATATATTAAGTTTTTTAGTTTTTTGACAGGGTCATACAAAAGCTTCAAACTCAATTTTGAAGGCCTTAGAGGCTCCAAAAAGGCGTCAAATTTTTCCCGAAATGATGCTTCATAGACCTGTCTTTACAATGTTTTATGACATTACCAAAGTAGGGTATAAAAGCCAATTGGGTAAATGGTTCCCAAGTTATGGTCTCTAGAAGTTGGGTCTCCTAAAATAGGAAATGTAAAAATGCATTGAACATGTAAATAAGCTGCAAAAAGGAGTTACATGTGTTGGTGTGTGTATTGACACATCATAGGGCATCTTTGATTGGATATGAGATGGGCACCTTTTTTGGGGTGGTTTTAGCCCATGGTTTTGTAATACCTTTTGGTGGTTTCTTGTATTGTATCTCCTATATAGTAGGTGTGTGAGATAAAGGTTTTAAGTAAGAGTCTTATAGCTTTCTAAATACCTCTGGATTTCTAATCAGTGATACCCCTGAAAGAGGGTTTCTCTGTAAGTATATTGTAATCTATTTTTCATTGTTGAATAATATATTGGGATGCTTTTGGAGTGTGGGGTTTTCCTCCCAAAAGGTCCCCATGTAAATCTTTGCATTGTGACCTATGAAAGTTATTTATCCTTATGTTTATTTCTATTATGTTTATACAACTCTAAAAAAATGATCTAAGAAAGTATTTACAATATTCTTCCCTTAGTATTAGTGTAGCAAGTTGTTCCACTACTTAACTTCCTTACAAGTGGTATCAGAGCTTGATCACCTTTGGTTTTAGTTGTAGGTTGTTGGGTTTTTCAAACTAATCCAGATTTGAGTGGAAGCTTGTGTAGAGGATACTTTTTGATCTTAGTGTAAGAATTTGTAGATGGCGAGTTCTTCAGGGAGGATAGAGGTGGATACATTTTCAGGAAATAAATTTGAAATGTGGAAGCTAAAGATGGAGGATCTGTTAATAGATCAAGATCTGTGGGATGTTGTTGATGCGAACGTCATGATGCCTATAGATTTGGATGAGGCTTCTAAATATGATGTTGTGGACCATAAATTGACGAGTCTAATCATATTGTGCCCTATAGACTCTGTTCTAATGAGTGTCCATGAAGAATCTTCTACAAAGAATCTTTGTAAGAAGCTTGGTGAGATGTATCAAGCGAAATCTTTAGTAAATAATATTTTCAAGAGTAAGAAATTGTATTCCTTAAGAATGAAGGAGGGTGGACAAGTTACCAACCACATAGAATCATTAAATATTTTGATGTCTCAGTTGGCATATGTTGGGGTCAAAATAGATGAAGAGGATAAATGCCAGATCCTACTTTGTTCTTTGCCTGATTCATGAGATTCACTTGTTATGGCTATTGTAAGTACGTATATTATTTTTAGGATGGAAGAAGTGGTGGGTTCTTTTCTTTGCGAAGAGATGAGGAGGGAGGTATCCATCAGTTCAAAGGAAGCCCTAGTTTCCCGTAGAAGAGCTAAGAAAAAAAGGAAAGAATAATTAGAAGCGTAACAAGATTAAATCCAAAGGGAGATCCAGATCTCTAGGAAAGTCCAAAGCCATTTGCTGAAATTGGCGTAAGTCTGGTCACGGCCAGTTACCCTCTACTAGTTACCCTCTCCCTGTCTACCTACCGAGAGCTTATCTCCCTTCTTTTCTCTGGCCTGGTCGTCTCCCTTCTTTTCTCTTGCCGGGAGGGAAGGAAAATGCCGGGAGGGAAAAATAGTTAGTTTATAACCCAGCCCTCCGGTGGTAGTTCTCCTACAGTCAGGCAAGATCCCAGGAAGACAAACAATCATCATCTGCAGCGGATTGAGTTGATTGAGTCTAACCATCAGCAGAATAACCGTAACCTGTTGACCGGGAACCTCAAACAAAGGCAAAGCCCAATCCATATACCGTAGGCACCTAAAGCAACGGTCCTTTGCATGCAGGGGAATATGCTACGAGGGCATGGGACTGCATTCGCAATGAATGGATTTGGATCCGTATTTGTATTCGGTGAAGCTATGACCATCATGCCGTATGCCACACAATCTCCTGGGTCGTGCCCTTCAAAATTAAGGGGTATAGCGCGCGCGTGCCGAGGCCCTCACCACTCGGGCGCAAGCCCCACCTAGTATAATAGATCTGTTGGCGAGGGGGAAGGAAGGAATGGGCGGTGGGCCTCCTTTCAATAGTATTAACCTATCTAAAAAAAAATAAATACCCCCTCCTACCTCCGGGGAATAAGATAGAGGTTGGGGGGGCGCCTTTATATAGAAGGGAGGAAGGGCAGGAAGGCGCCTCCTTGCATAAGGAATGTAAGGAAGAGAAAAAGAATAAAAAGAAGAAATTTTATTATGATTTTGAGTCTAAGAAGGAAGATGGTGAAATGTTCATTGCACATTTTTTCATTCATGCATGCGATGATGTATGGTTAATTGACTCAGGTGCATCTTTTCATATGATCTCTAATAGAGATTGGTTTTCTGAATATGAAGAATTTGATGGAGGTAAGGTGCACTTGGGTGATAATTCTCATTTAAATATTGTTGGCTGTGGTAAATTAGAATCAAGTTTCTTGATGGTAGAATAAGAAAGATTAGGGGTGTTTTGCATCTTCCTGGTATAAGAAAAAAATGGTTGTCTGTTAGTAAACTGATAGATTTAGGTATTCAAGTAGTCTTTTCTGATACAGGGTGCAAAATAGTGAGAGGTTCTATGGTGGTTGCTAAAGGTGTCAAAATTGGCACCTTGTACAAGATAGATGCACACACTGCTGAGCGTAATAGTACTTTTGTTGAGACCAAATGTGTAGATACTTCATTTGAAAAGGTGAGAGTTTCATGTACAACAAACCATAATGGATTTTGGGGACTGAAGGGTTATCTTCCCTTTGAATCAAAGTTGCGTGCATATAAGAATATGTTGTGGAACCAAAGACTTGGCCACGTTGGAGAAAAGGGTTTAAGGACCTTGAAAACAAAAACCTTGTTAGAGTTTGAATGATTGTAATCTTGACTTTGATTTATGTGAGCATTGCATTTATGGAAAAAAAAATTGTGTTCAATATTACTTGAAATCTCATAAATATTGTTGTGTGTTGGATCTTATTCATTCTGATGTGTTTGGTCTTGTTGATGTTCATTCCATTGAAAAATCCACATATTATGTTTCATTTATTGATGATTATAACATAAGGACATGGGTATATTTTATAAAGAGTAAATTTGATGTTTTCAACTGATTTAAGGATGGTTCTAGTTTTCACACATTTAGCAACTCTAATGATAATTAAAAGATAATTAATATAAGTTGTCAATTAATAATTGAATACAAATATGATCAAATGAAAACTAAAAGATATTAAATATCAATTGCCAATTAATTACATCGAAGGCATTTATTATTTGAAAAAGAGGACATGATTGTTTCATCTAACCAATCTTGCAGAGAGAATCAAGACCATCAAAACAATCTAACGTGTTCATTCTTTCCATATAATTTTCTAAGATTGAACTTGACCTCCCCATGGCCTTTGGAGGTTTCGAACTAGTGATGTACATGATAATTTCCATGTCTATCCCTAACAAAATATTCTCCATTGATTTTTCCCCAAAGAAGACCACGAAGGCACTGGTTACATTTCATTCAACTTCATATTGCTTATATTAAGTTAAGATTATTATCACATCTTTTCGCAAGAGCATTGATCACAATGTTCCATAAGCAATGATTAAAAATAAAAATTAATCATAATCATTGTCTAGAGTAATGCCAAAAGGCAAGAAAAATCTCTATCAAAATTGTATGAGGTGGCACAACATGAACACTCATTTCTTTGGAAATGTCCAAATCTACATGAAGTTAATAGGAGGCATTGATTGATGACAAACTCTTGAAATAAACACCAATTTGTTGAAGGGACATGTTATTCTAATATGAAATCTTCCAACTATACACATCTTGTTGTATATTGGAAAATGAAGTACTAAGGACAACATATATAATTATCAAACAGAGGATACTGAATGTGAAGCATCATATTTCAGATGCTATGAAAGGTGTGGTATCAACTATCTGAGAAAGAAACATGTATTATGAAAGGAGAGATGACCATTGTAATAGATTAGGGAGAGAAGGTCATCAAGATAGTGATCAAATCAGATAGATACAATGAGCACATTCCTGCTAAAAATTTCAGCAAAGTTTACTTGTGAGTAAGGGGTAACCCAATGTTTCAAAAAATCATGTGGAGGACAATCAAAACTACATTGATTTGTTACAGAATCAAATTTAAGTGAAAAATATTTAATGGAGGATACAATTGTTATATATGAGATTGAAATTATAGAGTACATCTGCAGAAAACAATCAATGGACTCAATTGTGATCGCTGCATTCATTATGAAATAGTAAGCACAAGGTGAGGTTATAAAGAGACATAACAGGAATCTGCAAAATATAATTAAGCTCATAATTATTGAAGAAAATGGTCAAAATGGGTGAGATATCCAGTCATAGTTCAATATTAGGAGAATCAGACATGTCTCACAAAAATTGTCAACATAAGTCACTGTTAAGATGACACAATTAGAAGCTTTAGATGCAAAGTGTGATCAATCTAGAAGTGCAGTTTTTTTAAACAAAATCTTCATTCAAAAGGACAAATTCATATTATGTAGTGTTATTGTAATTTTACATTGTGACAGATATAAGAAAACGTTCAAATTTATGATTCCACCAAGAGATCAAAAAGCAAGTTTCAGGTGCATGTAAGGCTTTTTTATATAATAGAAAGGCTTGCAATTAATGAAAGTAGTCATGAGAGGTTGTTTAAGAGAGAAAGCATGGTTACAAGGTCTGCAGGAGGAGCATAATGGTTACTTCAAGGGGTATATATTATACATCATGTGCATGAAGCAGGACCTTGAATCCATTTTTAATACTGGTAATCAACAATGCAAGAGGGACAATCATTTGCATCTATTTTGATAGTCATTTACATCTACACTAGCCAGTTATCAACATTCAGAACTACAGTTCTTAAGAAAGGAAGAGCATGGTTTCATAAAGGAAAAATGTTCATATCCAATGGACAAAAAAATGATTTTATATAGTGATGTGATATTCAGAAGGAAAGCTACAAGATATTTGCAACAAAGTTTGAATCCTTAAGCAACCATGCCAAAGAGTAGTGAAAGTATACAAAGTAAAGACTAATTATTTCAACATTTTTTTCATCATAGGAAGGTAGTAATCATATGAATCAAAATAAAAAGGTACATTATGATAAATTAAATGTCATGCAATGGTGATCACAATAATTTTGAACAAAAGTTTTATATGGAGAAGGACAATGTGAAATAAACTAGTCTGATTTTTTGTATCTTCTAAATTTATGATGAAACTATAAAGGAAAGAATGAACACAGTAAAAGAGTCTACCATTATAAAGTGTATCAAATTCATGAAGACGCACATCAATTATAAGAAGAATGGAAAATAGACCATCCTAGGGATAGATATTCATTCAGAGACATTCACATCAAACAAAGCACGAAACAAAAGTAATGCAGTGGACTACAAGTATAAAAGCATCAATTACTAGTCCAAAAGTAATTTTGTAGTGATAAATATCATAACAACAATCATGAATCATATTCTATTAAGAGCTACAACTATAAAGGAGGTAATGGACATTCAGATCACCAGTATCAAAACCTTCCCATTCAGTAAAATGGATTTAAAACAACTATCATATGGATGTTTCGCATGAGAAATATTCAAGGGGATTATTTTATTGAGAAAATAGAATTACTCTACAGAGTTACTATGTAATTAAATCCACACTTTACAAAAAGCATTGGTTTCAGATTCAAGCAAAGAATTATTTTCAAACCAGAGACATTATAGTGTCAAAGAATGTGCATTCATGAAAGAGGTCATTTTTCATGGGGCAAACTACAGTTTTGAGAAAGATCTTGTGACAGATAGCTCTTTCTTTCATTTCAGATTGTTTCTTTAAGGAGGATGTGTTATTGTTTTAAGTGCATTGAAATAGTCATAGGACAATAAGAATAAATCAATGACAAAAATATACATCATAAGAGAATAAATCATGTGGTTGTAGCAATAGCAATAGAGAATACATTAGTTGACGAGTGAAAATACAACGTGACAAGATATCAAAGGTAGAGAAATCAATATTTCTGAGAAGATGAAACCAAAAGTGTAGCCAATAATTTTCACTTGAGAATATTACAATAGTGAATAGTATCATTGACATAGGGTGAGTTGTTATAGTATGTATACAACCCAAGGATATAGGTTAGGGAGTAGTTCAAATTTATATTTAACCTAGAGAAATGTCAATTAGAAATATGAAGGGAACAATTCAATGGATTTCTCACAAGGTCAAGAGCCCCAATGTTACAAGGCGAGTTTCTTGAACTTCTTCAAGGTCAAAATCAATAGAAAATGGAGCATCTTATTGTTTTTGGAAAAAAAATTAGTGCTATTAAAGGCATGAGAAAGAGCTAATTTCAAGTTTTATGGGTCAAGACAATGGCTACAATCAATTGTTAACATCCACAAGACAAAATAAGCCTATGGGATAGTAAACCCTATTATTTATGCATTGTGAAGTAATGATCTTCTGCATTTTAGTATTTTAGTTTAACAGTGAGCCCTCCAAATCTCTTGAACCAATCTTTGCTAGATAAATCTTGAAAAGAGGCTGCTATTAAACCATTTATGATCCTTATTGTGAACGCATTTTCACAACCCTCTCACATCTCCATTGCATAAACTCTACTATAGTTAAAGCTCTAATGAAAACCCATTAATCTATCTATCCACATTCAAAATTTGTTTGAATAATAAAAAAGTATAATGTAGTCCAACCTATTCTCAAACCTCAATATCTATCTTAAAGAAATAGACACAGCTGCCCACTACCAACTTAAGTGAAGCATTCTAACTCTATAAGATTGAGATCACTGAACAAGACAAAATCAAAACAAAATAAAAATGTGTTTCATTTATGCCTTTGCCTATTATATAGCACCTTAATTTATATCTAACAAAAAACACAACTACACACAAGATTTGGTTGTGTAATTAACTTCCACTGAGATATCACAAAAGGTTTGAATCTCAAGACTCAAATACTATCAAAATTAAATTTGGAAACCCATAGATTACACAAAACTTCAAACATTTATAGAAAGTCAGAATATCAAAGATATTCTCTTCAGAAGTAGACAGACCATAGATTGTAAGGTCCTTCATGCAAAACAATGGAAAATTAAATATATAATACTAAAATAATACACAATCTTAAACTAGATTACACATTTGTGAAGAGATTTTCAATTTTCAGCTGCATTGCAGTCACATATTTGATGAATAACCATAAATCAATTTCACATCTATCTATCTACTCACAAAATTTGGTTACAGTATCAGATCAACATGTAATTAAGAGATGGATTTAATTACAATTCAATAAAGAAATTTGAATCTGGAAACCTGATATATATACAAAAAAAAGGTTATAGATCCAATATCTTTTCAATAGGGTTCTATAGCTAGGGATTTTTCTCACTAGGTGGAGCAAATTTTAGCTCAAACATTTCCTTGGAAATGTTTCCTGGCTCATAAAATCCAACAATCCTTGCAACAATTTCAGCACTCTCTTGAATATGATGATAGAGAGAAAGATCAAAAGGCCGAGAAAAAAAAAGAGAAACAAAATAATCAAACAACAGATAAAATCCTAAACTTATGTTGATAGTGTAGAATATTTACATAATAAAGAGCCTAAATGACTCACCATTGATGTCGTTCAGTGCAGATAAAGCCACATCTTTTTCCCCTTCCTTGTACACACACTTTGTTGGGCAAGAAGGGGCAAAAACCCTATCTGCACAAAAAAATTTCAATTTCATCACAAACAAAGAATAGTGTAAGTCCAACGTAGAATTGGAGAATACACCTGTAGGTGCTTATTGCAAAGTGGAAAGCTAATATTTAATAATCTGGTTTGAGAATTTCGACTGTTATTGTACTTCCTAAGATTTGCATTTTCAGTTCAGGAACTTTTACCATAGTTATGGTTTGGAAGAGTGAAAGTCCAATATTTATATTCTAAACTGAAAACTTTACTTTAATTATGCTTTGAAAGAGTGAAATATTCGTTCATATTTGCAGACCAAGAACTTAATGATAACTGTACTTCCAAAATTTGAATTGCGATTAATATCTTAGTAAGAAAAATGTAAAATTTAATTCTGTTTTGAAGAAAAAAGAGTAAAATATGGAGATTCATGTTTCTTGAATTATAATGGTGATTTATTGCTCATTAAATTCAATTTATCTTACCAAGTTTAGATCTGAGATTTGAATTCTGATAAGGCAGCTCAATCTACGTTGGACGCTGGTGTGCCGAGAGTTTGATCTATCGAAACATTCATTCTCGATTAGCAAAGAGAATAAACTTTCTTCACTTACTATTTTCTTCTGCAGTCCTCTCGAAGCGCTAATTCAAGTTGACTTCTAAACTAAACCCTATTCCAGCCTTGTTTTGGATGGTTTATATATCATATGATACTTTTAAATGAAACTCATAATCATATGTATAATAATAAACAAAAACAACATGAATTAGTCTTTATTTTCAACTCTTGTTACAACATTAACAAAGAATTATTGTTTAAACTTCTGACCTAAGAAATTTTCTTCAGCAATCCAGAAACTTAACAACTACAATGAAATTAGTTGAACAAAATGTGCTTGTATTAGTCAACTACAAAGGAAATTTCCTTAAATATTGAATACCAAGTTCTCACACAACTAGAAGGCAAATAGCGATGACTTCATGAGGACCAACACACTGAAAGAACCTAGCAAGAAATGTATCAAAATGAGTAGAATATCAGTCGATATTGTAACAATATTCCTCCACAACCTACCTTGTTTCAATTGACTGTAAGCGTCAAGTCAACCATATGATCAATGCTCAATTTCATAAAGGACTAAAACTTCATAAAAATGATGTTTTTAGGGTCCAAAATCCTAGATAAGGTCATAATCAGGTCTAGTAACTTCCCTGAAGGTATCGAGAACATAAAAGAGGGTCAAAAAAATTTTGATTGAGACCAAGGAAATATGATTACATAAAATTATCTAATGTTATTACTTTTTTTCCATCGAGATCATCTTTTCATATTATACTTGCTAAGTTATCATTATAAACAAGAAATGCATTCAAGAAAACCATATGATCAATGTTTAATTTTGCATAGCCTCTTGTGTTTTACCAATAGTTGGTGTACCCAAGTAGGTCCAAATAAACCCAAAATAGGAACTTGAATCATCAAATTTGGATGCTATATTGAAGTTAGAAGTTGTTTTTAAAGGTGTAGAGCCTATAGTAAGAGATCTACTTGAAAATTTGAGAGATTCAGTCCTAGAGGAAAAGTGAAGCTATAAGCTCTACATCAAGTGGTATCAGAGCTTGGTAAAAGTTCTTAGGAGAAAGAAAAGATGTAAGTGGGAGATGGAGAAACCAATTTTAGAATACCACTTGAAGCCTTGCAATGTGGAGAGTGGGATAAAGGCTACATTTGAGACCCTAGATAAGGAACAACCTTATTGAGCTTCACTTTGTTTCGAGAATAGTTTTATATTCTGTAGTAAATATGACCAACCACATGAAGGTGGAAGCTCATTTGGCCCCACCCCCCCCCNGTAGTAAATATGACCAACCACATGAAGGTGGAAGCTCATTTGGCCCCCCCCCCCCCCCCCACCTAATATCACTCTAAATTCCCCGTTAACATCTAACATTCATTCATTATTTCACCCATTAATAAAATGTAACATTCATTAATTATCACACGATAACATTCATTAACATTCATTAACACATTATAAAATTTATGAACATTCTATATCACATAATTAAATTCATTAGTACATAAGAATCAATCATTATCAATTAAGGTGCATAGATGACAATCATTTCTTTTTTTTTCTTTGGTTTTCTCTGTTTTAAGAAGAAATCATTAAGATGAGCATTGATGTCATTGTGATCATCTCCCCTCTCATTAGATCTCAATGCAGGACTAGTTCTCTGTTGATGTAAAGGGGGGTCATCTACAATAGCATATAAAAGGATTAAATTAAAAACATTTTATTATATTTTGTTACAAGTATTTACGTTCTTTAAAGGACATAATCGTATAGCTCTTTACCTGATCTAGTAAAATCATCAACTTCGACATCAGGATATCTGGCCTCAACCTCAACATGCTCATTAACAGTGGCCTCTACACTCTTTGCAGTTGAAATAGAAATTGTTACATTAATCCAAACACCTATTTCAATTAAATTTATATTAATACACCAATCAATTTAAGATGTTTACTTGTATTAATAATTACATATAAAAAATTGAATAGAAAATGTATACCTCCATCACTATGATGCACATCCAAACCAACATCATCATGCACAGGTTGTGTACCAGAATCGACAGGTTGCATTCCAATTTCATACGCATTCATGTTATCATTGTTTGCTTACTTAAAACAAATATACTCACTTTATGTTGGAACTTAACATCAACTAAACTAAGTGATAAATAATTAAATTTGAAATGATCATCATTTAGCTTACTTACCATGACGCATAAATTAGTAGAACCTTATGCACTTCTTATTCTTTCATCCATGGATTTATAGCCTTGTTGAAAACCAATTCTCTTGTCCTCTTCTATGAGAATTATATTGAACTCCGCGCCCTGCATTTTTGCTTGGTATCGTCAAATTTTATTTCATTGTTTCATCAAAACAAAAAAGATTGCAAATAATAATTAAATATTATAAAGATCAAATTATTGTTTTCATTGTTAAAACCCATCTATAGATTGTATTTTTCCTCATATAAATATGATAATATTAACACTTACAACTCGTGCAACAAGTTTAGACTAACCACCATAGTCGAGCTTGTGTTGCCCATGGTTTTCTAGTCTTGCCTTTGTTGACTTTGATGTGTCAGGAAATCTATGAAGAGATTGAGATATGTTAGTTCATATAAATATGTAGAGTATTTAGTACACAATTAATTTCTTAATAGTATCACATACCTTATTTTGTGGTCTGGTGGTGTAACTCCTTTTTTTATTTCATTTTTCTTGTTCGCATCCATAATAAGACGTTGCCACTCTAAATCAGGAATGCAAGGGGGGCACTGGTACTTTAGATTTTTTTGATAATGTACACCTGTACTTGTCCCTAATATACCTCAAACATAACCCAGCTTTCTGAAGGAGCTTATCCTTCTCAAATGCACAAGGTCCAAATAAGTTTGTCATACTCTCTACGAGAGCATTCTTTAACTTTATTTCTTGGACTTTCCACCTTTTAAGAAAAAAATAGTGTTAGATTCAAAAATGAAGTGAACTTACCTTTAATATAGGTTAAGAAATGGATGTAATAATAACTAGCCTAGCCATGATATGAAATAAAAATAGTGGAATCGGGTTATAGTTCGTATATAATGTTCCACCATGTATAGATGGTGGGCCCGAATATCCACAAACACTTGTCACTAGTAGATTTGAACCCAAATTTCGACCAAAGTGCAAAATGGTTTTAAAATTTTCTTTTTTTTTCCTTCTATGCCCGTGTTGGTCGAAATTTTGATCAACACATCCCGTGTTGGTTGAAATTTTGACCAAAACGGGGCATAAAAGTGAAAAAAATAAAAAAAATGCATTTCATTTCAACACTACTTCCGCTTTCATTTTGGGCGTGGGCGGGAGCGGGCACATTTTGTTTGGAGCGGGCACTGATGATTTCATGTGTTCTGGTAAGAATTCCAACAGGGTCATAGAAACCCTAGGTTCTGCTCCAACACTTGAAAATTTTGAATTTTGTTGATGTAAAACCCTGCTCAAGGTAGAAAATCAAACACCCTTGCTGAAATTCAATTAGAACTGCTGAAATCTGGAGAATAGGGGTGGCGGTTGCCCTCTCCTTCTGTGGCCGACTAAATGAGAGAACTCCGTGGGAGAGGCATTCACAATAATCTATTTGAGGGGCAGGCACCCTTTATAATATACGGGGCCGATGCGCTTCACTATGTTCTCGATCGATTAGACGCGGGGAACCTGGAACTGGCAAGATTCCGGTCTGAAATAATGAAGTCCTGTTGAAAAATGCCCTGCTAATCCTAAAGTCTGCAGACCT